>JAECUM010000007.1:0-497653 GCA_016617855.1 Megalonaias nervosa
CCAAGGGCAGATGGTTAATATGGGTTCAGACTGGTTTGCAGGCTGATGCTGGGACCTCAGAGAAAGTCTTTCTTGTACTGTCTGGATTGAAAGGACAGTCTGATCCAATCCTGATCAATGGCAAGGATTCTCTTAATCCAGGATCAGTAGTTAAGTTGGAGGTAAGATGGTTTGTTCAGTAATTTCAGTCTCACCAGATATTATCATAATGTGACAAAGATGGTAGATAAATATAACTGTTATTTTTAAGTTATTTGTTAATATGATTTTGTCATTTGTCTCATATTTGTCAGAACAGCACTGATATATTTTTAATTTTTTTCATATGTTTAAAGATGTACTACCAGTTTTCATTAGGATTGTCATCTGACTGTCATGTAATCTAGAAGCCCAAAGGTATAAGGTCAAAGTCTAATGAAAGGCACATGTTGAATGCACAGCTGCATTATAAAAATAAGAAGCATTTCAAAGCCAAAGATTCCCTTTTTTGTCTAATTTCCTTTTGCAAATACTGCCACCCTGTCAGTGATTTGTATTTCGTGTGTATTCTTTTTAGAACTATATACCATATATTCTTGCTTATAAGTCAACCTTTGTTACTGAAAATTTAATTCATGCAGAGTAGGGGTGATCTTATAAGCAGGACATAAAACAAAGTTGATAACTCTTGGGGTAACGTTGGAAACTATAGATGTTTTCTGTACACAGAAATAGTGTAAATTCAAATATTTATGTTTTAATGCCATTATTCCCATATAGATATGCATATATAGTATGCAGTATGTTTACCAGTGTTATGTTTAAAATTCTGTATTCAAAAGAACTTACTTTCTGAGTGCTTCCTAATATAGCCATGAAGTGTTTCAATTGCTAAGAAGCAACATATTTTGTATTAAATTTAGTTTTATAATTATATAGTCTAATTCAAGTGTTTATAGAAAGGACAAGTGTTGTTGGTATTCAAGACTAACACTCTACCAAAAGAATTTGATTGTATTAAAAGTCTATGGCAACAGGCAGATACAGAAGGGGATTATTTTGGATCACTTTGATAGCTAACTTATTGTTACATCTATACCTGTTTGCTTTCCTCTGTTATAGTGATTTTGCTTTACACATTACGGTCCTTTGTTAAACTGTAGGCAGTACCAACCAGTAGTGTGAAGCAAAATCCAAAAAGTATTTTATTTCCAGTGTTCATCAGATTATCAGATCAGATATTTATTTGATCTGCTTGTTTCATCTTTCCAGGCAAAAGTCGATGAGATTGGTATGGTCTTCAAAGTACGATTCTGCTTTGATGAAAAACATGTGGGAACATCCTGGTTTCTGCAAAAGGTATTGAAAACCATTTGTGCTTTTTCATATAGCTATCTTACATTTTATTGATGATATGAGCATATGCTTAAAAAAACTACAAGTTAAAATCCTTTATTATGGTAATCAGCTATCTTTTATTATTTATGAACTTTGAAATGAAATGATATATAGTTCATTTATTCATAATATTACTTAGAGTTAAGTCTTACATGTAAAAGTATTCATTGACAAGTCAGTAGATCCTATTTATTATATAATCTCAAAGAATTTAAGTTGTTATTACTTGGTGTTATGTCATGAAATGAGATGTTTTTTTATAACATGATATTATGATCCTAACAAATGCTACTAGGTCTTTTTCATAAATGAAGGAGATGGAGGTGGAGTCTCAGAAGGCATTGTTTTTAAAGACTCCAACTATCAAATGTTAATTGGATTTGTCAACATGGAACATTTAGATCAGTCTGTAGTACCCCTACCATCCATATATGATAAAAATAAGTGCCTTTTGATACCTTCCTCCATGATTTTCCTTTTGGAACAGTGATAACATTATGAGATCCAGAGTCAAACTACATGCCTTTTTCCAAGCATAGATAAACCTCTCAGCTGAGATTAATTATAATCAGATGGGGGGTAGGATTGGGACCTTAAATGAGAGATGGTTAGATTTCAAAGGATAAATTTGCTGTTTTATGATTTCAAGTAAATGAGAACAATAAGACTAAGTTGCAGTTGGAAAGTAGTCTTAATAGGGGACTTGCTGCAATGGGAGGTTTTTACAGTGAGTTACATAATTGGCCATTTTCACCACCCTGCACACCATTTCCAGTTAAAACTGAAGGACCAGGATACAGGGGAGGAGCTTCACTTTGATTACAAGGACCGGATGGAATCAACAGAGGACAACCCAGGGGGATTCCTTGAGCTTCCTGCTGTCAGGCCTGATATACCTCCTATGAAAGGTAAAGATACATGTGGAAAAGTATCCATCATGACCTCACATGTCAGAGCAGAAAGTGCTTGAATAACAAAGTGACTGAGTGCATAGAATGTTTGTGTGTGTGTGTGTGTGTGTTGTGTGTTAAGCAATGTTTTGTTATCTGTCAAAGTTTTATGCCACAAATATAATAAAAGTATGTTTTAAAACAGTACATTTCACTTGCGATTTATTTACCTTGTGGTATTAAAGGCAACAGCAGTGCTTTAGGTGTTTATAGACAGAATGAAGATGATACATAATTATATAGTTTCTCCTTTGAATACATTCCTCAATCACATCAACATTTGGAAGATACTCTGCTACCTCTCAAATCCAGCAATAATGTAAAGATGGAAAAATATATCTCTCCTGTCTGTGTTCCATTTGGTCAAATGGAAGAACCTCTTCCCAATCCTCCCTCTTACCTTTTACCACTTGTAGGTGTCTATAGTTGTTTACCAATTTTTTTTGCTTTCAATGATACCAGTAATATGGTATATAAACTCAAGGAATCTTAATCAATCTTGTGGCGTTTGCAACCATCTGTGGAGACTTTTGGTATAGTATTGATGCAAAGGTTTATACTAAATATTGCATTAATTTTCTTAAATTTATTGATATTTATTTGAATTTGTAACCATCATGGATGGCATGTTTTTGTTAACAAATTTTCTGACCTCATGCTCCAACATGGCATTATTAGTTGCTGGTTGTTTTGGCATACATTGGATATTTATCTGCTTGTTATTTCCCAAAATTTTTCATCCTTTTTGTCTACAGAAAATTGACCAAGGTGTTAACAAAAAGCACAAAATGTAAAATGTTTAAGACCAATAAAGAAATGAATGCCACTTGTGTGGCCTGTACTAATTGTTCATCCATGACTACATTCAGTATGTGTTAGGTATGTCAGAAAATGTATGGGCTGTGGTATTAAGACAAGGTTTAGGACTAAGGAGAGATGGAGTAAGTCCAGGGAAAGGGAATGCGATGTTTTAAGTTTGAATCCTAAGACATCATCATCAGCCAGCATTGTGGGGGACATGTTGATAGTACCTTATCATCCTCAATCGATGCATACAGTACCAACAACTACTGGGACAGCTACAATTGGAAGAACAAGTGGATGTGGATTTACAGCAGGTTTTTTCTGAGTCACAGATGAGGCAGCTATTATAAAAGATTGTGACACAGTTGGTCCCTGGTGAATTTATTCTGTCACACCCCTCTTTTAATTCCAATACTGAATAGGAATTTATGTGAGATTGTCCTCCTTCTAGGCTGCCCAGTGGGAATCAATCATCTCCACATGTCAGAGCCTGGCCCCAGGACTTGTAAGTCTTGGTGCATAGGATATTTTCTGGACATGGATGAGCCATATGGCCACCAGTCCAGTCTGTATAACACCATTCTGGCTACTTTCCAGCCAGTCCAGTGATAGTTGACAATCATTGACTGGGAATCGATTACTTCAGCAAGCCTTACCATATAACATCATGTCACCCTGGATTATGTGAAGCTATATAAGGAAAAGGTGAGTGTATCCATCCATTTCACTGTATGGTAAAAACAGGCATTTACTCAGTTGGCCATCCAGCAAAATATCATGCTGGCCAGCCAGCCAATAGCGATACCAACTGCCCAGCTGATAACCTGGCTATCTATCCATTCGATAGCCAAACTGACCAACCATTATGATTACTGGCATTTAGTGCCATGAAGACCTAATGCAGCACTTGCATGGTCGCCAATTCAACTGCCAGAACAAATCCTTGTGGTTTATGCCCAAGGGAGAGATCAAATAGTACACACAGATGATGGGTGGCATGGTCTTGTCCTTACCTCCTGGGATATTTTATTCTGATGCTGACAGAATACATGATGAGGTCAACCCCCAAAGTGTGTGTAGGAATAACCCTGAAGATTCAACATACACTGTTTCTGCTATGGAGCATATGGAATAGCTTTAAAATGTCTCTGGGGAAAATTTATAGAGTGCTGCTGATTTCTGAATTCCCAGCCCTGTCAACTGTAGGCCAGGTCTATAGGTTAAGGCTTCAATTGATTAGGAAGATAAAGAAGAACATCTATTTGTCTATCTTCTTCTATAGTCAGCAAAGATGAAAGAAATTTCAGACCACCTGACTGACAAAATACAGGACCTATGCAATTCCAAGGCTTTCTTTGCAGAAAGCCAAGTACTAGCATTGTTTGCACAATGCTGGTATTGCACGCATTCTCCAACATTCAGCAGTGAGCTGCAATCCTTCTATAAAAACTGCAGTGGTCTATATAGCCAACTCTTTGTTTTACAAAGTAATAAAGATGTCCTGCATGCCACCTCTAACTTGGTGAGAAACATGATCACTACCTCTTGTACGCTAGATTTGGCATCTCAAGCTATTTTTTAATAGGTTGAAAAAGTAGCAATCACACATGGGAAGCCACAGCCCACATTGCTAAAGTAATTATTATGGATGCACATAACGTGATGGCAAATACCGTGACGGTGTCGGCTAATATTGATCATGTGAGAAGGGATCCCTGCCTGTGCTTGGCCACCCTGAAGCCACATCATGCCTTGGCTGAGCATTCTGCACCTTTTGGCTTGCCATTGCTGTTTGGCGGTAAAATGCAGAAGCAGGCATCTCAAGAACTGCTGCATCAATTCACCTTGTCCCTGGCTCCTGTGCTTGGACAGAATTAGATCCAGCCATATCTGGTAATTTTACAAAAGGAGATCTTCTCGACAAGTGGGCAGTAGGGGTAGTTCACAAAACAAACTCCCAGTTGATTTTGCTCCATGCTGTTTCTGGTACCCAAAGCTAATGGAAATAGTCATAGATATCAGCTAACTCAACACATACATAGCTGCTCCGAGGTTCAAGATGGAGACTGCAAGTTCAAAGAGGGTTTCTGATGAAATGGGACAAATCAGACCTTTTTCCATCCCAGCAGTTTGTTCACCTAGGATGGAATTCTTTACAAACCTCAGTCTTGTTTGCCTTCCTCATTTGCATGCAGCATGGATTTTTGAGCTTGCAGAGTCCATTTCTGATAGGGAGTGGATTGTGGCGAGAGAGTTTTTGCAATTCCATGGACTACTTACTGCAGTACCAGTCTTCATTTTCCTTGGCTGCCTTTTCATATGCTCTCTGTAAATGGTCCTGCTAGCCCAGTGGCATCCCTTTCCAGGGATCTAGATCACAAAATCATGAAATCAAATGAAGTACATTGGTCCCGCTGTTATATTGCTGACCTAACGGGCAGCCACATCCTCTACATGGCCTGTTTTCTCAGCACTGCTGTGTTTGTTTACTAAAGTACCCCTCATAAGGGGCCAACCCTCTGGTTTGACATGTGACCAGCATATTAGTCCAAAAATTTCAAATTAACCACTTATAGTGGACACTTTTTATGTAATACATGTTCAAAACTAATATTTAATTCATATGGTAAGGTAAGTAATCCAATTATCTTTTCTGGTGTCTCTTTCCAGATGTCAGATTTGTGTTACTGAGGTAATTGCTAGCTAAAGTACATATACCATGTACCACTATGGTTCATACTTTATATCATTATCTACAAATGACAACTTGTACAGGAAATGGGCTTAACAATGTTGTGGTAGGGTTTTGGGCTTCAAACAGCTATTGAACTCTTCTCT
The DNA here is from genome assembly GCA_016617855.1 of Megalonaias nervosa. Classification (NCBI taxonomy): domain Eukaryota; kingdom Metazoa; phylum Mollusca; class Bivalvia; order Unionida; family Unionidae; genus Megalonaias; species Megalonaias nervosa. Next base: position 5,970 of record JAECUM010000007.1, read on the forward strand.
TTGATAATTATGACTGGAGGTAATTGTCAAGATCATAACTTGGTCAACTTCGGCTAAATATAGTTTTTGTGCATTCACACACAAAGAGTAATTAATCTTGAACAAAACAGGGTACCAGGTAAAGACCAAAAATCATGTGACAATACAAATCATTTCCTTTACAAATAATGTATTTTGTCTACTCTACAAAAAATATTTTCTGCATGATTAAATTGCAGTACAGTTATCAACATAGGAATTAGTCATTAAAAAGTTTAACATGTTATTACATATATGGAAAATTATTACTTTAGAAAAAAATGTATTACTTGTTTTTCTCAACAACAGTATTGAGAGTTGACAAGTTGTTGCCATAAAATTTGCTGTTGGAAAAACTAAAATAAACAATATCATAACTGAAAGGAGAATATTTTGCAGAATGATTCTAAATGTCCAGCAATGTTTGTAGCAAGATTTAGGTGACAATGTTTTTGAACTGAGTTGCAATGCACATACCATGAGCATCCCATTCACATTTCATGCATAAGATTGAAAAACTATCAATGTATATTCACATGAAGTTACATATAGATTTCATACTTCATACACACACTTCTCACTATATAGTCCCCCTCTGGCTAGGCATTTTCCCACTGCAGAAGGGGTGGCCTTATAAGAAGTAGACCATTGTAGTTTTTTCCTGCACCAGTGGAACATCAAACAATGGCTTACTGCAGGAATTCCTTTGCAAAAACCCCAACTGAAAATTATGTTTGTATGGATGCCTGCTTCTACTTGTAAAGTTGGGGAACCCATATGTCACCCAGCTTCATTAGTGGAAAATGGGGGCTGCAGGAGTTTCCTGTGTTAAAATCCAAGAAATGAAAGCAGTAACAAATGTGTTTCACTTCTGGAAGAAACAAATATACAAGAAGGTAGTCATCATTATGTGGGACAATTCTGTGGTGGTGGTCCACCTCTTCAAACAAGGGGTGATGAAATCACCAGATCTATGCATGCTGATTTGGTAATTTCACCTCTGGTACACAGATGAATATCACTGCCCAGATTAGACATATTCTGGGCTAGCTTAATGTCCTGGCTGATTCATTGCCAAAAATGGGTCAGACCCTTCACACAGAATGCTGCATCAATTCAATGACCTTTCAACACTTTCAGGCTGCTCAGTGATAGATCTCTATGTGACTAGGTGGAATCACAATCTGCCCATCATCATCTCACCAATCCCAGACCCTGAGTCAAGGACCGTAGATGCACAGTCAGTTACTTGGGAGGGGTTGTTGGGTACACCTACCCCTCCCCCATGATCCTGGCACCAAATATAATTCAAAAGTGAGGGGTTGAAAATGCAGTGTGTGGCTAACTTTTTCATCTGGCTTGTCAAGGAGAAAGGGTGAGTGCCAGTTATGCTTAAAGGCTATGACAAATTCTGATATCAAGGTAAAGTGTACATAGGTCATGATAAGGATTTATCAGATCTACTGGCCAATTTTTTTAATTTAGTAGACCAAAATATCTCACCCTGTTTCCCAGGTAGAATTTATTGTGGGCACTGAATGATTCAATTCAAATCTGTTTGAGCTCTTAGCCACCACCTCACTGATGCTACTATCATATAAAACATGTTTCTTGACAGGCTCTATGTTCAGCACACAGCGTCATTGACTTGCATCAGATGGTTCAGTGGTCATAATGATACACAATGGCTTCATAGCAAAGAACATGCTGCTGGCAATTGTCAATCAAGGAATTGTCATCCATTGATAAATCTGTGAAGGTTTTGATGAAGGATCAAGTCTGTGTGCTAAAACACTACATGGGGGACAGCAGTGCCTCTTTATTCCAGTCAAGACAGGGAAAGAAGATATAACCACCCAAACCTGAGCATCATGGCTAAAGTTTGTAAAACACATGGCATACTGTGGAATCTCCAGGGATGAAGTGCACCTCATATAAACTTCAGTTTTAAAATAAGAGCTATCTTGGCAAGCCTCACATTCAAACAGAATGTGGCTGTCAGAGACATAAAAGAGGCAGTTGGCTGGTATGCACAAAGAAAAACAACTTAATTTGGTAGGTCCAGTAGCCACAGCCCAGACTATCACCAGATCAATTTAAAGTCAGCACATTCTTATAATGGGTGTAGAACAGCACATTGCTATATTTGCCTGATGATTTACTGGGTAACAAAGAAAGTCATTGCTTTCCTCCGTTTTCTTTCACATCTTTGGCATCACTGATTAATTAGGTGACCGCTAATGGTACTATTCTCTTATTAGGAGTGCGGTTTACCCTCATGCACGGAAGAAGCCTTATTCCCTCCATGATAACCATGGTGAAGGTAGGGTGCCCATCATTGCCTCCTCCTGTTACCTATTCCCCTTATGTTAATATGATCAGGGAATTTTATTCAAAGGAGAGAGAACATTTTTCGAGTAAGTTATGTTCTACAGATATTTATTCAGTCACAAACTAATAAGTCCTCCCACACCTCAACACAAATGTGAGTATCCTCATGGAGGTACTGCTCAAGCGAAACTGGTAAACAACCATAGCCACCTAGTGGTGGTAAGAGGAGATAAGGGGATTGTTTGGGAAGAGTTTCTTACTTTCATCTCTATGGAGTAAAGACTGAAAATATTAATTTTTCCATCTTTCTTTGATTGCTGGATTCTAGAGGTAGTGGAGCAAGTTCCTAACATTAGAGTATTTGGGAAAGTATTCATGGAGAAACAAAATTTACTAAACAATTTGCATTTACTTGAAATAAAATATATATCTTCTGATCAATAGTGTATATTTATGTGATGTAAAAGAAGTGTAAATTTGAATGAAATATATGGCTGATCATTTTTACTTATGTAGTTAAAGCTGATACATTTATTTCAAAAGTGAATGAAAATCAATGTTACAGAGCAAGTGTACATAGTGTCAGTTGAAACTGGTGATCTTGCCTGTGCTGATACAGAGGCAGATGTGTTCTGTGATTTGATTGGTCAGTGGGGCAGCAGTAGCCAGAGATCATTGGCTGTATCCAACAACAAGAAGATGTTTAGGACAGGACAGGTAAGAGAAAAGGGCCCAGCCTGGGGCCAGGGGCCCAGCCCAGGGCTATAATCAGTTGTGAAGCACTCAGTGCATAGGCGACTTTAATCCATGGACAGGTAACATTTGACAAATTTAAACAAAAAATTTGATCAGATAATGCTAAAACCAGATGAACCTGGGTAAAGCTAAACGATAGACTAATGTGAGTTCGCGTATTATTTAAACTTAGACTTACTGATTACAGTTGGATGACATACTATTTACCAAATAATGTTCAGTATGAATTTTTGACATTTATATTACACATATTATAATCAGTCAGCAAAGAGAAATAAAGGGAGAATATGAGAAAGAAACCTAAGTCCAGAAGCAATTATCCAGTTGACTTGATTTATGTCTGAGATGTTGCACTTGATATCTATGTAATATAGAGAGTCCTACATTTATTATTGCTTTCTTTTGGACATGAACTTGTGTGTTATAGAGAGACAATCACAGTAATTAGCACTGCAGTTAATTTCACATCTTAAAAAATCTGGATTATTTGTTACAAATGATGTATAAAATCTTATCAAAGTATCTCAGTTTTTATGTCTTTCAGAATTGCCAAGAGAAATAACTCTCAGAAAATTCATCAGTGTTTTAATATTTTCTAATTTGTCTTTTACTCTGCCAAGAGAAATGCCTCCAGGAAAAGTAAATCAATGTTTTCCAGGTTGATGATTTCTGCATCACATGTGTAGAGCTGGGTTCAATTCAGAATGTCCTGATTGGTCACAATACGATAGGGCGTGGTCGGGGTTGGTATTGTGAGGTTGTCAAAGTGAAACTGGCAGAGCACTGGGAAAAAATATTTCCCTGCAGGAGGTAACTCACTGTAAATGAGGATGGTAAATGTGTACACATATTTCTAACATAAGTACCATATATAATTGCTTATCATGAGTCCAGCTGCAGACTGCACAGGCCCTGATCTGTCATCACATAATGCACTGGCAGCTCTGGGTCTGTGCAGTTTGTTAGGAGTAATCATCAGAACAAACAATACAGACCCTGATCTGCATGTGCATTATACTACAGCAGATCAGGATCTTTGTTGTTTGCAGTTTGATTCAACTTATAAGTGACATTACAACTATATGGTCTTAAACTAAGTAATAGAAAAGAGCAAAAGCCAACAAGTTTTGTAAAATTTAACAAATAATTTATTTCCCTAGAACACAAAGTGGAAACAGTAAAAATAACTTATGGTATTGCAAATTAAATTCAAATAATCCTAGAATTTCTAAGACAAGTCCCAATGATTAAAGTTCTGAATAAACTTTAGTGAAATTCCAAAATAAATCCAATGCTGGAAGTGTTGATGTGCCTGTGATGACTCATGTCATTGTGATGTGCCAACAGTCTTTTATTGAATCCCAATAATACAATCCAAAAATATGTCCTTATTTGAATTTCCCTCTAAATCCAAGTCTCTATTTCCAAGAATGTTATTTTTGAGCACTTTGTATTTCCAGAGAAGAATCACTTGAATTAAATAATTTGAATAAATTCCAAAATGAAATACTGGACAGAACAATAATACAACTGATTCTTCTCAGATCTTATAGCACACATGAATAATATCTTGATAAACAAGATTATATAGTCATCCTGACCTCAGCTCATGATTAGCATTTTCTATAAAAAAAATTTATTACCTAATGGAAAATTTGATTCTGGAAGGTTCCAAATGTTTACAAGGTAAAATTTTAGTTATAAATAGAAGGTCCGTTACTAAAATAATAATATAAAATGTGGTAAATAACAGGTAGACCCGGTATTTTGTGGGGAATTTCTAATGTTCTGGACTCGGATTGAGATGTTGTTAACGATACCCAAACTCAATGATTTAGGTCATGTAGAAAATGAACTTGATTTTGGAGAAGGTCATGTCCAAAATACAATTATCCATATCATATAATGAATAAAAACAACTAACAAACAATGCAGATTAAATATACATAACAGTGAGTATATATGATAAAGATCATGTGTCCTCGATTTTCACATGCACCTGTATGCAGTATTCACACATATCATCCATATTAACATCATATTATGTATGTAGAGGAACTGTTAGACTTGCATATTTTACATCCTGAATGGTTTTTTTTCTTTTTCTTTCTTGTGCCAATAAACATATATTGTTTGCCATGAAAGTACCACAGTATTAGAAAGTCCATAATTGTTTATTTTCCACACAGTTTATATCTACATTCTCATTTATTAATCAGATTTTGCAGTATTACTTACATTGATATATTTTTTTTACTTTAATAAATGAAAATATCTGCGATACACCCATAAGTAATCATATGGAGACACCTGAAATTAAAAGGTATTTTTATTGTCTTTATTTGGAAGCATATTTGATCAATTGAGGTACCAAACAAGTACATTGGATATGTGATCATAGAAAGATGATTCTGAATTTGAAAAAATGTCAAATCCAAAGAGAAAAAAAAATGTTTTAGGCTTTTATATGGATACTGTAATACCATGACAGTTATGGGATATGGTAAATTACTATTGTTTCCATTTTCCAAAAGAATTATCATGTATGTGTAATTGCACAATTACAATGAATGCTATCAGTTGTTTTTCTAAATTGATTCATTTGGTCTTTAGCTTCATATCTTCCACAGATATAATTTTATAATTTTAAATGTAAGTATTTGTCTGTTTTGACATTATCAAAATTTAAATTTACTCCTTTGTCACTGAAGCAAAATATTAAATTAAACCATATCATTGTAGGTGGTTGGACACAGGATGTGATGATAGACAACTTGTCACCCAGTTATCTCCCTTATCAGAAATGTTGATGGGTGTCACCACAGGCCAGAAATACCTGTCGAATAAAGGTTTGTATATTGCTTGTAAACTATGCTAAAGTTTATCCTCTCTCTCTCACACACACACACACACACACACACACATTCTCAGAGAAACACAAAAATACTGGTATTTAATGTCCACACATACACATACATTTGCATTAGAAGAAGTTAGTCCAAATGAGTTGGTGGAAAGAAATACTAGCTGTTAACTCATGATTCCCATGTGCCATATTTGTGTCATGAGGTTGTACCCTACATCTGAGCTCTGTAACAGCAACATCATTTACAATACACCGAACTGGATGGTATTACAGAGAAGGAGAAAGCTGTAGTTCTAGAATGTTAGCAGATAATGTAGACTTCCTACTCACATTAAAATATATAATGAAAAAAATACATAATTTGTTAGACTCTGTGTTTTTTGGGCCAAAAATTATAGGTTTTGGAACCAGAGTTTATGTCCAGATTTTAGACTTTCTGTCCTTAGATCTTGTCCTTGCATGCAGACAAATGAACCTCTGCAAAAAGTAGGATAAGTTTGAGATTTGGTGTAAAAAGTGGCCATGTCCCAAAAATCATGGATCCAATACACACACAAACACACAAAAAGAAGTCCAGTTTTCATCCTTTTGCATGGGCAAGAAAGCCAATGGAAAACAACACCTTGATAAATCTTTTATACACCAAAGTGTCTAACTGAACAAAAATCTCTCAAAAACAGATGTGATTGGATGCTTTCAGGTGATAACAAAAAGAATCTCCAAGTGACAGTGAGTTAAAGATAGGGAATTAACACCTTTATGGGACAATGAATTACAGGAAGAAAGTGAAAACCTAGTCCCTTAAGTTAGGTTGTCTCTGATTACAGGCCGAAACTCTATAATCATTAAATCTGGATATGGACAACCTAGCCTCTCAAGACAGATGGTCTTTCAAGACAGGTTGTATTATATTTATTGGTGAGCCATTATTGGCTGTTATATGGTCCTCTGTCTCAAGTAAAACAAGCCATGAGCCTTCCTGAAGCAGTATGGTTGCTCTATGATACATGCCCAAACAATAGGCTGTTGTTGTGAGTTTTTTCCATATAGGGTTGTGAAGACAGTGTGTGAAAACTGTGTCAGAAGAGGGACAACCAAAGAAGATCTTCCTTGGCAAGCAGAAGGAGAGAAAGCAATCTTAGGGTGGTTAGAAGAAATACTTCAGAGATTCCCGCAAGTCATCCTTGAAACATTTCAAAATTGAATCTTGGGATGATCTCACACAGGATCGCTGCACCTGGCACATTCTCATCCATACCTTGGCTATTGTACACGTCTGTGCACAAGCCAGATTAACCTCAGTGCTCAAGTATCTTACTTTATTTGTATTTCAATAGCACCTTATTCCATCTCCTTTGGATTTAGAATATAGCTTGGTGGGATCAACATGCAGGCCATGGCCAACTTCGTATGTATATGAAATGAATGGTAAACTGTTTTGCTAATTTCTTATGAACTGTAAGAAACAAATAACATTGATAGAGATCAGTTATCAAATGTTTGACCCCTGATCCTGTCTGTTTACATGAACAGATACATGTACTAATGCATTACCATTCTTGTGATATTTTCTGATTTGATCCTTAAAATTTGATTCCAGATGGAGTGTGGAACTATCACATAACCTCAGCAGGGCCAGAGAAGCTCCCTAAATCTGCCCTTAACAGGAAGCTAAGGACTGTATCCATTGTTGTCTATGGTTTTGATGGTACAGTGGGCCCCATTGAGCTGGAGAACACAGACAGTGATACCATTATGCCAGGAAAGACGGACCATTTCTTTGTAAGTTATTACAATGGTCTTTTCAAAGAAAGATTAAATTCAAATTAAAGTTCTCTTTCTTTTATTTGACATTGTTATTGATATATTTAGGGTAATATTCCTGTTTTAATTTCTTTTACTTTTGCACATCATGAAAAATTAAGTCTTAACAAGAAAAAGTTACAAAGATATTCAGGTTTAAACATGATAGTTTCTTGCAAATAGTGGAGAACCAGCAGTTCATCTGCTGAGGCTGCCGACACATCCATTTTATGTGACAAGAATGGTAAAACACATATATTGATTAATATCTTTCATTTTCACCTTAAACAAAAAATTTATAATTTTTTTTAATTTAACATGGATAAAGAACAGAAATTTAATTGTATTGTTTTATGCTAAATGCACTGATGTGACATATTAACATCATTTATAGATTTGTTCTCACCCCATGGGCATTTTGCAATGTTATTGTGTTGCTTCACAAATTGGTCTGTTTTTTCTCACCCATGCGACAGAGAAATTTGGTTTGCTAACCTTACTTTTCTTATCTCAGTCTAGTCATCTCAGACTAATCGTCTAAGTCAAGGTGTCCACGCACTCAGAACAACTTTTAAAAAAAGAAACCCTTGTTGTCTTCTGCTGTGCCTCATGTAGTTGTTCTAAAATCAAACAACAACAACTATATTACAAAAACATAGTAACTTAAGGTCAATCCATCTTTGAGAACACACCATACAAAACATTTTGAGAGAGACAAACACACACATGTGCATGATGTCGAGTTATTTGGTATTATGCTAGTTTGTTCCACACAGCATGGTCAATTTTATCCTATATGCAGGCCTAACTCAGTACATTTTCAGGTCAGCGTCATTAAATGTAGCGAAAGCTACCTAACTAGTTTTAAATACTTCATGTGAAACAAATTATATACTGTTAGCTACATTTAACGATGCTGACCTGAAAATTGTCTGTGCCACAGATAGGATAAAATTCTCAATGCTGTGTGGCATGTACTATGACAGAAAACACTGATCCCTGCAGATAAACTATAGACCAATACACTTCATAGCCTTGGTGAGAGACAAATAATATAACTCCTTGACTTGAATTTCCATGTCTTGGTCCAAAACCCCAACACAGATTCTGTTAATCAAGGGATACTCAAGCTATACACATTACTGGCCACAAAAATCCCAACTCTCTCAACAACTACAGAAAACCTTAGTAACAGCCAGAAATGTGTTATGTCAAACAAGCTTTATTCTAATTTTGTTAAGCATCTCCATTGTGCCCCAGTTGAATCAAAAATATACCTACAATATTTAATGACAAATAATGCAATTACCAGCCAGAAGGAATCATTTATCCATCAAACATTAATCCATAAGCAAATTTCACTGTAGCACTTGCCATATTTCCAAGACAGAAAAATAAATTTTAAAGTTTAGCACATGGTTATCTGCTAGGGTCCGTATTTGGAGGGTCTTTCATACATGGGGGTAATTTTATGATCAATATTAATTACAACATAAGTATGTCACACACAGTTTCAACTCTTCCAAAGAAAAGGAGAGTTATATACGATAGTGACACAGATCTCTAATTACCCATGAATAATCTAATGCAACATGTTACTCTTTGTTACAGCTTGTACTAAGTATAACTACAGTACAGCTGTGTACCCAGTATCATTTCATTATTTACAATATAACTTTTCAAAATTGGAACTGATGAAAATGAAACATTTTCTTGTAATAAATATTAATTATTTATTGTTAATTTCATATAACATCCATATATTAAATATGATAATACCTCATTACTATGCAAAGTTTTATGTTGTTATTTTCTTTGCTCATGCATATAAACTGTGTACTTCAGATGCAATGTCACAGGACAGCCCTCATTAACATATTTGTATTAATGAGCCACATGTAAACATTTGGACATGAACTATATTGCACTAGTGAAGAGTTCTTTTTACTTTAAAGGAAAATATTGGGTGAGAAAGATAATCTACATTGGAGTTTGGACCGAGACAAGGAAATCCCAGTCATGGGGTTACATTATATGTTTCCCCACTTGGCAAGCCTCATGTGGAGACAAATAATGTAACCCCTTGGTTGGGATTTCCTTGTCTTGGTCCAAAACCCCAACATAGATTTTATTAATCACAAAATCAGATGTCTGTATTAACTGCTGATGTTGTAATCAAAATGAGTACGTCAACTTGATTTATGTTTTCTTCTTAGAATCATTCCTTGCCTGGTGTTGGTGAAATTCACAAGATACGAGTGTCAGCTGGATATGAAGATGATGCTGAATCAGTCTGGTCTATACAAACAGTAGGAAATTGACTTCTCTCTGTCCTTCATGTTTGTGATGCATTGTCCCCTTGTCAGAAGGAAAGCCATGAAATACATGTTTCTCACATTTCTATATATGTTTGATTGTATTTCCCTATGTAGAACATCATTGCAGTTTAGCTCTGTCCTCTCTCATCATGTGACCTGTATCCTGACTTTTGGGGTATTTTGACCTTCTACTGTGACTTCATTCTGATTCTGACTCTATAGTGTTTTGGAATTTGATCTTCTTCTGTGACCCTCATCCAGACTCTTGAGGTATTTTGACCTTCTACTGTGAACTTTAACCTGACTCTTAGGGTATTTTGTCCTTCTGCTGCAAAGCATAGTGCACACAAAGTATAAACAAATGTCTGAATAACATTGTCATTTGCTCATTCTTTCACAATAATCATAATAATATCACTTAGTAAAATGAACAGTGGGTGAAGTTAGGTGTCCTTCAAATAGGCACTGATCAACCTTGCTAAATGTATGGTGTCTCAAATCCAGTTTCAAGTAAAAATGCTGCTGTTGTAAGTGTTTTTTTTAAATTTCCTCTTATTATTTCATCAGGGTAAATACATTTTGAGCATATTCCAGTTTATTCAGAATTGTGACTAACTACATTACTGTCAGTAGCAAAGAGAGAAAAAGTATGCAGTAATATTTGGGTTAGGGAAATCCCATCCATGCTTGTAGAATTTGTGCTCAGGAACTTGGTGGAACCTCTTTTTACTGCTTCTAAATTCTTTCCCCTTTCCCAATCACATCAATGCATATCATTAATCCTGTTAATACACATGCTTTATGAATAAATAGAAATAAATGGTTTTATTAATATTTTTATTTTGTATAATGTACTTTTTTAAGTAATATATTATACCTTGATATATTATTAAAGAATGTTCATTATTCCATCAGAACTCAAATTATATAATAAAATTATGATCTGCATACTAATTATAATAATATATATAAATAAGTATTCTATAAATAATTAATCATAATGTATTGAAAAATTATTTCATAATGCCTCTTCTTTTTAAATGAATTAGTAAACTTTTTTTATGATATTAGCTTATACCTTCACTATTTAAGTTATTCTGTAAAATAGAATAATATAAAAATATTCTTTAATTATTGTTAAAAGGGGACATAATTCAGATACCAATCCATAACAGTTTAAAGAACATAACACATATTTTTTATAAAAAAGAAAGGATTAATGAATGTCATATAGAGTTTTGGAATTTAAAACTGTTGGATATATTGTATTGAGGTAGTGAAACCAATTGGTTTCCTTTAACAGATGTTCGATCATTTATCATTAATACACATGGGTGTACCTGGTGACACGAAATTGACATCATCTTGCCTTGGACTAGAAAGATGCCCATTACAGCTGCAGTATACTACAATTTATTTACCATCATCATCTGAACCAGATTTATTATTACACAAATGGGAAAATTAATCAACAATAAAAATGTACATTGTTGTAGGATGCTCAAATCCCACTGTTAAAATATGTGCGAATTCCTGCAAATGTGGTGCAAAAAGATTATAATGTCCCAATCAAGGAGGGAGTTTAGAAGGGATAGTCTGTCATGTCTTGAGAGTGAAGACCAGATAATGAACTCTCAGTTATATTACACTCAAATGTTGGTCCTTGAAATCTATGTTCTTTGGAGTTCTTCTCCTCCCATGGGATCCTCATTGACACGGTGGTTAATAAGGTTTGCTGCCTGCTTCTCCCAGATTTGTGTTCAGACACCAGGAACTGCTTTGGTTTGGAGTGCCTTTCTCAGTGATGCCATGTAAAATGGACCTTCAGTTACACCCACACTTGGTAATAGTCAAGAGGCTGTTGCAGAAATTGTCACAAGGCCAGTAGGTGATCAAGCAGCAGAGGGGATGTCCTTGGCCCCTCAAACCTTCCACACTGGACTCGGGTACTTCCAGGTGGAGATGCCTGTACCTCCATCAAGTCTCTAGAGGCTGTAGAACTCAAGCTTGTATGCTACTATAGCCTCCCATACCAACCTATTTGCAGCTGCCTTTTTTGGGAGATGGTGACTCATCTAGGTCTAGTTCCTTACAAGGAGAAATCTGATCTGATCCTTTATGCTTCCTTACAAAAAATCTGATCTGATCCTTTATGCTTCCTTACAAGAAGTCTGATCTGATCCTTTCTCAGAATTTCATTTACTTAGGGATGAGTTTCCTCACAAATCAAGGAACAGTTGTGTTACTTCCAAACAGGTTCTTACTAATGCTGTCTCTCAAAGCAAAACTGTTTAAGAGGACTCCATTGTCTGCTCACCTTTACCTCCTAGGGACTATAAATATGCCAATAATAATAACTAGTAAACGTGCATTTTATATTATGCTAGCCAGTGAATTACTGGATTTTTCAAGTAAAATAAAAGTGATAATTTACTGGAGTGAATTACAAGAAATAATTTCACTGCCACAGCTGGCTCTTGTTAAAGCTGACTTCAGTTCTAATCTAACAAGGCACTAATAATTTTTGTTTTTAATATGTTATTTTACTTTGTATTTGGAAGGAAAATTGTGCAATTGTACATTTTCTTTGTAAATAATCACAAAACACAGCAGAACATAAACGGTAAACTGTGGACATCACGTGGGATTCATTACTGTTACTTCATTGTGTTATACAGACTACACACAGTACATCTTGCTAACCAATACATTTCAGCTTAATATAAAAAAGAAAATTTGCTTGCTATGAGTGAATAATAGATATATTTCATCTCATGGTTGAAAAACTTAAGTATTTTCACCCACTCAATGAAATTTATGTTTTTCACTTCTTTCAAGCAAATAACCTCTATTAAATTAGTTTTTTGTTCCCCAGTCTAGAACTGCATTTTCCTCAGATTGTGCACAAATTCTAAAAACTGATGTAATATAAATTGTATATATGGCCTGCCATATATGCTTAAGTTTATAAAATAACAAGAAACTCAATTATTACAATGGTTTCATTTTTGTATTACTCATAGAATATTTTACCAATGAATTCATTTCTCAATAAAATAAAACTGTCCAATACTGATAAATGTACTTTTTGTACAAATGCCCCGGCAACAATACAGCATTTGTTTTTGGAATGTAATGGGATAATCAGGCTGCAGAATGATGTGTCCCACTGGATTCGGAATAAAGTGAACATAGATATTGTGCCAAATGCAAATCTGTTGTATTGTGAGATACAAGTAGAGATGGAATATATGAACAACCTTTTATTTATATTTTCTTCGAGCCAAATACTACATCAACATATGTAAAATGGAAGGGGAGATAATGCCTAGATTAAATGGGTTGAAAACTTTTATTAAAGATCACTATAATATGGAAAAATATATTGCAGTAAAATCTGAAAAAAAAAGAAGCATTTATGTTGATTTGGGAACAGAGGGAATCATTATTCCACCTATAACTTAGAATGATGTGCTATAATTCAAATGTGTATTATGTATCATCATGTTATAGTGTACAATGTGTTATTGTGTATGTATTATAAGCTAATAGCTAACAAAAAATATTTCTTTGAGTCTGATTTTATGGTAAACAGGAACAAAGGATTGTAATATCACAAAGTCTCTGTCACCTAGACGCTGTATATTTATATCTGTCCTTCTAAAAAGAGATTGTGTACTATATGAATGTGTGTGTGTGTATGTGTATTATTTTTTCCTACACTACATTTATTGTCTCCAGATTATGCAAGATTGTAAGGTGACCTTGGGATGGTTCCCAAACCCAATGGTCAGCCTATTACAGGGACAATGTAACAAAAAAATGTATCTCATTTACTCATTATTTGTTCTTAGGAGAGGAGACCATATTAAAATCTGAGGAGAAAAATAAATGATCTTTATAAAATACAACATATCCTTACACATGCCAGGCTTGAAGATCAAACCAGAGATTATCAACTTGTGAAGCAAACATTTTACTAATATGCTATGTTAATGGTCAGATTTATGCAACCACTGCTTTTCATTGTTTTCTGTTGAACTTGAACTTAAAACTGAATTAGATTTTTTTTAATGCTTTCATTTTGTAGGTTATTCTTGAAGAGCAGAAATCCAAGGACATTTTGAAGTTTGACTTCAGTCGTTGGGTAGGTGAAGTGGGTGGAGACATCCGCAAAGAAGTACCTGTTGTTATACATGGGAAACCTTATGACCCAAGTAAGTATGCAGAATCCCTTTCTCAGAAAGTACATAATAGCATATAAAATACATCCAATTAAGACCATGGAGACTTTGGTGGAGTGGTAGTAAAGGATATACAGTCAGTCTACATGTTTGCTAATGACCATGACACTTAAGAGACTGTCTAGCTTTAATGATGACAAGATTAAAGTTTACTCTGCATGCTTTGGATGATTAAAAATATAAATAGTAGGACTACCTGTCTTCAGAGAGCACCTTTTGGGGTCTTTTAAGAAAGCTTACACTGTAACAGACCTTTCAGATTAGAGAAATGAAATTTAATGATCCAATAAAAAAAAAAGGAACTCTTGTTTCTCATTGTGCCACATAGCTGCTGGTAAAAATCAGGCAAACATCTGAGATGTAATTAAATCACAACCTTACTTATGTCTAGACTTAGACTTATTCAAGCAGTTTCATTGTTCAAGTTTAAGTCTGACTCAAATGTCATAAGATTTATGTTGGTGAAATTGGGGTTTGTTCATTAGGTTGTGATGAATACTTAAGATTTTAATGGCAGTCCATGTAAATAGGAGTGATCACATAAGAAAAAAATTGTGTTTATATGTATTAAATATATAAAACTTTAAGAAATTCTCTGATCCATATCAATATTTAATATATCAATTTTAAAGTCATATCAGTGAGATAAAACTTGCTGTAAAATGTATAACTGATGATGTTCACTTGAATCATTTTGGCATCAGATTTCTCAGCAGTTATCAGTGGACTCTCACCTTATTTATATAATCTAATTGCTTTCTTTTTTGTAAAAGTGAGAATGTCTGATGACATTTTGCAATTTTCTGCAACAATTTGTTCCTTCATTGTCAGTTTGTAGTTATGACTCTGTCATACTCCACAGTGTCATACTCCTCACTGTGTCATACTCCTCCTCACTGGGTCATACTCCTCACTGTCATACTCCTCACTGTGTCATACTCCTCACTGTGTCATACTCCTCACTCTGTCGTACTCCTCACTGCAAGAGCTGTAAGGAGTTTGATGTTCTTTGTTTGCAAAGGAATTGAGTTTATTATGATAGTTGGTTTCAGTCTGGTACCCAATCATATATACTAGGTTAATTGCCTCTCCCCGGGCAGGAATTTAAAAAAAAAAGTAACCCAAAATTTTTTTAAAATTGCAATGAGCGAGATTAAAAGAAAGTTTGAAGGTAAAAATACAAAAAAAGTATTAAAAAAAAGTTTGGATGCCACCGCAAGTTTTGAACTTATGACCTCTTGTTTGGCAAGCATTACACACAGAAAGACAAATGTGGGTTTTTATGTATAAGATTTTGCTGTCTATGGGAGAGAGTCATAATGGCTTACTCAGCTAATGTGGGTACATAAGAAAGCTTGCCAGTAGCTTTTTGTGGGTCGGTGGTTCTTCCCGGGGTTTTCCAGGGTTCTTCTTCCACCAGTTATACTGGCTGCCATGTATAGCCTATCTTGTGCTGAAAAATGGCGTTAAACCCTACAACAACAACAACACCATAGCTTACATGTTATTTGACTTTATGATGACTGAATATCATGCTGACTTCAGCTGAATGCTGTGCTTCTCAGCTGTTAGCTTTTTTTATCTTAATAATTATCTGTGGTAATTATCAAAGGGACAAAACCTGGACATCTGAGAAACACATCAGTAAGTATAATTGGATTACTTACCTCTTTGTATGGATTAAAGTTAGGTGACATTTCACATGTTGGAACAGATGTCAGTATGTTGTATTTAGAAATCAACAAATATTCATGAGATTTACATCTGCAAACCCATGTATCTGTCCCTTTGCAAGGGGTAAATTTGACTGGCCACATTAGAGGGGGAGCCATCTTACAGAGGTACTTTTGAACACAAACTCATTGGTGCCAAGGTATTCTGGCCACATAAAGCAGTTGGCTGCTGATCAGGAGGTTTTTTTTTTTTCAAGAGGGGCACCCTATTATTTAAAAAATAGTATTCTGTCACACAAATGAGTCTAATTTTAACCCTTTGGATACTAAGGTAACCACCTTTTTTTTTTCAGTCCTGCAGTACTTTGTGATAGTACACACTAGTGAGGCAGAGGTGAATGCTGGTACTAATTCCAATGTGTTTATTACCATGTATGGTTCTAAATCAGACTCTGGCAGGCGACACCTGACAAGAAGCTTAAAGGGCACCAAAAAGTTTCATACTGGACAGGTAAGTCATGTTATTATACTAAACATTATTTATTAACTCAGAACTCTCATACACTTAAGCTGACGCAAGAGATTTTAGCCCAGCAACAGTGAGGCATCTGATGAACACAATGTGTGATTGACAGTAGAAGAGAACATCTTTTCTCTGAGGAACTGTTTTCTCAGTATTGAATCTCTTATCAGTTGTGTAACATTCAGTCACTGATTGCAGGTGGATACATTCATTGTTGAAGCTGTAGACTTGGGACAGTTAGAGAAGATTGTTGTGGCTAAGGGTCCAGGCACACCATGGCTACTGGAGAAAATCATTGTCAAAAAGTCACAGTATGAAGCAACGGAACATATCTTCCTTCATGAAAAGTAAGTAAAATGTCAGTTTTACTGAAAATAGTGTTCACTTATAGTTTTATTTCCATCTTTTTATTTACAAAATATGGCTACCATCTTTACCCACTGTTTTTGAATGCCCCAAAAATATATGTAATTTTTATGTCCTAAAAGCTTGGGGACAGTGAAAATAATTTGCAGTAAAACTGCCTAAAACTTGTTGCCAACGAAAATACTTTGCGGTTAAACTGTCCAAAAGATTGGGGACAAAGAGAATACTTTGAAGTAAAACTGTACAAATTCTTAGGATTGGAACTCTACTGTTGTTGTTTTCAGTCAATTAAAGATCTTACAATTTGCAATGTGGATTTGATAAATTCAGAATCTTAGTCTTTATATCAATTGCTTTTGGCATCTATATGGAAATACTGTTGTTTCTGAGCAATCAAAATTCTGACACAGAAATAGCAGATTGGCATCTTTATGGAAATACAGTTGTTTCCAAGCAAATAAAATTCCTACACAGAAACAGCAGATTGGCATCTCTATGGAAATACTGTTGTTTCCAAGCAAACAAAATTCCTACACACAAACTGCAGATTGTCAGTGTCAATGAATTTTGACTTAAGCTCTCAGAAGTGCCGCACTCGATCGTCTTGCCATGTATAACATTAAACTCCTAGCTATGTGAATAAGTTGAATAGAGACTTTCAGAGAATGTTTCTCACAAATCGCTGAGAAATAATGCCAAGTTTATTAAACTTTCCTTGGCAGTAGTCTCAAGGAAGGCCTCGATTATGATACAGACAATGACTTAATGGTTAGTGAATCAGTGGTCAGTGATATAATGGAATGTGGCATCACAGTGATGTACAGATATTATTGCAGTGTGTTATTATTGAATTCTGACAACTTGCTGACATTGGAATTGTTTGATTGGATCTTTCCATAATATATATACAAGACTAATGTCTTTTATCTAGATGGAGATGTGCTATATTAACTCAACCAATTATAATCGTATTTAAAATTTGTATGAGTGTCTGGTGTATGAAAGGCTAATTGTTCTTCAGATTTAGTAATCAACTGAGCCAAAGTTTGTTTTAATGATTTACAATATTTATTACATGGGGAGAGGGAATATACAACATATACCTTTTTTTTAAGGCATTTTATGATTTCAATAGGGTATCAACAATGGGAGCCCCAATCATTATAAGTTATGACACATCTAGCATGGGATGAATTGAAATGATTTTCAACATTTAATGAAATGGTATTAGGAATTATTTTAAATAAATACCCATTGTATCAGTTTAAACTTTCCTTTTTAGCAATATTTTGTTGTGCTTTTGCTTCTTCAAATACATTACCATATCATAAGACATTAGGAGTAAAACCTCATCCTTGCAATCCAGGCTTGTCCTTAGCAACAAAAGTGCTAAATTCTGTCTGCCTAAACAAACAATACCATAGATATAGCATTGTCATATATCAAGAATACACAAACAGACATACATGTGCACACATGATCATAACTATACAGATATTAAGTCTAAAACATACATAAAGTTTCTGTCTGTAAAATCCGTTGTGGAAGATGGTATTATCTTGCTGTCTTTGCTGTTCACAGTAGCGTATTTGTGGGTTTGAAGGTGATGCAACTATCAATACCATTATCTTTGTACTCATTAGAGACTGGACAGTTGCTCAGACTTTCCGAATGATCTTTTTAAATTTTTATGATTTGGTTTTGTTTTGATGGTTTTAGTGGCATGTTTAACACATGACTGGGTATGTCAAGCCTAGGAAATAGAAACTAGTGCTTTTCCCATGGACACGCCAAGGCAGCCAGCCTGGCCTGTACTGGGTGTGTGTGTTGTACCTGTGACCCTTGGATTAGGAGTCTGATGCTTATTGATGCTACTATGTCTCTCTTCTTTTTCTTGAGGATTGATAAGGCTCTTCTTGTATTTACCCTGATGAAGGCTGGTGTATTTATCTTGATGAGGACTGGTGTATTTCTCATGGTGAAGGATGGTGTATTTACTCTGATGAAGGCTGGTGTATTTACCCTGCTGAAGGCTGGCGTATGTGCCCTGATGAAGGCTGGCATATTTACCCTGATGAAGGCTGATGTATTTACCCTGATGAAGGCTGGTGTATTTGCCCTGATGAAGGCTGGTGTATTTGCTCTGATGAGGGTTGGTGTATTTGCCATGGTGAAGGCTGGTGTATTCACCCTGTATTTGCCCTGATGAAGGCTGGTGTATTCACCCTGATGAGGGCTGGTGTATTCACCCTGATGAAGGCTGGTGTATTTGTCCTGATGAAGGCTGGTGTATTCACCCTGATGAAGGCTGATGTATTTACCCTGATGAAGGCTGGTGTATTTGCCCTGATGAAGGCTGGTGTATTTGCTCTGATGAGGGTTGGTGTATTTGCCATGGTGAAGGCTGGTGTATTCACCCTGTATTTGCCCTGATGAAGGCTGGTGTATTCACCCTGATGAGGGCTGGTGTATTCACCCTGATGAAGGCTGGTGTATTCACCCTGATGAAGGCTGGTGTATTTGCCCTGATGAAGGCTGATGTATTTACCCTGATGAAGGCTGGTGTATTCACCCTGTATTTGCCCTGATGAAGGCTGGTGTATTCACCCTGATGAAGGCTGGTGTATTCACCCTGATGAGGGCTGGTGTATTCACCCTGATGAAGGTTGGTGTATTTGCCCTGATGAAGGCTGATGTATTTACCCTGATGAAGGCTGGTGTATTCACCCTGTATTTGCCCTGATGAAGGCTGATGTATTTACCCTGATGAAGGCTGGTGTATTCACCCTGTATTTGCCCTGATGAAGGCTGGTGTATTCACCCTGATGAAGGCTGGTGTATTCACCCTGATGAGGGCTGGTGTATTCACCCTGATGAAGGCTGGTGTATTCACCCTGATGAAGGCTGGTGTATTTGCCCTGATGAAGGCTGATGTATTTACCCAGATGAAGGCTGAAGTTACTGTATCTGTGGACAACATATAGATTGCTCAAGAATGACTAATTTTGAGATGATGTTTGCAGCATGTGGAAAGTATAAAATGTTCCTATTTGCTGCATTGCTTCACAGAGTCAAACTCTATCAACCAGGAGTTCTGAAATTTTGTTTTGCAGGGCTTTGCTCACTTCACAGATGGCTCTTCATTCCCCAAATCACTGATACATTTCAACATTGTGCCTTAAAACATTAATTTTACTTCCACACTATTCCAAGTAGCAAAATCATGTTTTGTATTTTATACATGGAGTAAAATCCACTTCAAAGAAATGTTGCCACTTAATC
This sequence comes from Megalonaias nervosa, assembly GCA_016617855.1. Taxonomy (NCBI): domain Eukaryota; kingdom Metazoa; phylum Mollusca; class Bivalvia; order Unionida; family Unionidae; genus Megalonaias; species Megalonaias nervosa. Next base: position 26,150 of record JAECUM010000007.1, read on the forward strand.
TTTAACATTATTATTCAAGGCAACTGTTAGTTTCTTCAGCATTCATCTCTTTGATTTACCTAGCTTAAATGAATTACTGTAGGTTGTTCCACTTCCTGTATTTTACCTGTGTAAATGAGTCTATTGTGCTATCATGCAGCAGTGCTCAAAGGACTCATCACAAAATCACCCTAGGTCTTGTTGACCAATTAAGTAATCTGTGCAGTAGTAGTTGTTTATCTCTGATTACCGTACCTTTTAATTGCTTGTGTGACTATTGCCTGTATAAGCTGTCTGGTGGTGTTACTTTTCTATGTACATTAAAAGCACCTATTTACATTTTACACTGGTTTCAGTTATATATTGTAGTGTTAATGAAGGTCTCTCTTCCTATTTTGTTTTTTTCATATGGTTATTAAGGATTATGCTTTTATAACCTGATCATCTTTGGAGGTTTGGAAGTTAACAATTGCACTTTTCACATGGCATGTACTCCAGCAAGTATGCATCACTCCATTATAGACCTAATACCACAAATAGCTAACATTCATCTTTAAGGACAAGAAGTCAACCATGATCACTGTAGATGGCAACCATTCCACAATTTCATATAAATTTCATCATCATAGAAGAGAAGATGTATGCCAAAACAAAGATCTGTCAGACTTTTGATGAATTTTGATTCTTGTCTGTAGATTTTGATCCTCTTTTCAAAACTGAATTTACTGTGGGTTCTGACATGGCTGAATAAAGTGATCTCTTTAAATCTATGTTTAGGACCTCTATTACTAATGTCTTGCACAAAACCTGCTTCCTGGTTCTTCTGGTTACAGTCGGCAGAATCCATAAGATACTTACTTTGTTGGTCACTCTGACAATCTGCAATTCCATGGCAATAGTTTGATTTTCCCTATTAGCTTTGTTGATGCATATTTTTATGCTGACTTTAGACCATATCTCTCACAAGATTTAAAACCTCTTCACATCCATTAGGTGACCAGAGATGGGATCTTGTCCAGAGTAAGGGGACGTAACTCCTTCTACCTCTTAACTATTCTCCTAATGTATTAGATTGGGTAACATATTTGAAGAAGAAACCAATTTTTGGAGTACAAAAGTGTTTTCTTTGACAATACTTATTCAATCATAATATGGGTGCACCCTCCCATCCTAACTGCAGTTATGTTTTAAAATCTGACAGATTATGAATATCCTCTCCAACAGAAACTAAAGTATGGATGTGATTTAGTGTGAATCCCTCTATCCAAGGGGAGATCATTCTTATCTGACTTTCTTCCATGTGGGCAGACTTTTGGCACTTTATTTTGCTTAAAATAAGCTTGAAAGCTTGTGAGATAGTGGTTCTGCTCCTAATTTATTATGATTGGGTAAGTGTTATTGAAGAAGCCTATCTTAGTCCAAAAAGTTTCGAAAGGGAACATCATATTACAACTGATATGAATTTTCCATTTATCATACCCTTCTATTCATGTTAGCTTGCAAATAATAACCATCTGTAATATAGAACTTAAGAAATCTTAATTTGTTGTCATTTCTTGTGGTGAGATTTACATGTAAGCATGTGGTTGATAATCTTGAAACTAAAAGTATGAAAGTTTTTTTTTTTTATAGCCAGCATGTCATGGTGGTTTCATTTTATTAAATAAAGGGGTATTACCCTGGTAGTGCGGAAGCCATATATTTATGGATGACGTCACCTGGCTGTGTATGCGGGAACCATATATTTATGGTCAAACGTCACCTAGCTCTCTGTGCGGATACCATATTTTTATGGCACAGGACAGTGACGTCTGCGGATGTCCAATGTAGGCCAATCATTAATCGTGTGCTAATAATAGCTGTGAGATAGCACATGTAATAGTCCAATAGATCACGGCTCTGCATCATTGTAACAGAACATCAGTGAAACAAATATTACAACAGACTTATTTTCCCAGTAAGGTCTTTTTTCAACAGTGGACATTGATGTAAACAATATGGTGGCTGTTAAGTAGTTGCAGTCTTGTAGGTGTCTCATGGCCAGTTGCCGCTGATTACTGTATATATATATATATATATATATATATATATATATATATATATATATATATATATATATGGGATAGTCCAAAATAGAATAAAGTTCGTTAGGGCTTTGTGTGAAAGTGTAGAGGTATAAATAGCAAAACTCAGTTTTCCAAGTTTGAGAATTAATTTTCTGCATGAATATACCACATGCTGAGATTAAAGTGCTTTGACACTATCACGTGTTGATATATAAGTACTATGACATGGCCACCCCATTCTGTAACAACTTCAGATTCCATTAAATCTAGCTTAAACTAGTAGCCAAGTTTATCAACGAGTCTGTCATGTACAGAGCCTTTTCTTATATTGGGGGATACATTGTATCATCAAGAGTGAGAGCTGCACAAGCTGGAAAGGGACAAACCATCATTTATTGGGGGTGTCAGGTTTTGACTCCTAGGTATTCCTTTCCTTGCCTATATGAATGTTTGAATTATTTAAAAAAAAGAAAAAGCAAAGCACAATACTCTTCTTGTGTTATGAAGTTCATTTTGCTCTCTCTCTCTCTCTCTCTCTCTCTCTCTCTCTCTCTCTCTCTCTCTCTCTCTCTCTCTCTCTCTCTCTCTCTCAAAACAATCAAGTTGAAAAGGAAAATGGACCACAGAGAGAGAGAGAGAGATCCACTTCTTAATTAACCAACTCTTATGACAGCAGTGTGAAATGTATGTGACTTGGGAATCTAGTAATCAAGACCTTCGTTCAAGAGCCAAACTTCTGACCTGGTGGAAACCTTTTTCTTTTTTCTTTTTTTTTTCTCTCGTCAGTTTCATTCTGTTTCCTTTTTACAGAGCTAGTTTCAGAGGTAGGAAAATGAACCTATAAAGTCTGTCCTTTTTTCAATTTTCTCAAACGTCTGACAACGTAGAAGTTATAATATGTTAAGATTGTTGCTGAGAAATCTATTTTATTTCAAATATTTTTGGCAGGTTGCAATTAATAATCATTGAAAACCTAACAATTCTTGCTCTATAATGTATAATCAATGAGAAATAATTATGTTAATTTTCGGTAATAACGACTTTCAGGCATATCTAACAGCTCCACTCAAAAGAATACATGAAAACCAATGTCACTATCATACTTATGTACAGGACACAAGAGCTCCCATACAGTGCTGCAACTCGCTTCTCAGTGTTCATAGTTGTTTATTTCTGCCTCACTTGGCGGTAAAGATCGAACAGCTCACTTGGCTTGGTAACACATTGGCAGCTGATTATCAGCTGATGTTTGGTTACCATATATAAGCGAAAAATAGTACACTATTGTGTTTTGAGAAAATCAAAACTAATGGCTGTGATAATATTTCTCTACGTGATGATATTACGTCTGTTTGGTAGGTCACTGACAGTTGTACTCAAACCATTTGAACATCACAAGATGTATTAAAAACGAGATTTTAAAACAACTTTAGTTGTAAAGAACGATATTCTAAAATTAAAAGTGATGTCATATATTAAAGAAGGCATTGATTATACAAGCTATTAAATAAATCAAAGACATAATGTATCTATCCCATACTACTGATATGCATTCAGTTTGCATCTTAATAGTAAGGGAAAGTTGAGACATACATAAGATTTAGTAGTGAAGCTGGCAAAAATAAAATTTTATGTAGTACGAGTTTTGAAATAACTGTAAAAGTCATTAAATCCATGAATGAAATCCTAACGTTTTCAACAGTATTTTTTTATTTTGAAAGAAATTTTTTTTTATTTATTTCATTTTACATGATGTGATGAAAAAATATAGCCCACTGCAGTCGATGACAAACCTGCAGATGGATTTTCTGTCAGTTATTACATTTGTCACATGTATATACTGTCATTTCTCAGATTTATTCTTGCCAGCAACAGTAATTGCTTACAGATGTGTTGACGTAAAAATCTGTAAGACATCTGCCTTTCAACAATTTTCAAATGAGAAAACTAGCAGCAGGGAGGGTGAACAGACCACTTTTTGTAGAGCCTTTATTTTTGAAAAATAATGGTTCCTACAAGGGCTAAAAAAGATTATGTTTGAAACAGCGGGACTGCGAACATAAACAGTTCCATAGAGCCTTTATTTTTGAATATAGGAACAACAAAAAAAAATTATATATACATGTGGTTGCACCCTCCCTCCTGCTGTCGATTTGAAAAATTTATTTATTGATTATTACACCTGAATAATCAGATTACCATGACATTGTTACGGATTTAGAATTAATTATTATTGATAATGATAACCACGAGTGATTTATTGACTCTTACTCGCTTCTTTGATTTTATTGACCGTAACAAAATTACAAAATGTGGAAGTATTAATTACTTTCACAACAAAATGATTTTTGATAAACATGGAAACTAGCATTATTTTATTTATCCGAATAAATTTATTGGATTCAGGTGCATCGATAATGAAATTGTTCCTGTTATTGGTGCTGAAAATATTTTTAATGATATTACTGATCATTATGTCAGATTTATATTCGATGAAGAAATGAAGTAACGAAATTATCTTCTTCGTAAACCTGAAGAATTTATAGAAAAACAACTTGGCAGACAATTATCTGCAAAAGAAAAAACTATAAGAAATATTGTGATAGAGGATGATATTTGCAGAGAAAAAGAAACAAAGAAATAATTACTTGTGTGTGAGCTATAATTAAATTATTATTAGTACAATAATGATTGGTGAAGCTCACTCAGCTAGACTAGCTCAAGAGCGACTAGAAACAATCAAGAAATGTCTACCTGCCCATGATTCTGTCAGACAACAATTACAGGAGCGTCAGCAAACACAAGAAGGATTTGCAGAAGCCGCAGAAGAATTATTTAAACCTATTACAAAGACTTCTAAAGGTATTCTTCCTGTGTTGGAAAAAACCGCTGAAGCAACTGGACAAATAGCAGAGCGAACTAAGAAAACAAAAAAATTCTGCGAGAACTTCCAGGTGAGATAGCTGCGGCTCAGCCACAATTACAAGAAGTACTTGAAGATATTGGCCAAGCTCGTGCTGAAAAAGAAGGTGATATAAAGGATTGTATACTAGGACAAGCAAGAGCTATGCTGATTGATAAATTTACTGCAGAAAGTGTTAATGATATTAGGAAAGCCAGAAACGTGAAACATTTAGCTATGAGCACTGCGAAAAGTTATCATAGTAGAGATCAATTTTTGAAACTAGAGTATCGTGGTCGTTTTACGAACTGTGATGACTGGAACAAATGGATATATCGCATACACTACGGAGTTGATCAGGTCAGAAGTGACGATCCGAGATATATGGAGTTTAACTTTGAGATAAAAGATATCTTTTACAACAACAAAAAATAACTAGTCCAATAACAAGTGAGAAGAAAGAATGGCAAGACGTCCCCGGCACAACTGGAAGTGGTATTAATACAGGTACAACTGGAAGTGGTCTTATTGCTCCATGTCTAAATAATGCACTTGCTGACGTGGACAGATTAGAAATTCTAATTGGTGGAAAATGAGCTGGTAATAATTCTCCAGAAATCATTAATGAAGCAGCTGCTATTTGTCAACGATTATTTACAGGTGGTATCATGGATATTAACGTGAATCGGTCCCTCATTAATGAAATCGCCGATGATTATCACAGTGATTAAACAGTTAGATATAATTACTATAATAAGATGATCATACATGTTGCTCAGCGTGGACCAACTATGGTCAGGGTGATAAATTCGAGATTACCTACATATAAAACATTCTACGGAGATGGACTTGGCAATGTTGTTCAGGGTTTATTTAGAAGGATAGCCCCAAAAGCAATACGGATTGCAAAGCAACTAGGAATGAAAGCTATTGATGTTGTTCGTGAACAAGATATTGGTGCTGTTGGTGATGTTGCCAGTAAAGCATTCTCTGCAATCAAGGATAAACTAGCATGATTAGTACGACGAAAATCTCAGCCAGTAAAATTACCCAGCACTGAAGTGATGCCTGCAAGTGTTAGTAAAATAATAAATCAAGCCGCAAATCAAAAACTAGCAGAGTTAGCCGATGAAAAGGAAAAAAAAATATAGCAGCAAGTCTGATGGCAGGAAGTGGTCTTCGTATTAGACGATGACCAATAACATAACATGTTCAAACGTGTACTTGATCCCGCATTTGACATGGATGCGCCAGTTCTCAAGGATGAGTCTGCGCGTGATTATCAATATTATTCTTACGACGCATGACAGCCAAATCAGTGTGGACGAATCGAATTACAAGTTCAAGGTACAAGTAGATATTTCTTACCCGCTGGAGCATGCATCGAAGTAGAAGGTGAAATTTTAAAAGCAGATAATACTGACTATGGAGCTGATATTGGTGTTGGTTTTGTTAATAATGGCATCATGGCGTTGTTCAACAGTGCCACGTACATGATCGACAGAATAAATATTGAATCGATTCAAAAAGATAATGACGTTGCCACGACGATACTTAGCCTTGCAAGATACAGCGACGATTATTCAAGATCAGCTGGTCCATCAATGATGTTTACCAAGGATACTTCTGATCATCCTGAATACAACCAGTATGAAATAGGACGACCAAAAAACTTTGCTAGAAATTCCGACGTGGATGTGCAAAGTATGATTATTAATGTAGACCCAGATTTCAACTTAGGATTTAGATCACGTCGAGCAATGTTGCAGGGTTGAAGCAGAAAATCTTCTTGCGTGATTCCACTATCACATATTTTTGGATTCTGCAGACACGTTAGAAAAGTTATTTTCGGAGCCAAACATACAATTGTACTCGTACGAAAAGCAACCGACGATGATGCAATATGGCGACCCGCCGGTGATGTTAGTAAGGTAATTCTGACAAAGTTTTCATTGTGGATGCCAGTAATGACTCCAGCGATATCTGAAGAAGATCGGTTACTCACTTTCATGGGCAGTGGTAGTAAGTCGATGCTATCATGGTTAACAACAACCACAGATGCTGTTCAAAGCACAATTAATGGTTTATTTACATGGCAGATTGCATCACAACAAGGTATCTTTGTGCCGCGACATATATTTGTTGCGCTTCAAGATGCTGCACGAGTAAATGATCAAACGCGTAGTACAATAATATTTGACAAACTCGGTGTTTCCGAGGTTTCATTGAGAATAAATGGACATCAAGAACCATCGGAGGATATTTTGTTGAATTTCGAGCAAAATCATGTGGCACATGCATATCATCAATTGATGTCGTTTATGGGGCGTGATCAAAATGTTGATACTGGTTTACAAATACCACAGCTAGATTTTACAACGCTGTACCCGATTTATTACTTTTCGCTGGAACATTTGGATTTGTTTAGACAGTCCGTCGTTGACATACATTTTCGAGCTCGTGTGATGTGAGGAGTTATTGCTAATTACAGAGCAATCGCCGTTATACTCAGCGATAAAACAATGCAACTTGAAGGTGTTGGTGGTCGCATGAGAGTCGTTGATGCTCCAGTAGAAAATATGCAAGCGTTAATTTAGAAGTCAGAAATATATCATAAAAGCCATATCATCACGTTAGTGTCAGTCTGACTCCTAGTCAGATTAAAAGACTTTCAGTCAGCATCAGCGAAGCGATGTGGAACAAAAATATCATTAAAACAAGAACAAATTGCAGGTGGCCAAAATAAATTATCTCTAACAGGATGCCAGTTCAAGCATTTTGATGAAGCTAAGCAATCAAAGAAAGGTATACGAGTAAATCTCTCTGCGGGTGCCATCAGCGACATCGTTAAGACTGGTGGTATATTTCCACTTCTTGCAGCTATTCCAGCGTTGATAGCCGCTGCCGCTCCAGGTGTTGCAAAAGCTGCTCTATTAGGTGCAGTTGGGACAGCTGCTGGAATGGCGCTGAAGAAAGCAACTGGACAAGGATTAAAAAAAAGGAGACGAAGAGGTCACGGCCTGAGACTTCCAGGGACTCGATACAGGAAAGGATTAAGAATTCCAGGGACGCGTTGATTTTCCCAATGTCTAATTTTTGATTTACTCGATGCTGCTAAGCAACTAAATATAAAAAATTTCAGAGGTGTTTTTATGCGTGATCAATTACCGAAAAACCCAAATCTGATTGAAACCGGTATTATTAATCTCGATAAAAGCTGTGGTCGTGGCACTCACTGGGTTGCATATGCAATTGATCCACGTGGAATTATTTATTTTAATTCGTATGGGTTGGCGCCACCAAGAGAATTTTTAAAATATATCGACAGACTTCAAAATATTCCAGTCTGGTATTCAATGCTACCAACACAAAAAATAACCGACCCGCCGATATGTGGCCATGAAGCACTGGCAGTACTTGATGCTGTATCAAGATAAAAAAAACCACCCCATAAAGCTGTACACGAATATACGAGTTCTGTTTTAAATAATCGCTAATCATATAATGGTAGATATTTACGGAAGATCAGCTAAAACCCGAACCCGAACAGAGTTCGGACCAGATGAAGATTTACTCAAGCAAGTAAAAAGGCAGATCAGTGATGAATTATCTGACCTGCTCAATCTTGCCAACGTTGATGCGAACAAACTTGTTATATTTCAAAACCGTGAAGGAAAATTGAAGATGGGTAACATTTCAATCAACGATATTATTATTCGTAGTCGATTATCGTGAGAAGGTCTTATTGCTGTATATGACAGAGAGGGCAAACTTGTTCCTAGTGGTATTACTGCAGTATCGATCAATGATAGGTTGTCAACATTCGGTGATACCATGCACGGCGCTCTCAACATGAACAATAATAAAATTACCAACATAAGAGAACCAACAGATAATCTCGACGCTGCAACGAAGAAATATGTCGATGATAAGGAAATTCCAGTGACAACTTCGTTAACTACAATCAACGATGGAATGACCACACTCAAAACTGATTTTACTAATCAAATACAACTGTTTCTGAATTTCCGCAGAAACGTAAACAGAACCATTAATGAATTTTTTGGAAGTCCACTAACCGTTGACATAAATCTCACTGATATAAACATGAAAATCAATGATATTATCAGTGGAATTCCTAATATCGTCAATAAAACTAATCTCGTTAAAATTCCACACAAACAAATTAACAATATCGTGTACACAGTATCATCAGGATCATCAACATGGACACTGCAAAATAACTCTATCAAATATACCGCGGAAGTCACTGGTGTTTACAGGCTGTCCGTATTTAGTTCTGCAAAATTTAGGATATTTACCACGTATCTATGGCGTCATTCAACCGATAATTTTTCTGGAACCGTGTCTGTAGTGGTAAATAAAGATACTGAAGAAACGTTCATGTTGGAATCATCTGATAAAAAATTAACCACAGCGTCTTACTGGTGGTGTCTGGAATTTGTAGCTGAAATATCTGAATTAATTACTTAATATAGTATAATGATTGACGTTCAACGATATAGATACAATCAAGTAACGGCGTGGCAAACTAAACTAAAAAATAGCATCGACGATTATACAATAAAAGTGAAAAAATATCAAAGACACGTGGTTGTCGTTGACATAGTTGTCTATTCAGTTTCTGCGCTCATTGCTGGAACTGGTGTAATATTGTCAATGTTGACAGCGTCAGTGCCGATCGTTGTAATGATTATCGTTTCATCCGTAACAACTATCGCGGGTATTTTTAATATCATTGCAAAGAAGATAGGCACATGCACGAACACAAAATTACACGAGTATACGGTAAAATTACATACAGCAACGACATCATATTCCAAACTATCATCGCTGATCTCATTGTCGTTCAACAATGGTAGAATATCCGATGAAGAATTCAGCGTGATGGTAAAAATCTACAATGAAGTATTTGATGACTGTGACAAAGTCACTGTTGAAAAAATCAGGGATTTAGAATAATAATAGTATAATAATGACAACGTTCAATCGGCGATCGCAGGAATTATTACAACAGATCGTCAGTAATACTGCTCTGGTAAGAACCACAATGATATCAGCGAGTTCAACTAATCCTGAATTCAGTATTAATTTTCCAACTGCAATTCCAGCAAAAGAAATTGCATTAGCGCAATTACGGGTTTATTATAGTTGGCCAAATATTAGGTCAAAATCATTCGGTGGACTACAACCAAATAATTCATTAGTATTTGCAAATAAAAACAAACCCGATGGAATTCCTGATTGGCAAGTAGTCAGTATTCCAACAGGCAGTTGTCAAATAGAACAGATCAATGAAGAATTTCAACGTAGAATTAAATCCATTACAGGAAAAGAATCAAAGATAGCCATTACTGTTCATGAGCCAACGCTGTCATCGGCCATTGAAATATTATCTCCGGATTATGCCGTGGACATTTATCAGTCTTCGATCAGATCAGTATTAGGATGGCCTGAAGTTCCACCGGTTTATTCTGGTCCACCAGAGCCACGACGAGATGAGTTTTTGACAACCAAAAAAAAAATACATGAGAATTCCAAAATATCAGTTACAGGATGTTAAAGCAATTAAATCTGAATATTACAAAACATGTGAAGTTTTACCTAGTTTGTTTAAATATCTATCACAAGTTTACAATGATGATGTAAAACAGCAGATCATCGAGCACACTAAACACATAAACTATGTCAAATCAGATTTATTCAGTGCAGATCCAAATTTAATTAATGATCCTTCTGGCAAGCTAAATTATTCAAACGAAAGAATTATAGATGTTTATTTTCCAAGTATACTCCCAGCATGGAGAAAAATAATTCCACAACTAAGCATCTTAAAATACAATAACGATCCATACAACGAAGGCCGTCACATTTCATTGGGCATCGTCAATATAACATCAACGATCGCTGTCAATCTAGTATATGATGTCATTGATGGTAGTTATCAAATTGACACTGAAAAATCCAACCAAGCTCATCAGGGATACGTTTTGTATTCATTTACACCTCAAGTTCCACCAGGGTATTTGATTGTATCAGAACTGATTAATCCCGTTTATCTTCGAGTTTATAGTCCATGGTTATCACGGATAAATTTTAAATTAACTGATCAACATGGACATTTACTAGATCTTAGATCGGAAATATTGAATATAAATCTGTTTGTGAAATCATCATAGCATCGCTATGTGTCACAGTGTTCGTAGAAGCAAAAAAATAAATATAATCAGAGATAAAATAATTATTTTTTTTTAATTCTCCCAGGGATTCTGCTTAGCCATTACCATAGTCACTAATCCAGTATTATCTTCACTGTCACTGCTACTTTCACTAGTAACAATCTTTTCAGATTCTGTCATTGACATAATCTTTTGCAGTTGCATTACACGACTATTCACTAGTTTTCTCGTTTCGTATTCGCGAGATAATTCTAGTCTTATTTTTTCAATAGCATTTGCGAGTGAAATAAATTCTTTAACTTGCGTATCATCAACCTTTGCTAAAGATTCTATCATTGATTGATAAATTAATTTCATAAATCTATAATCGGATGGTAGTGTATATCTGTTTTCAGTTTTTCGTTGTTGCAGTAATTCAAAATCACACATGATTTTTTGAGGATCAAGTTCATCAGAAAGTTTTATACCATCATGTTGTAGTTTTTCAATTGCATCAATAACAGCGTTGATATTTTCATGATTCATTATATAAAAAAGTCATTTGTTTAAATAAATTTATTTTTCTGAATTAATTTATTTCTGAATTCATTTTTCTGAATTAATTTAATAATTTGATGAGGTAATTACATGACTGAAGTGGAAGAAATCTAGCAAAATTTAATAATTTGATGGGGTAATTACACAACCGAAATTGAGGAATTCTGATGAAATTCATTGATTTTGATGGGGTATTTGCACGACTAAATGAAGAAATCTCAACAAATTTCACTGATTTTCAGTTTTTCATAAAAATAAAATAATTTCAGAAATATATTATAAATAAAATAATTTCATGAAATATTCTGTAAAATTAAGAAAATACAGCAAATCTGAGTAAATTTATTGATTTTGATGGGGTATTTGCACGACTAAATAAAACTTTTTTAAACAAATTTCATTAATTTTGATGGGGTAATTGCACGACCAAAATTGAAGAAATCGAGCAAAATTAAGAAATTTTGCTGGGGTAGTTGCACGACTAAATAAAAAAATCTCAGTGATTTCATTATTTTTCTGAATAAATATATTTCTGATAATTTCAGAAGACAAGAATAAAAAAATCATTAATTTATAAAAACTACATAATGCATGGATTATTCTTTCTTGTGTATTCTCGCTCTAAATTTTTCTTGTAATCGTCAGCGCGCACGTTTATCACGTGAGACAGGAATGACAGAACATAATTGCTGTGAAAATCCTCTTCCATAAATTTTATCAATGAATTCTATGTAAGTAACACCATCTCTTTCAGTAATCTTGACTTTAGTCCACGGATGTAATTTATCAGCAATACAGATTTTATCTCTGTCACAAATAATTGAATTCATATCCATTATTATTAATTATGTATTAATTATGTATTTTTAATTGTTAGCAGCATATCTAAATTTGATCTTCTGATTGAATTTTTTTGAAAATGCTGATTTAGTTATATTATCTGCAACACGTGGTACTGAAGGCATGACAATATCAAAATACTTACCAGCCAAAGTCATCGACGGGAAGATTATTTCTTCACCTGTTTCTGTGTTTGTGGATATAACGGACTTAGGAGATTTATTATCATGACTGGTTCTTCCTGATTTACAATTCTGACTTTGTGTAACAATACATAAATTTTCCAAAGAATTATCTCTTGGAGCTGAATTGATATGATCGACTTCAAATCCGTCTTTGATCGGGCCATAAAAACACTCAAATACAAATCTATGTGAGAGATAATTTTCTTTTCCAACACGAAACATGCAATATCCAGTATTAATAATAGAAATGACTGGTTTTTTTCATTGACAGTTTCTGATTATACCACTACGAGATGCCTTGTAATTCTTAATGATGGGATGTCTCACAAACTCATTCTGCTCCATTTATATATAATATCATTCTTCTAAATGATTATTCTGAAAGCTAACCAAATAATCCTCTATGGTTTTAAACGGAGATGCCGATGGTCCATATTTCTCATTGTAATGCCGCTTCATCTCTCTATATTTTTTACCACCACATTGCACACATAATTGAGTTTTTCCTCTGACTCCAACACCGCATTGAATGCAAGGTTTTGGTCCTGTGCTTCCTCTACGAAAACTCTGCATGTGGTATCTGCAGAATTCTTTTACACATGGTTTATTGCAGCGAAATGAAAACCCGATCATTAACCAGTTGCATTTGTTATTTGTTTGTATCATTATATTATGAATAAAAATCTAATTAAATACATCCTGTCTTAATTATTATAATGGAGGAATTTAAGAGATTGTCTGTAATCGAACCCTCTAGAGCAAGATTTGATCTTGATAAATTACCAAAATCCAAATCTAAATACTCAATGCAAGACCTAGCTTTGATAAATGATGATATAACTGATCGTATTCGTGAAGCTAAGAAGGAATTTCGGGATGATGGTGCTACTCATACTTGGTCGACATTTAGAATCAGAGATACCATCGACACAAGAAGTATTATCAATTACCTTGATAATTAGCGATATATTATTCTGATCAAATTTATTGTGCAGACGGATGATGATATTTGGATTATCCGTGATAAACGTGAACCTGTCAGAGTAACACAATCAGGACAAACTGTTATATTGGATAAAAAATCCAAGCCAGGTATATTAACTGGTATTGATAAACCGTATTATGAATGAGCATATCCTGTAACCGCAGTTGTTTATGCGATATATCCATTAAATGATAAACCCAGCATTGAAAATCTTAAACCAGTGAAATTTTCCATGACTACATCATGGTTAAATTGTGTAGCTGAGTGAGTTATGGAACACTTTAAGAAAGCAATACGTGGGAATGGCTTAACAGATATACGAATTAAAAAAATAAATACATGGGCAGAAACAGTTCAGAATACTGGAGCATCTATCAAAGACGTCGCTGAACTTAAAATTTCCAATAACAGTAAGAACACTAACCGGAGATATTTTATATGCGTCAAAATACACATCAAGAGGAGCTCCAATAACAATCATTGATCATAATGCACATGCATGGACTAATACTGTAACAATATTTCCATGAGATAGAGTAGTTAAATTTTATGACGATTATATATTCGATGCTATCAGAAATATCAGTAAGAATGATCCTGTATCTGTTTGGTTATTTCAGAGTTCAGAACCTGTGAATTATGATCAATTTGTAAAACCTAATGGAGAGATTTACCATAAAGAATCTCTCCATGAAGAAATGAAGAATCATGCATTGAAATATAATTCTGATGATATTGAAGTTGAACGATTATTGAATAATTGTTTTACAGTTCTATCAGTTGCTGCTCACTTCGCTCAGGAGAAAAATTCATGGAAGCCAACATGATCAGAATTCCTTGAAGATATTCAGCATAGTTGTGTTGAATATGGACATGGTGGATTATGGAATACCAAATACAATCATCATAAAGTTATATCGGTTGATATGGTTGCGTGTTATCCTGGGAGTTTTCTTGGATACGGAGACTGTTCTGAATATTTCAAAAGATTCGGACATCCAACACAGGAAATGATGAGAGTTGCGATAAATGGACCATTACCTAATTTTGATTTAACTGGATTCGCTTGTGTAAATCATTTAAGTTTTGTAATAATCTTCATCCTATTGTCTATGCATGGTTTGGGAGACATTTCTCAGAAAAATATTGGGTTCCAGTAGTTTTATTACGATACATGCTCGATGCTGAAATCTTAATATCATTACAAGTAAGTGAAGCCATTGTATCATATCATCCGCAGAAACAAGTTTGGTTACCACAACAAAAGAAATATTCCCCGGATGAGGATTGGGTTAAAATTGGTTATGAAAATAAAGTTGCAAAAGATCTTGGTAGAAAAATAATTGGTAAATTGACTCAAGGTGGTTCGTATGATCATAAAAGACACTGCGCGAGATTAATCATGGATGATGCTGAGTTGGATTTTATAATTACTGACACAACAAACAAAGGAACATTCATAAGTAGAAGCAATGCTTATTCATCAGACGGAATTAAATTAGGTACAATTGTGAGTTATTTCGATGGTGAGTCACCGCAATTTACCCATTTAAGATCATACATGCTCGCTTACGTTTCTATAAATTTATTATCAATGATAAATAAATTTCCTGATTACGCTGTTAGAGTTGCTTAGGATTCGTTTTATATAAATAGTGCATACAGGATTTAGTAAAACCATTACTCGGTAGTAATGAATGGGGATCATGGAGAATAAAACACGAAAGCATACTCGATTATTCTGAATCAGCAGATGTTGATATCAAAGAAATATATTACGGTAATGACAATCAAATACCAGTATCAACAGCACCATCTATATTTGATCCCGTGGCCAGACATAAAACCATTTATCTCAATGGACCTGGAGGTTCTGGTAAAACAACACGTGCCATTGAATTATTTCATCACAGTTCAGATATGATTGTGTTGACACCTACACACAGACTAGCAAGAGAAATAAAACAATGAGGAATAAAATCTTGTACATATCATAGTTTCTTCAGATGGTGTGGAGATACGTGGACACTTGAGCGAATGGGTGAGAAATATATTCCCAAAATCATTATCTGGGATGAGATTTGTACGTTGTCATTAGAAACACTAAGAATATTTCCTAATTGTTATTAATGAAAAATACTGCGGTAATTATGTGCGGCGATCATGGTCAACCACCACCTTTCATCGGTCAATCTCCACATGAGTGGTTAAAATCATTTGTGGATTATTATGAAGAAATAAATGATGATTATAGAGCTATTGATGAGCCTCTGAAAGAATTTAAAAGATTAATCAGACTACAACCAGATAAGACTCAATATGAAATAGCACGTGAAATAATTCCAGAAACTCTCATTGATGATTTCTGGAATCTGTGGACACCAAATGATTTAATAGTTGCTAGTAGAAAAATAATTCGTGATGAATTACAGGAGAAATTATTTATGTTGCACAAAGAAAAATTCTCAAATCTACTTGTGCCATTGTGTTATTGCCCAGCAGATACTCGACGACAAAATGTCGATATTGAAATTCCAGGATCAAATGAAAAAACAGAATCTTGTGTTAAATGATATTGTTTTAGTTGAAGTTGATGTTGTTGAAAACGCGTTGAGTATGAATAACTCACTGTGGAAATTGGGATATGCCATAACGATTCACTCGTCACAAGGATTAACTATTACTGATACAAATATCTGGATTGTCGATGACAGAATCGAGTGGTAAAATTTAGTCTATCTCGCAGTGTCTCGAGTCAGAAAAATATCCCAGTTACATAGAGTTGTCATAGACTGCACAGAAAATAATAACCAAACTGTTAGTGTTGAAGTAATAAGAAAAAAATTATCCAGTTATAAATGATGTGATAAAAAAAATAATCGTGATTTTGATATCGATGTTAAATTTATTATGACGCTAAAACAACAACAGAATAATTGTTGTGTAATTTGTAATTGTCAGATGTTGTGGAGGTATTCGAGTAATAATCCAAAACAATTTACCATGGATAGAATTAATAGTGATCTTGGTCACACACGTGGTAATGTCATATTGACATGTCTTGAATGCAATCAACTTCGGGGTTCCAATTTACAGAAGTGAACACGGTGGTAATTGTGCATCTTCAGGAATTACTTGCAACTGTTCACGTACAAATCCATGTTGAGGAGCATTCGAATCCAGTCTGTAGATTGCAGGTCTACCAGTGGATCTAACCACGCTAGAAATTTTATGTGTGGTCACACTCCAGATAGGATCAGTTGCTCTTTTTTCACCCCCTTCAAGTTCACCGGGTTCATATAAACATCTGACAGTCACATTACCTAACACTGGCTGTTTTGAAAAGTCACGTCATTGTCCATAGCCATCGCTATAGGGTATATGTTTCTTTGTAATTGCAATGGTAGGTTTCATAGAAGTTGCATGAGTAATTTCATTATTTAACGCAGCTATCACACTTGGTAACCTTGCAACCCATTCATGAGATCTCATGTCGCTCTGAATTATTTCCTTTGCATACTGGTATCCAAATATCCGCTCAGCGAGTGTTTGATTAAATCGCTCAACTATTGCCTGATCACGATGAATTGCGGTGTGTCCTCGTCTGATTTTGACATTATGCTTTTTCATCAGCGATGATACTGCACCAAGAAATTCTTTGCCAGTATCAACTTGTAGCAACTGTGGCCATCGCAAAGGTCCTCGTTGATAAATTCATTCAAACGCAGATGCAACTTCAGTTGCTGTTTTAGTTGATGCTGGTTCTGCTTCTTTATATCTACTTGCAACATCAACAACAGTTAACACGTATTTGTATGTGCGTGATTGACGTCCAGGTGTTTTAATAGTATCGTGCAGTAAAAACAAAATGTCTGCTTGATGAACTTCATTGGGGACGCTGACATCAAAATGTGCGTACTGAATTTTTTTTAGGTGGATGTAGATAGATTTGCCATATTGGCTGTCATGCTAACCATGCTGCAGCAACAGCACGTGAGACTTTTGCTGCTTCAGCAAGTTTACTAATCGCTGCTCTGCCTCTCCAATATCCCTTTGGGCTATAATAAACAGATGCCATTATAATAGTTATATAATTAATTACCAGCCCCTAGCATTAGTTTACCCTTCATAGCAGATTTCACTAAAAAACTAGCAAGTTTCTCTGTGAGAGATTTATCAGATATAGAATTTAACGCATGAATCAACTTCACATCTGCAATATGTCATTGTTGTAAATCTTTGTTTTTATATGCAACATCATGAACATGACACGCTTGATCAATCGCATTTATTGGGTATTCTCCTGGTTTTGGTTGATTTTGATCATCAAGTCGAATATCAAGTCGAGTTCCAGGATCACAGTAATTGTATCCAGGTAGATGTTTTTCCCCAGGATACTTCGCCCATGGAACCCCTGGTAATTTTCCCAATGAAGCAGCGATATCACCTCCTGTCTTTGTGCTAGACGAAATAAATTTGTATTTTTTTGTACCACATTTTTCACACTTACCTGTAAGTGCACGCCTTTTATTTTTTGTTACTGTTGTTGTTAATCCAGTGGTGGGGGTGGTTGCCTTGCATCTAACACAATATAAATACATACTATTTATTATCATGGATATAATTGACTTTTCAGTGACACAAAAACAAGAACCAGTCAAGCATCACCCAGCATTGCCAAATTCTATTAGGGCAATCATAATAGGTCCATTTGGATCAGGCAAAACACAATTATTGCTCAATTTGATAATGAGATGGCTCAAGTGGGATAAGTTATATTTAGTAGCTCCATCTGTAGATGATCAAAGATATTATGAAGTACTTAAGGATTTTAATGAAAATGCAAAGTCGTTTAATGAAAACGGCGACAATATTATTGATTTTATTACCGATATTGATGAAGCCCCATCCGTAGATGACCTTGACGGATTTATTAACAATCTTGTAGTATACGATGATGTGATGCTGGATAAACAATCAAATCCAGCCCGAATATTTTCCAGAGGCAGACATAAAAACACAGACGTGATTTATGTTACCCAGCGGTATACACAGATTCCAAAAGTGATAAGAGATAACTGTAATATTTTAGTTAAACTTGGTGTTCAGGGGATATGGACATGATTAAGTTTAAAAATTTCTTTTCAAAAGCAGAAGCTACCCCACATGGATTTATCACAATAAATTTACATGATCCTAGGTCGAGGTATCATATAGGTATCGATACAGTTTTTGGTCCTTGATGCTATCAGCAGAGGAAATAACTCTATCAGATAAATGATTGAGTAATTAAGCAGTTATTTCCCACTTGTCTAAGTCAAGGATATAGCGTAACTTATATCTTAACTGCGCAAATGAACACATATACATAACTGCCTCAGATCGTCTGCATGCACATTCACCGCAGTTATACAACTTGTAGAATCAGTAATTGTATCTGTGTTTAGAGAAAATACCTATGAAAAAAGTACTTACTCCATTGACAGAAGTCTCAGCCCCTTGACACAGTCAAGGATATAATCACGATCACAGTGAATATCTCTTTGTGAATGAACAGCACATATATATAACTGTGTATTGCCTGGCACAGATTGCAAACTACATCAATATTGATTTATGCGTGTCATTTCATTTCCTGTACACGTGGTTCTCGGGACTGCGGTATATTTTATCCTTGACTTAATCAAGGCAAAAATATGTAAGATTATTGTGAATTTCATGATTTATTCTATATTTTATTCAGAATCCGTTGAGTACATACTAATCACGCATAGGAATTTCCTGATAGGTAACTATATGATTATTTTTGAAATGTATATTTGTAACTGGAGCTCATGGTCCAGTGGTAATGCTTCTGACTCTCGTACTTAAGGTCTTGAGTTTGAACCCCATGACTGACTTTGTCGATGGTTTGGCCCTGGGATGCCAATTTTTCTAATATAATTGGGGAAGTTCCCCATGTACACCTCCTCTAGCCACGTCAAACAACGTGGTGAGTATGTTTTGCACTCACCCAGGGTTTGATTTGGGGGGGGGTGTACATGAAAAATTGGAACTTTCCCAAAAATAAACAACAGGATGATGTGAGCTCATGACCTTGTGACCTCACTGAAGGGTACCCCAAACAAGGGCATTCAGAAAGAATGTCACCAGACAAAGAAGTCTCGTAAGGTGCCTGTGGGTGCGACCACATGTATATGTCATTTTTGTTTGGTTCCTATATTCAAAAATAAAGGCTCTATGGAACTGTTTATATTCGTAGTCCCTTTGTTTCAAACATAATCTTTTTTAGCCCTTGTAGGAACCATTATTTTTCAAAAATAAGGTCTCTACAAAAAGTGGTCTGTTCACCCCCCCTGCTGCTAAACTAATTTTCCGTTAGTTTGATTTCATTGCATAAACAGTATTCTCTTCACACTTAAACATAACCTATATAATTGTTCTACATTATGATAATTATTATTTTACCTTCAAAATTAAAGCTTGATAAAATTGATTTCTTTGAAAAATGAATGCTGTATTTAGTTGATATAAAAGATTCTGCCAACAATATTATTTTAAAAAGTATGTTAAATCTTTCAAACACTAACATTATTTTTTGGTTGCTATGGCAACCAAAGTAAATCTATTTTTATGTATTATTTCAGTATAATTAGTATTGGTTCCTTTTCAATGAACTGTAAGTGAATAAAATTATATTTTATATGGAGAAAAGTTGTGAATAATAACTACGTAAGTATTGCATCATTTAAATATTTCATCATACTAAAATCTAGAGACATGTTTGAAAGTAAACTTTTATTTATCTAGCATTGGCCTAAACGTAATGAACTGAGGATATGTGATATGTAGAAAGAAAACAAAACCGTCCATGTACACATTCAGAATAACAACATATGATGGAAAAGTTTACACTATATTCGAATGTTTGTAAAAAGAAAAAAAATGCTTTTCAACCCATTTTCTCTATTTTGGTTGCTATGGTAACCATGAATACACACCATTTTCACTGACATTTTTAGTGTTTGCAATCTGCATGTATATATGCATCACTTGATACAATTTCACAGCAATCTGATTATAAATACTAATTTTGAAGTTGTTATATGGAATTGGCCCAAAAAGTCTGTATTGCTTTGAAACAATTCAGCAGACACAGACAGGGCAGTTAGAAACAAATCAGCACTGGATTCAAGGTCATGCATAAACAACACAGCACTACCAGGGTTAAATTACCTTTTTGTTTCTTCGTGTCATCTTGAATTGATCTTGTTTGCTTTGTGCAAATGCTAGGGTCAAAAATGAAATTACAGACCCAACTGACTGACAGATTTTTGTGTAATGGATTTTAATATCAGTGGATATTGACCCAAAAATGTTAAGTTACTGAAGTGATTTACAGATTTTAATATAAATTATGTCGACAGGCAATACTCACAAATTCATGCTTCAGTATAGTTTGAGTTGCCTCCCTCTCAGCATTAGAATGTGTATATATGGTAAGCAAAAGTAACCTTAATAACTAATATATTTAAGTAAATGAGTTGTACCCCCCGAAAATAAGGACTCATTCATATTTACATTAGGCCATAAGACCACATACACTTTATGTCCATTTTATGTTGTTCATTGAGTCATCTGTTTATCAAATTTTGTGTCTTTCTTATTTCTTATGAAAAATAAACTTTCTTGTGAAGCATGATTGTATTAAGCCAATTAAAAATCATTCAACCTTCTAATATGTGCCCACCTACCCCCATTATTACAAACAGAATATTCGAAGGAATATTTTTATGAAGTAGATATTGGACCACCTTAGCATATTTATTGAAAATTATTCTTAAATAATAAAAAATAAAATTATTAAATAAATAAAAAATAAAATTATTCTATATACTTGAATTGAAATTTTCAGATGGATAGGAGCCAAGGAAAAACAGAAAGAAGAGATAGAGATGACCCTTCTGCTCACAACAACATTGGAGAGTAATGTTGCTGTACCTGTAGACCACATTCTGAGTCTAAAATCTTCTGGTAAGTTGGTGGGGTGAGGTGCTTTTTGAATAATACATGTCACTGATGTCTTGACACAACAGATTTCATCAGAATTCATAGAATTGTTTTATTTTTCAACCAAGCTTTAATGTGGATAACTTTTGTATCTGATAAATAATTTTCATTATGAAGTCTGAGAATTTTAATCTTGCTTAGAAGTCTGCATCTAGTGCATCAGTTCTATGCTTCATGATTGCAGCTTGCTCTTATTCTGAAATTGTTGAGCATATTCTGATTCAGTCACTTAAGAGTTTCTTTGATAGATCATTCACAGATTTATAACCAGAGGGTGATGGACATTTTTGATGATATGCGGTACAAAAGTATGATGAAAGTGAATCCAGTCAGTATTTATAAATAGAGTCAGCATTGTTGATAGAATATACAAATCTTTAATTAGTTTAACCAGATGAAAACAAGAAAGTGTGATGATTGTTTAAGATTGATGATTGACTCAAAGTTATAAATTATATTTCCCAAAAGTGGGTCAAGATTATTCTTTAGTTTTGCTGATTCTGCATCTTTTGTTTTAATGGTGAGATCTGATCTATTACCCATTACAATGAAAACAAACTTTAAATCACTGAATTGATACCAGCTGATACAATATATATTGTTCAATAGATAGATTAAAGCACAAATATCCAATGTTTCTGAATAAAAAAGTAAAAACAAGTCCATACATTCTATTCATTGATTAAGCAATAACATATTAAGTATTTCTTTGGCATTTCTTTGTTCCTTCTCTCTACTGTATGATGTCAGCATAGGTATTACTGTTGGGAATACTAGATAACTTCGAACAGAATGGATGTGGAATCACCAGAATGACTAATTGCAGGATGTGGAATCTCCACAATGACTAATTGATGGATGTGGAATCACCAGAATGACTAATTGTAGAATGTGGAATCACCAGAATCACTAACTGTAGAATGTGGAATCACCAGAATGACTAATTGCAGGATGTGGAATCTCCACAATGACTAATTGATGGATGTGGAATCACCAGAATGACTAATTGTAGAATGTAGAATCACCAGAATCACTAACTGTAGGATGTGGAATCAACAGAATGACTGATTATAGGGTGTGAAATCACCAGAATGACTGACTGTAGGATGTGGAATCACCAGAATGACTGATGATAAGATGTGAAATCACCAGAATGACTAACTGTAGGATGTGGAATCAACAGACTGACTCACTGTAGGATGTGGAATCCCCAGAATGACTGACTGTTGGATGTGGAATCTCAGAATGACTAACTGTAGGATGTGGAATCCCCAGAATGACTGACTGTAGGATGTGGAATCCCCAGAATGACTGACTGTAGGATGTGGAATCCAAAGAATGACCGACTGTTGGATGTGGAATCCCCAGAATGATTGACTGTAGGATGTGGAATCCCCAGAATGACTGACTGTAGGATATGGAATCCCCAGAATGACTGACTGTAGGACATGGAATCCCCAGAATGACTCACTGTAGGATGAATATCATGGCTGAAATGCTAATTAACTCAGACACATATATGACTTGTATATTTTATAATTTATCAGTGTTAACTGAATTCCCATTTACAGACGGTTCCTGGAAAATTGAAACTGTGACAGGGGGAATGAAGGAATCCTCAGATAACCTCGACCCAGTTGTTATCTTCTGTGGAAACAAAAGGGAAAGTAAGCCACTACCTCTAATGTCAAGCAGTGAAAACCCATTTCAGATTGGTCAAAAAGACACCTTCCTTGTAAGTACATCTTTGAGAATTCAATTCAACATAACCATCTGAATGCCAATTAACCAAAAGTGCATTTGATTTTTTGTAAGTGTGCAACACTGGTATAGAGTTATTGTGGTTTAAGTAAGTCCACAAAAATCTATTTCAGTCTCACAAATTACCATTTTTTTTCCAATCACTCAAATGCTACTTGCTCAAAAATGCAATAACCATATTCAGCCTTACACCCACACTGTGTACTAAAACAAATTATAATTATGTAAATTTCTTGAGGTTAAAGGTCCTCATAATTGGTACACACTGACAAAGCCCTATTCATTGTCCTTATCAATTGTATATACATTCTAGAAGAGCTGTCTGTAGGTTCATTCTCTCACCCTGTATGGTTATGCCCATGAAAACACTTTAAAACCATTGTTAAGACTGGTTTGTCCCTTAATATTAGATGGTAGTGATACATAAGGCTTATGTGCTTGTTGGTTATAAGAAAATGATGATGATCTAGGTTGATTTTAACAGCGTTTCCTTCCCACAAGGTATGCATGGATCAAAATACACATACTTAGAAGTGGACATTTGATACAGGTCTTGACAAGTTTTATGTTTTTATTAAGGCATGTGCTGCTGCCACATTAAATGTAGTATTTAATGTTTCTCACCTAACTGGCAGTTGTTATGTTTCACATGTAACTGGAAGTTGTCATATTTCACACCTAATACGCACATGTAATGTTTCACACTGAACTGGCAGTTGTCATGTTTTGCACATAACTGGCAGTTGTATCAGTCATTTGTACATCAGAATCTCTGTCATATTTTAATTGATAATGATGCTATTAGTGGCCAAGAGATTAATTAGGGCTTCATTCATGATATCAAGTCCACACAACTTCATTTTTCCCACATGTTACAAGGGCTATATGCCTAAATTATTTTTCTTTTCCTGACAGGTGAAACTGATCGACGATGTTGGAGAGTTGTTTAAGATAAGGATTGGATTTGCCAATAATACTGTCCCTAAAGGCTGGTATATCAGAACAGTAAGTGCAGAGTTGAGATTTGCCATTAATACTGTCTATAAAGACAGGTATATCAGAACTGTAAGTTTAGAGTTAGAGATTTGCCATTAATACCGTCTTTAAAGACTGGAATATGAGAACAGTAAGTACAGGGTTTGAGATTTTGCCAGTAAGATTGTCCCTAAAGGGCAGCACATCAGAACAGTAAGTTCAGAGTTTAAAACCTTGAACAAGCTTGTCATGTGTGTGTGTGTGTGTGTGTGTGTGTGTGTGTGTGTGTGTGTGTGTGTGTGTGTGTGTGTGTGTGTGTGTGTGTGTGTGTGTGTGTGTGTGTGTGTGTGTGTGTGTGAGAGAGAGACTTTTTAAAGAACTTGCAGAGAAAAAGAGAAATGTGTGGAAATAACTAGTAAATAGTTAGTTTGAATCTCAGGCATCACTTTCAGTGACATCTTTCATTATGATAGGTGATGTCTCTATCTGTATGGCCCAGACATAGATTGGCATTTTGTTGGCCTATATTTCATAATAAACTATGCATGGAGATATTTGGCATGTAAAGGTCAATAGCTAGATTAATTATGTTTAAATTATTTGCATGTCGTAAGTCAGATACAATTACAAACTGCATAAAACCAGATCTACCATCACATAATGTGCCAGCCGATGTGGACCTAATCAGTGTTTTGGGAGTAATAAGTTAAACAAATAATGTAGACCCTGATATTCCCAGGCATTTATGCAGTGACCCAGTGTATAATAGAGTATATATGGTAACCTGACTTATGTAGTTTCTGTTCATAACACATTTCTGACATAAATTCATCTCCCATGTTTCAAAAAACACGATTCTCAGTATTCTTAAAAAAAAGAAGAACAAAGCAAAAAATTTAAAAAATCCCCTTTAATTCAATTTTTGCTTGTAATATGTATAAATGGTAAAAGTCTTTATTGTGTCTGATGTAAAACTATCCTTTTGGCAGTTTAAATAGCAGCAGTGAAAAGGCAAATAGGTTAGGTATAAACAACCACCATTTCACACATTACTTAATTGCCTGGCAACAGCCAGTGATATATGTTAAGTACTTTGAAGATTGCTGTGGGTAAGCCCATTGTTCTGATTTGCATAGGTAAAGTTCACAAAGTTGAACAACTCAATTCATCTTAATTTATAGGTAAATCAAAAAGATGCTAGATGAATGTTGAAAAACAAAAGTTATTACAGTTCATTGCCTTGATTTTAAACTAACTTTTAATTAACCCATGCTTTTCAGGATGATTTTAGCCGTGAAACAGATTGATTGAAAGACAATAATAAACACATGCTCATGTTTGCACAGTTGATTTGTATTGATAAAGTATTAACACCCAAACTAGACACACTGGTAGGTGTTTATTACTGCTGTATTTACCTGTAAGGTCCCCATCACACTTGAAAATATTATATCCCCTCCTCTATAGAGACAAGCATATCTCTTGATCAAACTGCATTAGTTACAGTTCTAACAATGCTAACTTAATGACCATCAAGAACAACTACGTTCTGACCAGGATTTGCTCAGAGAATCCAGCAAGGAAGTTTGAACAACAGTACCATCCAGTCTATAGTGAGTGCAGAGATGAACACTAATGGCACATTTGCATTGTCTTCAAACCCCCTGTTATTGAACTACTGACAGCAGTAAAGACTGCATCTAATGAGGCCTATATTTTGCCATCATATGGATTTTAAAGACGGAAACTTGGTGTATGTTTTATTTAATGTCATCATGGATGCGATTATGTGACTGTTTGTGCATATTTGTATGTATATGGTGATGATATCTGACAATACTAAGTCTGACAACCACTTTTTTCTTTGTAAGTGTATTAAATACTTTGAACAAGACAGGTCAATTATTTTCTTTTATTCAGATTTGAATTTCCAATCATTTTCTATAGGCTTATTCTCAATTGGATGACATCGCTGCTTGGGTAATACGTACTGGTCACCCTTGGGACTGCAAAACACTCTTTTTCAGTCTCAAAGAAACCCCAGCACTTTCTGGGAATATTTCAGATATGATTACCTGACATACAAATAAATAATTGAGCTAATGATCTCTGCATGTATCACATTTTTCCTTTAAAGACATTTCCCAATCATGCTAACATTAGGGATATAAGCCTACTACCTCCAGCATCCAGCCCTACTAAAGACAAAAATTCAGCTTTCTGTCTATATCATATATACAAAGGGCAATAACTCTTATCTATTGCCTCACCTTGCCACCACTAGGTGTCAGCTGTGTTTAACTTCGCTTCCATACAACATTATATGAGACACCCCCACCAAGCTAAGCCAAATTTGTGTTAAATTTGAAACATCCAAACAAGATTTGGGATTTAATTGGATTAATATTCATTTTCAAAGTGGACAATATGCTATGCATCTGTTCTCTTTGGACATTCTCTTCATTATATTCTGTTTTATTCAATCAAGAATCTAATGTCAGCATGCATTGGACAGCCCAGTCTTTGCTGGGCTTCTTTATTTTCTGCCAAAAATTTTACTCTAGGGTTATCAATTACATTCTGTCAGGGTATTTCACAGCCTAGATGTGACCTTTGTACAAACCTATTCTTGCCCTTTCTGTTACCGATGATTCACTCACTGACAGAATGAACCAGAATTCATTAGTCGCAGCAGTCTGTCCCTCTGGTCAAATATACATGTTTATACATGAAATGTTAACTAACTCTGGTTTTTGTTGTGAATAAATATAGGATTTTGGATTTAATTGCATTAATATTCTATTTCTTAACATGTAGTAAATGTTATATTTAGAATTTTGCAAATATTTGGTAAAATTAATCACTATATCCAACTTGGTCATTTCTAGACTGCATGGTAAAACACACAATTATTGATACATGTTATTATTTAAGGTTTCACACCACTGTCTATTGATTGGTATCACAGTTAGTAAAGTGTGTTGTTTAACAACTTGTTAACATGCTGCATTGTTAATTTATACATTTTTGTTGTGTTTTGTTTTATTTAGTCTTTTTAGTGATATGTGTAATAAATGCAACAAGTTCAAGGCAAGGAAGACATGCATGAGTTGTGCATTGCATCTACAAAATGTACTTCATCTGTACCTTGCTGTGTGTGCACCATATGGTGCAAGAGTGTATGGACTGTGGTTTTTGCAAAAGCTGAACATGGCAGAGAAAGAGAGTAATGACACCAAATTAAAAATTTCTACAGGTAATTATGATACAGTCGTGGAATGTACCCCCATTTTTAGGCAGTCAATATGGTGTAAGTCTCCTCACATGTCCGAGCATGACCTTTGGGTCAATAAGACAGGGTGCATAGGGTTTTTAACAGATCTAATAAATCCATTCTATCCAGCCAAAGCAGCTGTCCAGCCAGTAAGAGGATATTAATGAAAGATCTTGCCAGGCCTTTGACTTCATATTTCAACAATTATAGAGATCTTTATGATAGATCTGTTTGTCCTACCATGCTATGGCTACATGTAAGTACAGTTATGGGGATCTTAGTGATAGATCCATCCATCTTGCCAGGCTTGTGGCTTCATCGCTTTGCATTTGTGGAGATCTTAATGATAGATCTGTCCATACTAACATACTATATACAATTATGGGATCTTAGTGATAGATCCAACCATCTTGCCAGGCATACATCTACACAGAAATATTATGATAGGGATTTTATTGATGGATCTGTCCATTCAGCCATAGGAGCCAAGCACCAGCAGCATTATCACTGCACTGGTACAAGACACATCCCCCCCACCCACTATACTGAACTCCCATACATAAAAATTTAACCACAGCTAACATATCTTCTAACTTCATTGATAGTGTTTCTCACAAAATCAAAGCTCCACATCTTCAGTGTTAGCTTTAGGCTTGGCAGTTTTCCGACTGGTGGAAAAATTGGCCAACCAACATGCCTGGGAGCTGAATGCCTGAATTTCTTGCATCATTAACAGAGCAGCTAACCATTCAGTGGTGAATACTTTTACTGCCTCAACCAGTCTTGACTTGATACTACATTGTGACACATGTTTGTACAAACCATGTCATCATGCACAGACTTTAAGGATGACTAAATTTGGCATACCATTACTGTTCATAAGCAAAATTTGAAGAGTTTGGATCAAGAACTACCTCTCTAAGGTAGATGAGATGATAGATGAGTGAAGCAAAAGGGATCTTTAACTTCCCAAGTGTCATTTATATCTCATCCTTATGCCAGTAGACAACAGCTGAACCAGTCTATGAAGAACCATTACAGGGGATGTAAGAAACCAAATTTCTCTACTCCCACAACTGTCTCCCGTGAATGACTAAACATCCCCAACCACCAATATGCCATCTACCAGTTTGCACCAGACTCCTGAAATTTAAACATGGATCAACCTATTTCCACAAAATGAATGGGTAATCCATGTAATTTCAGAGAGGCTTCAGATTTTTTGTTTGTTTTGATCCTCTTGGACTGCCCATTATGCACCCATTACAAATGACTGCTGGCTCAATGGTAAATGGTACCCTTTTCCCAGTCCACACAACCAAATGGTCAATGTTACAAACAAGATTTCTTCATTCCTATGTCAGTAGCACAACCACAATAGGCTCTTGACAAGAATTCCCCTGGAAGTGACTTATACACAGATGCTAGTATGTATGATTGAGGTGCCCACTTGCTGCTGGACTTTGATATTGCCAGCAGCAAATGCAGACCAGGGGAACTGTCTCTTCACATCAATGTACTCAAAATGAGAGCCTTTCTGTTCTGGAAGGACCCACTCTGTGGGAAGTCAGTCGATTCCGTAGTGGTGATTTGCCTCATCATATGGGGCACCAAATAGCTTGACCTGTGTATGCTGCTTTGGCAGTTTCTTCTTTGATGCTGCTAACTTCAGATCAATATACAAATTTAGACACATTCCAGGCAGATTCGTTGTCCCAGCTGACATTCTTCATAGAATGGGTCAGGTTATCCATATGGAATGGTCCCTTCATCCATTGGTTTTAATTGGATTTATACATTTTGGGAGCATCTGATTTTTGACCTTTTTGTAACCAAGTGGAACCACAAATTGCCCACCTTTGTCTCACTGGTTCCGGACCAAAAAGCTTGGGCTGAGCCTGCACTGGATACCAGATGGGAGGGGTTATGGGCCTTTTCCTATCCCCAACCCCCATTGTCTTAATATTAAAACAAAATTCAGAAAATAAGAGGTCAGAACTACAAGATGATTCTGACAGCCTGTCTGATGGTACAAGTCCTGGATCAGTGATCTACTAGACCTAGCGAAAGACCTACCCAGGAAAATTATGGCCAAAGCGAATCTTTTGAAACAACCAGTCACAGGTATTCATCCACTGCCCTGACCATCTTCTCCTTCATGCCTGGCCCTTGTCAGGACAGCCTTCCAAGAGAAAGTTCAGTTGAGGAGAAAATCTCAACAGGGAGAAGGCCCTCTGCTCTGATAGCTTATGAGGGAATGTGGCATGAGGGAATGTGGAATGTTTTCAGGGACTGTTGTTGTATCAAAAATAACATCGTCCCTTTGAATTCCTAGAACCCTCAGCTGACTGACTTTTTAATTTTACACTATGAAGAGAAAAAGTTGTCACCAATTACTCCATTGTATCTGACACATTCAGGAACTATGGCAGAAAGATGTCGGTCACGATAAAGATCTATCAAACCCACTTGCCAATTTTGATTCGAATAGACCAAAATCTCTCATGATCTTTCCAAAAATGGAATCTCTTCTGGGTCTTAAATGTATCAACTCAGAAAAATTAGACCTATTAGCCCAGATTTTGATGAAACTATTATCATTACAAAACCTGTTTCCAGATAGCTTTAGCTTTAGCTTGCAGGGTGAGTGAGTTGCATGCCCTCTTAGTTAACCTGAAGTATCTTCAATTCAGATTGAATGGTTTGGTGATCCTCTTGATGCAGCCAGGCTTCATGGCCAAGAACCAGTTACTGTCATGGGGCAGTCAGAGAGCTGTTGAATGCTCCTTCTCATCTCTAGATAAGTTGAGAGCAGCAGCCATGCAAGATCCTGTCCTAGCCCTCAAGTGCTACTTAAAGTGCACAAGACAAGTAATGTTAATGTGATTGAGAAGGTATTCCTGGAGAAACCTAACTTACTAGCAGTGCTAAAAATCTGATAGCCCGATGCCTGGGTGCCTCTCTAATTTTCGATCGGGCCTGTCCTGTATTCTAAGTGAGGTGCCCATCAGGCTTGTTGAAAAAAATTATAATTTGCCTGAGGAAACTTTGATCATGCTAATGAAATGTGTAAATATATTTTCAAGATGCTGACATACCTGCCATAATATGGCGCAATCTAAATCAGATCACCAATATCCTATGTGAAAATGAGATCTTATTTTAATCAAATTGAAGCACGGCATGTCATGCTCAAAGTATGATTTTGTACTTCCAAACCACCTGATACGGTTGTATTGCGAGAAAACACAATTTTCAGTAATCTTCAAAAATAGAAGGAAAAAAAACAGAAAAAAAACCAGTATATGCCCATTACATATTGCTTTTATAAACGGCAAACAGTCATGATTGGAGCTATGTAAAACTATCCCTTGGGCAGTTTAAATAGCAGCAATTAAAGGCGAAGAAGTCAGGTATAATTCACCATTTCACATATTAATGAAATGCCTGATAATAGCTAGTGAGATGCATTTGAAGGCTGCAGTGGGTGAGCTCATCATACTAATTTGCATAGGTAGGATCAGCAAATGGAATAACCCATTATAGGTAAATCAGAGATGCTAGATATGTGTACAATGACAAAAGTTATTACATATCATTGCCTTGAATGAGAATGTTTAATCCATATGTATTACATTTTTGACAAGTTTGTGAACAGTGGCAACGTTTCTTTGAAGTCAGATCTTACTGCATATATAGAACGCAAAGCATGATCATTTCAATTGTGGGAATAGTTTTCAAGTGTAATTCATTTTTAAAGCCATTTTGGGATGCAATTAGCTATCAGCAAATCCCAACAAAAATAAATTTCAAAACTCTTGATTGACAGAATTTTACTTTGTGAAGCACGCCAGCCAAGAAAAAGAAAAGAAGAAATGGGATGGGGCTATTAATTCTTTGCACATACTGCAAACAACACATCAACATATGTCAACTTGGTTCTGACCAGGATTAACTCAGAGAATCCAGCAGAAAAGTTTGAACACCAGGACTATCCAGTCCCTAATGAGTATAGTGA
This sequence comes from Megalonaias nervosa, assembly GCA_016617855.1. NCBI lineage: Eukaryota > Metazoa > Mollusca > Bivalvia > Unionida > Unionidae > Megalonaias > Megalonaias nervosa. The sequence goes on from JAECUM010000007.1 coordinate 57,942, forward strand.
TCAACACTAATGACACTTGCATTACCTTCAAACTCCTTTGAACCCTATTGAATTTATATTAAAAATGTAGATATTGTAACGTTGTGTGACAGTATTAAAAGAGGGAAAATTTGGGCATGTGGAAGTTGGAGTCCGGACATGTGGAATTTCTGTCAGGGCTTGTGAATTCATTTAAGTCACCAGCCCTGGGCCTGTGTCTAAAAAAATTCTCTTCAAGCACTGACTAGAAAAATTTGCTTTCTCTTGATAATATTTTGTCCAGTGGATATCACACATCACTGTTGTCAGTTGCTATGTTACATCACTGTTCTATGGAATTTCTACACTGGTACTCATGTTCATGGGCAAAAGCTCAGAGACATGTAACTAGAAAAGTGTTAGTACTTTGAATCACACACACACACACACACACACACACACTTAAAGAGTGTGTGAGAATCATGTCATATCTGAATTATCTGCTATTCCTCTTTGTGAGTTATACATGTCCCTTATTATCTTCATACACTTATCCATGTTGGATGTAATAAGTATTGTACCGTGCTTGTTGTAGATAAGCTTTGAGGATGCAGACACAGGAGACGTGTTTATGTCAGAGCTAAACAACTGGGTTCTGGTGGACAATAAACTGGATGGCTGGAAAGAGTTTCCTATCATGTGGCCAGCAGTACAGATTCCTGCAGGTCAGTTTAATGGGTGATACAACCCATTTCAGCTCATCAAATGTGATAAAAGACAACAGATAATAAAATTCCTACTAATATTCTCTCTTTTATTTTTTAAATGTTACAAATTTAGTTATTCAAGTCATGCTTGTATAATAAAATTATTAATATGATCAGACATCATATTCCTTCCACAAAATGTGATTTTAATATTTATTTCCAGCCTGAGCATAAGAAACTGTTGTGCCTTTGAAAATTGTATGATTTATATTTACGTGATAAATCCCTACCCCCATTAATTGAATTAAGCTTCCCTCCCATTACAAGTCATTCTCAATTTTAGGTAACATGGACAAAACAAAGCTCTTTCATTAAGTGGGTCACACATGTGTATATTTTTGTAATTGTCCATACCAACATTTTTATTAATTTACCACTTATTCAGCATAATGATGATGACATTTTTAGTTCCATGATTTACAAAAGAATAGCATGTTTTACAATTACCATAAGCTCAATACTTCATAGGTCACCATACCTAGTATTTAAAGGCACAAACTTTCAGATTTGTCAGTTTTAATACTGCATATTCACTGTTGCTCAAGATTTCTGTATTAATAAATTTGCTAGAAGAATGTATAATTGATTTTCAGTAATGAACTACATTGTCACTATCCATGTTGGAGATGTTCACAAGGCAGGCACCGACAGTAATGTTTACATAGAATTGTATGGAGATCGGGGAACGACTGGTCGTAGATTCCTCAAGCATTCTGTCTCCAACACAGAGAAATTCAAACAAATTCAAGTAAGTTTTGCATATACTGTTTTAAACTTTTCCTTACAGTTCAGGCAGTCTGCTGAAAAGATGAAATATGCATGTTATAGAACTTTAAAAACTTTAAGTGCCTTGAACCCAGATTTTTGTAAGCTCACCTTGTTGTAAGACCAAGTTAGTTTATGGCATGGTTCTTTAACCATCATGATCTGTCCATCATCTGGTGTCTATTGTCCATCAACATTTGCTGTGTTCATTTTCTCCATGATCACTCAACTCATTTTGACTCATGTTCACAAGACACATCCAGGCATCACAGTCTCTTAAAATTGTGAAAATTATGTTGATCCATAATCAAATTTAGCTGCCATTTCTAAAAATAGAAAAAAAGTTCAAACTACTTCTTTCCAGATAGATTACCAGTTTTGAAAAAATGTCTCAGGTAAATTTCTAGCATGAAGGCTTTACAAATGATGCCAATCTACTATCAGGTATATCCATCATTATTAACAAATAAAAATATCTTTGAATGATTTTTCTTTAATAAATTACTCACATTTGAAGCAAAACATTCTGACATACATATCTTTTATAAGTTCATATAACTTAAGGCCAAGTGAGATTTTGTTAAAACAATAATTTAAATTAATTATCAGTGGTAGCCCCATCCATGTGAACCTTCTAGTCAGGATGGGTATCTCCCATTCTTCATTGAAATCTTCCACATACTCAAAATTATTATTAAAATAATAAAAGAACCCAAATTTTTTCGGTTGGTTTTTTTCTCACACCTTGCATCTTGTGTAGTATATTTATGGTAAAAATTTCCTGTTATCACATGATTGTGAACTTGGTTAAGAGGGCAAGCATGTCACTGTAAATGCTAATTCAACAGACAATAGCCTAAAATTTATCACTCAATTATATCTGTGTGATTATTAGTAATTCAGAAATTATTAAAGACATTAATTTCTTCTGTTTGGGTTGTTAAAGCTCAAGTAGCAAAAAACAATTAACATTATTTGGATTCTTCTTTTTGTCAGTTTGGCTTTGATGTTTAAAGTTTGTTGAGATGGATTGAAGGATCAGAAGTCATTCAGAAGGGTTAAAATAATGGATTATAGCTGGATTATTGCTAAATAGCTCAAATAGCATAGAACAAGTTGATTTGGCTCTGGAATTTAAAGTTAAAATGACAAAATCTAAACAACTGAAATATCACACAAAATTCAATAATGGGTGGAAACAGGAATTTATGTGGTTAGAATCAAGTGTAGCATGGCATGAATGTTCCTGTAAAGTCTTTTGTAAGAAGAACTTCACAAATTTGACCCAGATAATATTAGAATTGACCCAGATAGTAGTAGTCTTGAGCAGTTCAGGTAGGCAGTCAGTAGCCTTATTCTACCCACTGGCTGGAAACAATTAAAACTTCTTGATGGACCCGGTAAAAGACATTTTCTACTCTGAGGAAAATTCATGCTGACTCCAGAGGAAACCTGGATCCAGTAACAATACATCAACTCCTGATTGTTGAGATCAACAGCAGTGAGGATTGCCACAAGTATAATCCAAGCAGTGATCTGCTAAGAAAGGCTAAAATTCTGTGTGCTACTAATAAAGTTTATGATGGGCAACAAATTACTGTGAAAGGACTGACATTATAAGATGATGTAAATAATTTAATATTTAAAAAATGTAAATTTGTTCAATAGTTGTCATTTTTTGTCCATTTGCATGCTAAGAATTTGGTTGATGAAAATTCTCCTGATTTGAAGTCAAAACTCTTGATCAAATTTTGCAAATCTCTTGATCTATACTAAAGAACAGAAAAGTAAAATCAACAAGTTTTGTAAAATTCAACAAACAGTTAATTTCGGACCGCTCCGGTGGCCTAGTGGTTAGAGCGTCCGCCTCGGATGCGGGAGGTCGTGGGTTCGATCCCCGGTCGAGTCATACCAAAGACTTACAAAAATGGTACTAACAGCTGCCTCGCTTGGCGCTCAGCATTAAGAGGTTAGTGTTAGGACTGGTCGGCCTGGTGTCAGGATAACGTGACTGGGTGGGACATTATGCTACATGTCTGCGGCATGATGCCCCAGTGCTAGACATCACTATAAACTGCCACACTGCAGGCATCGTAGCGATATGACTGAAAAATTGTTAAAGCTACGTTAAAAATCATAATCACATCAGTTAATTTCATAAGAGTACAAAGTGAAACTTTAAAAGGAACTGACAGTATTGTGAAGTAAATTCCAAATAATCCTAAATGTTACTAGTCCAAAAGTATAGAATGTTCTGAATAAATTCCAAGAATCTTTAATGTGCTGATATACCAATAGTCTTGATATATCAAAATGATATATTCCAGAATGTCTCTGAACAAGTCCTCAGTAATCTCAAAGCAGTGTTTTAGTTCAAAAGTTAATGAGCACTTTGTAATTCCAATGAACAAAGTTAAATAATTACTTCCAAATTTTAGCTGAACACCACTAAAAGCGATTACACAGACTGATATTTTTATGATAGGAATAAATAATTGCCCACTCAGACACTTATATATAGACTGTCACCTGACTTATGACACAATAAAACACCCAGGTTGTGGGTCACTTTCCCATCTGATTTGTAAACATGTTCACTTCAAAAAATGCCAAACTGGTAAACAGGGTCAGGTCTTGAACTTAAATTCAGTTAATATCATGACAAAAATCAGGTAGACAATAGAACTTCCTAGGGAAAAACTAAAGTTCTGAACTCCAAGAAAACATCATTATAAATGATTGTTATCTTAAAGTATAATTTACAATCATGGGCAAAAGTTAACTTTTTAAAATACTGTTTACAAATGACCCTTACAATCTACAATCAAGGACAAAAGTTAAACACACAGTATAGATATACCTAACAGCTAAGCTGACCTTTCTGTTCTCTCACATGTATAAAGGCTTCCTTTTAGACTGTAGTGTGTATAGAAATTTCCAGTTAAAATGGTCTTGTACTAATTGAGTGACCCACAGTAAAATAGTCTAGAGGTCATGGTCTTATGAGGCCACCCCTTGTAGAAATTCTGCCAAGAAAGATACACGTATAAGGGGTGTAGCATTGGGGTGGGGTGACACAATAATAAAATGTAGAATATGGTGGCCTCATAAGGGGATGGTCATTCTTGAGTGAGATCACACAAAGAGTTAGAACAACAACAGTAGTGGTAATAATACACATAACCACAATGAACACAACTTTCACCAGTTTGTTATTATATGGATAAATTTTCACCAATATTTTTCAGGTGGATGTGTTTGAACTGGAGGCTGTATACTTGGGAGATGTTGAAAAAGTTGTAATAGGGCATGACTCTAAAGGGCCAGGTTAGAAATATTATCTTTATATCTTTCCTTTGTTTGTGTTTTGTATGGAAATCTGAAATCATAAAATATAAAGAAATCCAGTCACATTGTTTGCATGATGTTGGCTGGTTTACTATGTACTTACTGTTATTTGTGGGTTACAAAATTTTTGTGGATTTAAATTTCAGAGCTGCTAGAAATCACAAATTTAATTGGTCTACTAGCCACCAAGAACATTGGACCCTATTCTCTACTGGAATCTTACCATTTCTCATCAGGAACTAGTCTTCAGCTGGGTTCTTATAAAGCACATATAGTAACATTTTATTTCCACATTTTCTAAACACTAAAAACCAGTTAAAGTAAGTAAGAACAAAGAATAAATTTATTTATAAAGATCTGATAAGAACCAAGGTACAAAAACCAAATGGTAAACATGCAACTTGGTCCAGGCAGCTAGGATGTGCAGTTAGGTGGGACAGATTTTTCTAATGGGAAACCAATGACTTGAACTCAAATCCCATCAAATTCCTCAATAAAATTACTTCTACACCTTCCATTGTCAAAATGCACCATAAATATGTTTACTCAAATTCAAAGTACAACACACTATCTTGAAGCTATGTAATGTATTTACAAAAATGACCCTTTACAATCTACAATCTTGAATAAAAATTGAAAAACATAATATAGATATATATAATAAAATGTACATCACTTTTTAAAATATAAAGCATAAGTATATTTAAAAATGCTCTTGCTAAAGTATAACAAACCATTCAAATGAATATAAGAGAGTGGCATAAGGTTAGATGACAAGAACTGTTCCAATGGGTGGGGACATTTGTTCAGATTTGGGGAAGTTTTAGAAGATACCCAAGCAGCCAGTTACTTGCAAAAGAATGATTTTACTGACAGTTTGTAATAAATAAATAGGTAAATTAGTAATATTTGTTGTTTTACTGATGGAAATGTATAGAATGTTGAATTTTAAAATGTTAAATTTAGTGTATTTGATACCGAGAACTGGTTGGATGCCATTATTAAACATATTTAACTACCACTAAATATGTCATTTTCCAATATCACAAAATTTTATACCCACTGAATTAAATACAATTACACTGTGTAATAAACTATCACTCAGTCTGTACTGAAATTAGATATAAATTCACAGTGTGATGAATTATTATTCAGTCTGTACTTAAACTTTGTACTGAAATTAGATATGAATTCACAGTGTGATGAATTATTATTCAGTCTGTGCTTAAACTTTGTACTGAAATTAGATATGAATTCACAGTGTGATGAATTATTATTCAGTCTGTACTTAAACCATGTTATAAATTATCTCTCAGTCTCCTAATTCAGATATGAATTCACACTGTGGAATAAATTATCTCGCAGTCAGTACGTAACCATACTTAACATGATATGAATTTGCAGTGTGTAAGAAATTATTACTTAGTCTGTAATTTAACATCATGCTGAATCAGATATGAGTTCAGTGTGTAAGAAATTATTACTGAATCAGTACTTCAACCTAATGCTGAGTTATATAGGATTTCAGTGTGTAATAAATTATTACTCAGTCAGTAGTGAAACATTATGCTGAGTCAGATATGAATTTAGTTTGTAATAAATTTATTATTCAGTCAGTATTTAAACTTTATGCTGAATACAAATTCAGTGTGTAATACATTACTCAATCTGTAATTTAACATTATGTGAATTAGGTGTGAATTCAGTGTGTAATACATTATTACTCAGTTGATACTTAAACATGCTGAATGAGATACAAATTCAGTGTGTACTAAATCATTACTCAGTCAATAATTTAACATTATGCTAATTCAGATAAAAATTTAATGTGTAATAAATTACTCAATCAGTACTTTAATAGAATGCTGAATCAGATACAAATTCAGTGTATAATAACTTATTACTCAATCAGTAATTTAACATTATGCTGAATCAGATACAAATTCAGTGTGTAATAACTTATTACTCAATCAGTAATTTAACATTATGCTGAATCAGATACAAATTCAGTGTGTAATAACTTATTACTGAGTCAGTGATTTAACATTATGCTGAATCAGATACAAATTCAGTGTGTAATAACTTATTACTGAGTCAGTGATTTAACATTATGCTGAATCAGATACAAATTCAGTGTGTAAAAAATTATTACTCAAAATTCAGTGTGTAAAAAATTATTACTCAATCAGTAATTTAATAGAATGCTGAATCAGATACAAATTCAGTGTGTAACAAATTATTACTCAATCAGTAACTTAATATTATGCTGAATCACATTGATCTTTGTTACCTTTTTTAATTTTGTTTGAAATGTTTCATTTTAAGCCATTAAGCATTGGTCCATACTCATCACTTCAATTTTAAGACATTAAGCATTGGTCCATACTCATCACTTCAATTGGAAATAGGCCCAAAAATAATTATCTTCTAACATTATGTCCTCAAGAGTAACTTTAATAAATCAGGATATTTTAATTGAACATCTTTAAACAAGTTATAATTGCTCAGTGTAGTTAAAGAACAAAGAACATGGACAGTTGAAATGAATTACATTATCATGTTGAAAGTTATTTTGACTTCAGATTTCACTCTCCCGATACTTTATAGCTGTAAATGGCATTTTGAAAATTAATATAGTTTATAAGTTATCCTGTGTTTAATGTATACTTAGAGAAGTGAGTGTAAAGAAAATGAGTGTCAACAAACTTATCATTGCATTTCAAAGTATAAATTCCCTGTTGACTCATGATGTTGAAGACATTCGTTTGCAACATGCTCTAGTTTCAGATTATTCCTATTCACTGTAATACACATTTCTTCTGATGAGTTTCAATTAAAAGTTTTGATTTTGTTTTTCAACACAATCTATGGCAATTGGCACATGTTTTCCAAATACCCTTTCATGACATGAAATATAATAAGAAATGCATGACCTACTTTGTTCAGTAAAGAATCCAGTTTTGGCAAAGAAGGTATGATCTATTTATAACTAAAATCATAGATAATAGTAATTGATTATTTTTGTGTATACAGCCTTTTTCATATCTTTGAACTAGCTGACTCAAAATTCAAATGTACAGTGCAGAGTCAATGCAACAAATTGAATGATAAAGTTTACCATGTTGTTAAAGTAGATGACTCGCCTGGAAAAGTAGAACATAATTTAGCTGGCGACTGGTTGATGATAAAAAGGCTGTGTTTCCTTTCTGATTTAAATTGATGAAAAAGTCTGTTTTGATTTCCAGGTAATGGCTGGTATCTGGAGAAAGTTGTGGTGCAGCAGTCTCCAGATTCAAGAGAGGTCGTCTTTGCCTGCAATAAGTGAGTCAAATTACAGCCTAACCTGTATAAATGGGCAACATCTGAGCAACTTTCTAACAATTCCTTTTTTAGAAAAGTCCCTTCTGTTTAAGGGGTCACCTTAACACACAGCCTGAGGGATAAGAATTAGTGTAGAAATGGGAATTGCAAGAAAAAGTACAAGTACTTTTTAGAATTCTGAGTAAAGAAAATAGACAATTATGTTTATTTTATGTTCAGACCATATTTATGGAGAGTTAACCATGCATGTCTGTTCTGTCATGTCCTGTCATGTCAGTTTTTTTATTTCAGGTAAATAATTTTTGAAAGACTTTATGGCTTGGAATCGAATTTGGTATGAGGTATAATGTTAAAAATACATTATGGATTGGAATCGAATTTGGTATGAAGTTAAACATTACAAAGACTTTATGGATTGGAATTTAATTTGGTATGAGGTTTAACGTTGAAAAGACATTATGGATTGGAATGTAATTTGGTGGAACATTACAGAGACTTTTTGGATTGGAGTCTAATATGGTATGAGGTTAAATGTAAAATACATTATGGATTGGAATTTAATTTGGTATGAAGTTTAACATTACAAAGACTTTATGGATTGGAATTTAATTTGGTATGAGGTTTAACATTACAAAGACTTTATGGATTGGAATCTAATTTGGTATGAGGTTTAATGTTACAAAGACTTTATGGATTGGAATCTAATTTGGTATGAAGTTTAACATTACAAAGACTTTATGGATTGGAATCTAATTTGGTATGAGGTTTAACATTACAAAGACTTTATGGATTGGAATCTAATTTGGTATGAGGTTAAATGTAAAATACATTATGGATTGGAATCTAATTTGGTATGAGGTTTAACGTTACAAAGACTTTATGGATTGGAATCTAATTTGGTATGAGGTTTAACATTACAAAGACTTTATGGATTGGAATCTAATTTGGTACGAGGTTGAACGTTAAAAATACATTATGGATTGGAATTGAATTTGGCATGAGATTTAACATTAAAAAGACTTTATGGATTGGAATTGAATTTGTTTTGAGGTTTAATGTTAAAAATACATTATGGATTGGAAACGAATTTTGTATGAGATTTAACATTAAAAAGACTTTATGGATTGGAATGCTTAAGTTAAGCCAAGTGGGTTCTTTTCTTTTAATTGCAAGATGCTGGTGTTAAAAATGAAAATAAAAATATCACCATTTGAATCAGAAAAGCATCAGCTAGTGACTTTATTGACTCATATAAAATTCTCTGAGTTTGTTTACATTTTCTTGGAAGATCAGTTGCAAATTTAGCCTTCTTAGCAATTTTTCATTTAGAAATCAAGCCAGATTTAATTTTGTTGCTTCAATTTTAGATGGCTGGATGAAAAAGAAGATGACCACCAAATTGAGAGAACTTTACATTCTGGCTTTGCTGCCAGTAGATCAGAGGATGATTCAGAGGTAGCTCCACCACTTGTAAAGGCATCAGTGCCCAAACAGGAAGAGGGTGTGGAAGAGGAAGACGAAGAGGATACTATGGTACCTCCACCCAAATCTCCAGAGGAAGAGGGTAAATACCATGTACTGTATGTACTTGCTTATAAGATAAGCCCAACTGCAAACCGCACAGATCCAGATCAGCCATCATATTAAGTGCTGGCAGATCTGGGTCTGTGCAGTTTGTTCGGAGTAATCAGTAGAACAAACAACAGAGACCCTGATCTGCAGGCACATTATGCTGTGGCAGATCAGGAACTTTGTTGTCTGCAGTTAGATTCAACTTATAAGCGAGTACACATGGTGATTCTGTTAATCTGACAAAACCATTGATGTTGAAAATGTTGGATTAACTCAGCTGCTAAACAAGTAACAATTTAGGTAACCTTGAACAAAATGAATCTAATTTTGTATTTTGTAAGGATATTTATTTAGATAAACAGTAGTCTCATTTACAAGATAGATTGGGTGTATTTATTTTATTCATTTGACACTCAAAGAGTATTCTACAAATTTAAAAGACTAATTCCCTATGATATCATGTTTTACATGTGTTATCAACAAATGGCACTGTAGATGTGGGAGGCAGTATGATTTGACATCAGATTGTTGAGGTTACTCAGGGTCTGAACAATGGCCACAATTACTATGCAAATGGACTTCAATCTCCAACCCTCCATAAATTTTTTTTAAAAAATCATGCAAGATTACCAATTTTATTGAATCATCAAAATGTGATTTGCAATATATAATGCAAACTTTATCTCACTGAATGAGATTCATTAAAAATTTACACATTTGTCAAATCAGATTTTGCTTTTCAGCTCACCTCTACAATGTAGGAGTAAGCTATTGTACTACCGCAGCCATCAGTATTCACACAGATAAAGCATTATATAAACCCATATTAAATGTCAAATTTTATTCTTTCTTCTTAGGTCTTAGGCAATAGTTTGGAGAGGTTTTATAGCACCCACCTCTTGGGGAGGGTCTGAGTGGGCTAACTTTGTAAATGCATGTATATTAGTTTACATTCTTGTTTTACGTTTTTGCATTCAGCTCAGGTTTTTACACACTTTAAATATTGTTTTATCTAGAATCATTAAACTTGGTGAGGTGATGCATACTGATAAGTACTACACATTTTTAATAAAAAAGGTCACTGTGACCGATGTTTCACTTACTTTGGTTACATTTTTAACTTTATTTATGATGCTGTGTTTGTGTATCTCAAGTAGTACCACACCATTACAACAAAGGAAGGTCATTGTGACCTATAATACACATTTTACTGACTTAGGTTATGTTTTTTGTTTAGCTCATGACCATACTGGTATTTTGCAAACTGTATAATATACTATAACACCTAGATTCATGAAACTTGGCAAGGAGATGCAACTTGATAAGTACTACACTCTCATTACAAATGTAGGTACAATCAGGTAAGTATTATCGAAGAATTGAAATTTACTCCAAGATGTTTTGTGATACTATTCCTTTTAGCTCAGGTTAAACTGCATTGTTCAGATACATGTTAGATACAGGATAAGGATTCAAAGAATTAATTAATTTTGTGTATCAAAGTTGTAATGCATTTTTTTATTTTCCATGTAAAGTACATGGAATTTACATAATCAAGATAGAAACTTCAAAGGTTTGTAATACAATTGGGGGTGAACTGTAGATGCAACTCCTGGGGTGGGGCTAAGGTGGTGTTGGGGTTTGTTTTAATAATTCTCAAATCATGAGACTAACTTGTCTGAGAATGGTTTGTGATTACTGTCATAAGTGTGAACATGTGAGATGGGGTTTTTAATGGGACCATTTGTTTATGCACTGGAGGCATGCACTTGTGTCCTATGGTTCACAGGTTAGAAATGTTTGAGATCCCCACCCATTAAATAAATATATACCTATTCAGAATGAAAAAAATTATTTCAGATATGCAGCTGACTTTTGCCTTTGGGTCTGTTCATGGGCACTGGTACTTGACCCTATGCAGACATATTTGGGATGGGGGCAGGCCAAAGCTGGAGGAGAACAGGGATATATTTTGCAAACATTTTAAATTTTTTTTCAATTTGATATATTTCCAAATAGATTATACTGCAACTTGTCTACAAAGGACACTCAGTAGGACAATAAAATGATGTCCTTTGTGGAAATGTATTCTTTGCATAGAGACTAGATATGTTTAACCCCTTTAGTAATAGCTTTTTGCATCATCTGTCCATCTCTTCACACTTCTTGTAAGGATCAAAGTACTGTGAGCCTTACACATAATTGGATGCCATTTGAACAGCTTATTACATGTAGCTATAGCTGTATCTTTGAAACTTTTCATTGCTTCAAGTACAATTCTGACAGAGTTGTTGCACTTTTTCATCAATTTTGTTTCCCCTCTGAGTGCCTCATGATCACATGAGATGGAATTGGCCACATGATAGGTCAGCGAGTTGATCCAGCATCAGGGAGACAGTTCTTGGTTTACATCGCGTATTTTAGTATTTAGGATTATTGTAATTTAATGACAAAATGTTTATGAAAACTTGTTGTTATCATAGGCATGAACTTACTCTAATATTCTGAGAACTTTCCCAAAATTGCTGTACATAAAGTTCATCAATTTATCAATTAATCAGCAAAAAAATACTGAAAAACTATATTTTTTCTCACCTGCAAAGTATATGCAAGAGATATCACTTTTACAGCCATATCAGCAGAAGCAATTGAAGAAACATTTTACAGTTTGCAAAGAAGACATAGTGTTCCATGGAACTCTCATTTCTACACTCATTCTTGAAAGTCCTTACATTATATTTGGACTTTTCTAAATATTGAGCAGAGATAAATCTTGAATTTTACAGATCATCTTTGGAGAGTGATGACAACTACAGGGGATGACCCTGGACAAGAGACTGGAAGTGCAGTTGAATTGATCCTGTATGGTACTAAGGGGCAGAGTGAGCCAATAATAATAGGGGACCAGGAGGGGTTCAAATTCAACAGGGGACAAATAGATGCATTTGATGTAAGTATGGATACGTGTAGATATGAAGAACTTAGTACTATAAATCCATTTTTCAGCTGGAAATACAGGACAACTATGAACCTACTGTTTGTTGGTGTTTGCATCTGTGTCTGTACTATATATTTAAATTACTGTTTTATATTCATTAACAAATGCCTGTCTCTGTTTTATATATGTTGACCCAGTTTTGTTGATTTTTTTTTCACAAATTGAGGGAAAACATTTGAGGTTAAGTTTTGTGTTGAAAGGTTTGCACTGTGTAATGAGCAGGTTAAAATTTATGTGTAAGGTTTTATTTATAGCTTATAAAATAGTAACTATGCATTCAGTTTCACATCTGTGTGATAAATAGCATATCCCTGACCTTATTCAATACTGATTATTTCTCAATTTATTTTGAAATCTTTTGGATTAAAGTTTGCTCATTGTAGAGAACAGGTTAAAGTAGTTTTGTTTATTGCTTGTCAGAAATTTGTATTTGAATTTCACTTTTTTGTAATAAATGGGGAAAAGGTTCAGGTTAAAATTTGCATTTATAGTTTGTTTTATGAAGATAGCAAGTTAAAATTTGAATTATGGTCTTGGTTCCTCACATATACAGTGATTTTACATTTAAAATTCACTCTTTCATATTTATAGCCATGTTCCAGACTTTTTTCTTTATTTTTGTATAATTTTTGCATATTCTAATTATAATTTATTGTGAAAAGTGTGAAATTAAAGTTTTTGTTTTATGTTCTTTCATCAGTTTTAAAACCTTCTTGTTACCTTGCGGCCAATTTTTTCATTTTCTTTTAGAGAACAGAAACCATTTTTGTATGATCCACAGTAAATATGAAGGAGTAACATTGTGTTAACCTCATTTTTTTGCCAGTCTATCCATCTGTCAGTCTTTCTCTCCTCAATTAAGTCTTGCATTACTTTAGAACAATTTTCCAGGCACTTCCAAGTTTGCTGTATGGATACAGCTTGGAGAGAATCTAATTGTCATACCCAAAGTTTGTCACATGACCTTCATTTCACACTTAAGTCACTTCTTTTACTTTTGGGCACTTGATTAATTTTATTCTACATTATCAGATCAAAAGTAGGTCACTGGGACAGATATTCCATTCATTAATGACTTTATTGAACTATACATACTTCTTGAGCAATCTTACTTGTAGTATTATTTTCCTTAGTACAGATACTCTGTGGTTTATACAACACCATCATTCATGAAGTAGGTCACTGTAACCTGTATTTTATACTTTGTTATCTTCACTCTAGGAGCCATGATGGTTCAGTGGATAAGGTGTTGTACTCATGGTAATAAGGGTGCTGTTTCAATTCCCAGAACTGAATTTGCAACAGTCCATACATTAGCTAAAGGCAAAAACTTAGTGGTTGTCTGTGGGGTGTGTTTTTAACAGAAGGTCCTGACAGTCATCACTATGATAGTGATTGACTCTTGTCTCATTTGAACAGAAGAGGACATACAACATTTATGATGATTATATTGAAACTGTTCATTGGTATTTATTTCTTACAGTGTTGGTTCCTGTAGGCATTACCATTAATTTTATTAATGAATATTTAGTCCTGTATGATGTTATATAGTGGGAAAATATTGTGTTAAAGAAAATCTTTTTCTCCTAAATTGGTTTAGAACAATGGTTTTCAAAGTTTTGTATACATGGCCCACTTTTGGGGATACAGTATATGGCTAATATATCACCTGCAGCAAGCACATGGCTGACTGGTGGTTTAGGATGATGTAGAAACAACTTGACCAAATTCCAACACATCATAGGGGTTAACCTGTAAACAACCTTCAGTACTGTCAAAAAAGTAAGTTTCTGTGACCTACAGTCCCCTCACATGGTTCAGAATGATGGAAGAACACCTTGACCATGCTCTATGAAAATATCATGCCTGCAACCATGATGGAAATTTACTTAAATAAGATTTACGTGCTAGTGGATAATGCATTAGAAAAATACATGTATTATGTTTTATTAGCTTGAGAAAAATATTATTATTTGACAGGTGAAGGTCAAAGCTGATGTTGGTGAAGTGTACAAGGTCAGAGTTGGTTTCCATGGCAGTGAGCATGAAGTATCATGGTATCAGGATTACTCCTCTGCTCCTTCCTGGTGCCTAGAGAAAGTAGGTTTTTTATTTGGAATAGAATAGATATGTATAGGAATCTTGTTTTTAATAACAATGAAAGTTCATTAGGTATCACTATGTAACATTTAGAATAGCTGTACTAAGGCATTCTACAGCTGTCCCTTTGTATAATGCAGTTCATTGTAATATGATTCCACATATAACACGGTACTGCATGACCAAAGTTAAACCCTTGAATTTAAATCAGTTTATTACATGGATGACAATGTGGGTTGTACAATGTTATAATTAGTATTTTGTCTTTATTTGCTTTTTAAAACATTACTACATCTATTTCCTTGATAACTCACATACAAAAGAATAAAAACACATACCACAGCTTAAGTGAGAGTGCGTATTAAATACCTCTGAAAATTTAAGATGGGGCTGCCATCGTGGCTGGACATTGAGAACAAAAGGACAAGGGGTGTGTGTAGTTAAATGGTTTAATTCTCACTTTAAATAATTGTGGTGGGATTAATTATCAATTTCTTTTCAAATGAAGTTGTGTGCTGTCTGTATAAATTGCCTTTATTTTCAAGATAACCAACCTTTGATACCTTGTTAAAAACTCCAAGAGGTTTCCAGACACATCATGTGTACCTCCAAAAACATTGTGTTTTACATCACTGCTTTTTGCTTCTGAATGTGGAAATATTTAAGCGTTATTGTTATTTTGCAGCAAAACAAGATTTAGGGGTTTTTTTCCTCTTAAAAACCAGGGCTGTTTAGTTCCTAATCAGCATCAAAACTCAGTTTGTTAAAAATAGTGTCCTATTAGTTAAATACTACTACCACAAATTCATTGCAAGTAACAGTGAAATTTTGGCTTATCCTTAAGCAAACCTCTGAGTGCCAATTCAGGAATTTTAAGTTTACTACAAACTTTGGAACTTGTTTCTCCATTATGAACCATATCTGTGAAACAAAACTTTCCATGCATTGAATATTCTTTTTTCACTTTGCTTATCTAGCTATCATTGATAACATTTGCTAGGATAAACCATTGATTAATGGTTACCAGGATGGTAACTCAAATGTAACCAAACTGGGTCACTGTGATTTAATTTTCATGCCTTAGTTACTTTTGTATTTTCTGCTATTCAGTCTTTGTGGACCATCTTTCATCTATAGTCATGAAAATTCATATGTGGATGCACCTGACAGGGCATAACTCAACCATACTAAAAGTAAGTCAGTCGCCAAATTTTCAGGCCCAAGTTGCTTTTATATTTTCTTCCATACTAGTCTGTGTATTGTCAGCTACTCCAAATGTGATTCTATGGAATGGGAATTCATATTTACAAATAAATACATTGTTGGATGTTTTAATTGTGATATTTTGCTTTGGAATAATATTTGTAATAAATTCCTGTGTCAGCTAACCATGTCGGATGTTACTAAAGGGAGAGAATATGAGTTTGAAGGCCAAGTCTGGATCAAGCTGGACAACTACAATGATTTCTGGAGAGAACTGCCTGTCAAAAATGGAGCTCAGAAACTTAAAGGTATGTACAGCTGTTTCTTCAAGCCCGTACAAAATTTTCCAGGCGGACTTAAGGCGGATTTCAGACGGGTTTTTTAAGCACTTTCTGCCTAAACCATAATTGCTCATATTAAGGGAGCTTAAGCTAATTTCAAGCAGAATTCAGGTGGATTTAGGGCAGAATTTTAGGTGAAATATGCAAATTAGCTGTTCTAATATTCCACTTAAATAAAAAAGATCCACCTAAGATTTCCACCTGAAATAAAAATCCACCTGAAATCCTGTACAAAATTGTCCAGGTGGACTTTAGGCAGATTTCAGACTGGTTTTTTAAGCGTTTTCTGCCTAACCATAAACTTAAAGAGGCTTAGGCGAATTTCAAGCAGTCTTTAGGTGGATTTCTGGTGGAATTTTAGGCAATATATGCAGATTAATTGTCCCAAGATTCTGCTTAAATAAAAAAATCCACCTAAACTTTCCTTCTGAAATAAAATTCTACCTGAAGAAAACCCCACCTGAACTAAAAATCTGCCTAGGGTTTCCATCTTAAATAAGGCTGCCTAAAATGTCTACATAAATATCATCCAATAAAAAATCTGCTTCAGATTTCTATTCAGCTGCCTAATGATTCATAGACATTATTGGGAATCAATGATAAATATTCACAATAATTTTTAAAATGGATCATAAATTTAATTTGACAGACATTATCAAATAAGATTTAGGATTTTCTTGTCCTCATTTTCTTTCTTGCATACAAAACCTAATCCGTGATGGCATCATTTAAGTCTTTCTCACTTCACTGAAAGTTTGGTGAGATTTCATAAATATTTTGACCAAAACTTTCACTGAAATTTTGGCGAGATCTCACTAAAATTTCACTGAAATATTTGTGAGATTTCACAAAAATTCTGACCAAAACTTTCACCGAAATTCTGGTGATGTTTCACAAAAATTTGGGCCAAAACTTTCACTTAAGTTTTGGCAAGATCTCTAACATTTCAATGAAAGTTTTGTGAGAGTTTACTAAAACTTTGGTGAGATTTCACTAAAATTTTGATCATTATATAGTATTTTACTGAAGTTTCAATAATTTTTCAGATATTTCAAAGATTTCAAATAAATAATGGATATGAATTAAACAGGACTTTATTAACCCAGGTGATATTTCAGTGTACATGAAACAAACTTATACAGATGTTGTAATTATATGCCAACCAAGGCAAGAGATATGGAAATTAATAATAATAATAATAATAATAATAATAATAATAATATAGACTTAATTTAGAGAAGGTAACTCAATTAGTTACAGAACTAATCTACTTGAGGCCTTCTATCTGTTATGTACAATATATTATGTACAATATATACAGTATATACAACATGATGTGAAGAATCTGGCTTGACAGTAAATAATAAAGTGATTTTAAAAATCAAATTATCTAGTCTGGAACATATGCACAGGCATCTGTGAACACATAAACATATTTAATATATAAAATATTATCCTGCATTGAAAAATTCAACTGTGAAAATGATGCAGAATTACAGAAAAGCATCCATTTGAGACATTGATTACGAAAAGAAGAAATGCTAGGAGCCTGCCTTATGTCGCTGTTGTACTGCAGACTTGATTTTTGATTAATGTACAAACTATGATGCTGTTGTGGTCTCTTGAATTAGTCCTTGTTCCATAAGCAGCCATGACAAACATTTATCTTGATATAATTACTTTTATTTTACACTGAATTCTAACACAACTAGAATATTTTGACAATAAAAACAATAATACCACTCATGATATTGAAATATGATTCTACTTGTGGGCCAAGAAAACTCTGCAAAGATATGACTATCTCTGATAGACATGGGTATCTGGCAACAATATCAACAATTCTCACCAGTGATATATATGTTGTCCCTCCGTAAATTCTGGAAGTTAATCAGTTTGGAGTTATATAACTTCGAAATCATCCTGGTTCAGTTCCTGGTCATATTTAGAAGGGGGCCCCGAGTGGCTGAATGGTCTAAAGCGCCCTCCGTTACGGATCACTGCCATCTCACCTCTGTCTGCGTGGGTTCGAGTCTAGGATTCGGCGAATGTGGATATGTGAGAAAGCTTGCCAGCAGCTTCTCGTGGGTCGGTGGTTCTTTCCGGGGATTTCCCGGTTTCTTCCTCCACCATTAATACTGGCCGCCATGTATAGCCTATCGTGTGCTGAAAAATGGTGTTAAGCCCCACAACAACAACGACAACAACAACAACATATTTAGAATGTTAGCCGCTACTGTAAAGCTCTTTATGGCACAAAAAGCAAAATGCTGGTACTGGCATTCAATTTTCATACAGATTGACCAATTATGTTCCCATCAACTTTGCATTCAAGCTGTTCTCATTGCCTCACATTTTTCAAATGGTTATTCAAACTCGTATCCCACTTGAAAATTCAAATTGCCATGTTTAGCAAGCATGCTCATTCCCATCAGTTTCTGTTATGTGATGATTCATTGGGCAAGTACAAACTTTTGACCAATCAGAAAGCTCTTTACAGCAATCATCTGTTAAATAATATATGGAACAAATACTTATTAAAAAGCTTGTTGCAGAATGGGACCAGGTAGAGCATTATTAAAAAAAAAATACCCACACACAAAAAATCAGTTTCGGAGATGATATTAAAAAATGGGTCCATATAAAGGAATATCAGATTCAGGTCAGGAGAAAAGTGAAATTCTGCTTGAAAATGGAAAAGAAGAAAACATTCTTGTTTGAGGGCAGTTAAATCCAATTAAAGTTAAACAAAAATACAACAACAGCAACAACAACAACAAAAATTTGAAAAAGAAACATTAGGAAAGATGTGGAAAGAAGTTATTGTTCCCAAAATGAACAATAAAATTACAGCTATCAGAAACAGGAAATATAAATGTTGCTGAAAATCATTTAAATTATACAAGAAACAAAAAATAAATTTGTTATATCCTTTTGATATTTTTTATTGAAATGTCAGTGATATTACAATCAGAAAATATCACTATATTTTCAGAATTTTTGGCAAATTTCAATCACAAATTCTCACTGATTATTTCAGAAATGTTGGCAGAGTCAATGAAATTTCAATCACAAAATTTCACTGATATTTTCAGAAAGTTTGGTAAAATCTCCCAAAATACCATAATTTTAGTGAAAAGAGGACATTTGAGTGAATGTCACAAAATTTTCACTGTGATTTCGCTGAAATTTCACTCACATTTTCACTAGGGTATGATTTTTGTAGAGAATATTTTAATAGGAAGCAAAGAAACTTATTTTTCAGAGTAAACATCAGACCAAGTCCAAGATCCACCTTGCACCAAATTTTCCAAGTCCAAAGATTCATCTATGCTTGTAGTTCTTTTGATAAAGTTCAGAATTACATCTAACATTTCTGCTAAAATCAGTCTAAGTCCAAAATCCATCTTAAAGTAGGAAAATGAACTGGACAATCAGAACTTTTCCATCTAACAGTTATCTTTTAGGAGGAATATGAGAAATAGTACACTTAATGATTGGACAGATTCAGTCTGTCACCTTAGCCATATTCCCAATCCGCCTAAAGTCCGTCTGAAATCCACCTAAAATCCAGGTGGAATCTGCCTAAAAATTGTGTACAGGTGACATCAGTATTTTGTCAAACACTTTTTGGCAGTGCTGTAATTGCCAATTTTAATGACTTTTCTTCCAGAAGATTTTAAGGATCAATTTCCATAAATTGTCACAAGATTTGCAGGAGAGACCAAGTATTTTGATGAAATGTTGTTTGGACTTGTTTTCTTTTTCAGTGTATTTTTTATGGTTTGATAGTCTATTTTATCAGTAATCCATTGTATACAAATATGTGAACCGGTCCTTTCATTTTTTAAGTAAATTCAGTTAAATCAAGAAACCTCCTATCTTGACCATATGCCCTTGTATACAGATGGTTCAAAATATGGAGATGTGGTTGCAGCTGCTATTGCATCACATCATAGCATGATCTCATTGTGGTTACCAGATAAAGCCACCATATTTTATTGCTGAAATTTCATCATACTCAAATTGTTGAAATATGTCAAAACCTTTTAAGCAAGAAATTTCATCTTCTCAGGTTCCCATTCCACACTGAAAGCCATACAAAACCTTAAATTTTGACAACCCATTAATATCCAGTATGTTTAAAAAAAATGATTTACTCATGAAATCTGGAAAAAGTATTCAGTACTGTTGACTGCCTAGGATATAAAGGTAATGAATGTGCAGATAAAGCTGACAAAGCTGTTCTCTGCCACCACTAATGCATCACCTTGTGGATCAATCTGATTCTGTCTGTTAGATATAGTCCACATATTCACTGCAGAAATCATAGCCATACTCAGATTTTTAACTACATCAAAACATAACAAAAAAAGAAATTAATTATCTTTGCAGATTCCATTTCCACACTAAAAACCTTGAAAAACCATAAACTTGACAACTCATTACACCCAAGATCTTACAGAAACAGGATTTGCTCATGAAATCTGGAAAAAGTATTCTGCACTGTTTGATGTATAGTTATAATAGAATAATAGTAATGAAAGGGCAGATAAAACCACCAATGTTTTGCTCTGCAGTCACCCATTTTCTGACTGGAGGATTCCATATAATAGTTTTAAAGACTATGTAAACTGGTATTATGATCCTTAGCAAAATGTGTAGATCAAGAACTCCCCAAAAAAGATTTTTAACATGAAACTGATCATAGGAGACTGGCAACAGTCATACCGAACAAATCAGAGATATAAGATGGCATTGTGTTGCATACATGCAAGACGTGTATGTCCTGAAGGGTGCTTGGTTTTGTGGGTTTAACACCATTTTTAAGCAAATGATAGGCTATACATGGAGGCCTGTATATTTAGTGGAGGAAGATCCTGGGAAAAATCCTGTGAAGAACCAACAACCCCTTGTGAAGCTACTGGCAAGCTATTTCACATACCCACATTGGCCTAGCTGAGACTCAAGCCCAAGTGGACTGAGGTGAGATTCCTGAAGGATGGACATGGAATAGACTTAATACCTTGTCAGTATCCACTGAAAGTAGAATACATTTTTGTAGAATGTATCAACTTTTCCACTGGGAGGTAGGTATCATATGATGTGAGCTCAGTTAAGGTTTATGATGATATACCACAGAGGAGATATTGGACCTTTTTAAAAAATTCAGTTTGTATAACAAATCTGACCTTATTTATTTAAGGATTTTATGTTTTTATACTTTTATTTTTTATTTTATATGTCTTTAAACAAATTATAACTGTTCTACCTTTTATCTTGCTTTTTTTAATGTTTACTTTCCAAATATACTAGTGTGTGAGTGTGATTTGGATTTTTAACGTAGCTTTAACAATTTTCCAGTCATATCTCTGTGAAGTCTGGATTGTGGTAGTTTATAGTGATGTCTAGCACTGGGGAGTCAAGCCGCAGACATGTAGTATCATGTCACACCCAGCCACATTATCCTGACACCAGGCCGACCAGTCCTAACACTAACCTCTTAACGCTGAGCGCCAAGTGATGCAGCTGCTAGTACCATTATTTATAAGTCTTTTAGTGACTCGGCCAGGGTTTGAACTCATGACATCCTGCTTCCAAGGCTTATTTTTTTTATTTTTGTTTATTTAGGAGATTTTTATGTTTCTAAAGTTTCTCCAACTTTAACATTTGCAGAATTTAACTTTTTACCAGCATTATATAGCCTGGATTGTGCTGACATGCATTAAACCCCACCCACCCACCCACACACACATGTATGCATGAATGCACACACAGAGTTGCCTACCATGTATTTTTGGCCTTTGTTTGCCAGGCACATATCTAAACAAGACAAGTTCAAAGCAAAATCAGTGGCTTTGTCTGGATTTTTTAAAATATAATTACTAAACAGTATCTGCATGACTGAGCATTACCTCACTCATACTGTATTACTTTCCCTATAATTTTCAGCCATGGTGTATCAGGTTGAGACCTACACAGGACAAAAATTCAAGGCAGGCACTGATGCCAGTGTGTTCATCCAAATATTTGGTGAATGGGGAGACACAGGAAGGAGGAGGCTCATGGAATCAAAGACCAACAGCAGCAAATTTGAGAGTGGATCAGTGAGTGTGACAAGATAGTGTGTGATAAACAAGATTAAATCATGATAAAACTTAAGATTCATTTTTGTTTTTAATGTCAAACTTGTTGACTCTGACGGGATTCATGATGTACCAATAACTGTCTTAAAAAGTTTACTCGATTTAAAAGAAAAGCCCTGAAAGTTAACCACTCAGAAAGTAAAAAGAAAACTTCACAACCTGGTAATCATAAACTGAAACTGCAATGAAACTGGAATCTGTTGAAGGAAAGGTTGATGAGGTAATTGTAATGTATTCATTCTTAAGTTATCCAGATGGAGTTTGATTCATCATCATTCCCACAATCTTTAAAAATCCTGGAAAAGCCATAAAAGAATTTCTAGCCTTTTCAGGCCTTTTAATATTATAAAATCTTAAACAGTTTGGTAGAATAATTTTGGAATTTAATAGTTGTATCAAGCTATGACCATACCAGTCTTTCATCATTTGCAACTAATGTTGATATTAATGTTGGTATTAACATGAATTAAGAAGAGTTACATTGTGTCATTTCCTATTTTCACATCTAACTAAAAGACCTAAAAGATGGTAATATCCCTTAACGATAAAACTATACTTTTAAGCACTTGATAACAAATTTGCCTTTATATGTAAACAAAAAGTATCACTCAAAATTATGATGAAGGCACTACATTTTATTTTGTTTATTTCAGTCAGTTGTATTTGTTGTGTTTCAGTGATCATAGGTAAAGATTTTACATACTTTGTACATAAAATGCACACAGATGAAATAATAAATTAGCAATGACAAAACGTTACACAGTGTAAATGTCTGTAAAATTAAAAAAAGACTGTGAACATTTGTATAAACATCTTGCCTATTAATATATATCAGAGAGACCTGTTTGAGGTACAAGCTTTGGACCTTGGAAAGTTGATGAAAGTGAAGATTAGCCATGGTGGGGCAGGTCCAGGCTCAGGCTGGTTCCTGGACAAAGTCGTCATCAAGGAATCTCCTACTGCAGTGGCCAAATATGTCTTCAAGTATGAAAGGTACTCATGTGGAACTTATTACTTATTAATTCATTACCTTGAGAGCACTTTAGACTTCTCATTTGAGATGGGGATCGATGAAAACAATCCCTCATGTCTCCTTAGGATATCTAAGGAAGTCTAGGTGTACATGATTGTAACAGTTGGTTAGGTGTCTATATGAGTCAGTCTGAGATTGGTTATTTTGTTATGTACAGGGGGATACAAATTTGACTAATCATGGGAGGGAGTTTGCTCACCTGTTACTATTCTAAATTTTATATAAAACAAAACAAAACAAAAAAACACTTGACCAGTTATGACCAAGTTTGGCAGAAGGCACCCTGCTTGAAGGGTTTTCAAATTTATACAGATGATACTGATCTACCATCAAATAAAGCCACCATTACAAAAAATAGAAAAACTTTTAAGCTTTCTTTCAAAAGAAACAATTAATTTTAACGGAAAACATCATGGTCTAAAGACCTTTCAGATTTTTACTGATGATGTCACACCAACTTAAAAAATGACCACCATTATTAGAAAGGAAAAACCTGTTTGTTGTCCATCAACAAATGTTATTTTAAACTTCTTCCTAAAACCTACAATGCCGATTTCAACCAGACTTAACACAGAGCATTCTGGCATGAAGGCCTTTTAGATTTGTACAGATGATGCTGATGTGCATCAGATATAGCTGCCATTACTAAAAACAGATAAACCTGTACATTTTTTTGTTGTCAAAAACCACTGATCAGAACTTGATCATCTGTGACAGGAAGGATCTTGGCATGAGGACATTCAGATCAATTCAGATTGTGCTGATCTGCCAATAAATATGGCTATTGTTGCCATAAATAGAAAAACTTTTAAATCAAACCTCTCAAACCTCTAAATTGAACTTGACCAAACTTAACAGCATTCTGGTCAGATGATGCTAATCTGCCATCATTGCTAAAAATAGAATGACCTTTAAATAACCTTTTCCAAAACTGTTGAATAGAATTAGATCAAGCTTGACAGGAAGCATGAAGACCCTAATGATGCCAATCTGTCATCATATTTGGTCACCATTATTTAACAGTATTTTTTTTTTTAATGATTTCTTTACAAAAATTGCTAAACAAAATTTGAGCAAATTTTTCAAAAGCATTATGATTTAGAAAGTTTTAAATTTTATGCAAAAGAAGCTGATCTGCCATCATATATGGCCACTTTGCTGAAACAAAAGTTTAAATGATGTCTTCTGAAATAATTGTGAACAGAATTTGACCAAATTTTAGAGATAGCATGCTGGGATAAAGGGTTTTATGAATTGGTCAAATGACACCAATCCACCAACAGATATGGTCGCCATTGAACAGCTATGGAAAAGTTTACCAAACTTGACGGAAAGCATTATTGTATTAAGGGCTTTCACATCCCCATCAATCATTATGATTTTGGCATAATCATTATCTTTTTCACTGAAAAACATCTTAAATGCACTTGTATATGGATTATGCTTTTTTGGTGCATTAAAAAACAAAAATAAATAGAGCAATAATAGGTTGTATTTGTAATTTGTATTATCATCTCTTTAAACTAACACATCATATAAATTTAAGAATATATTATGAAAGATGACTGCTGCATAAAGAAGAGTACATTTGTCTATCATAGACCTACATTTTCTTTCCTTATCTTCTGTTTATAACAGCTGTATATGACACATTTCCAAGAAAACAGATGGATTTTTCAATCTGAAAATTTGTCACACAAATTAATGAACAAAATTGGGTAGGAGACCAGTCTATGTTATAAAGAATGGCATAAGATTTTTTAAACGAAACAGGCTTTATCGTGGATGCTCTATGACTGAAAATATTAGAGGAGAGGGATCATTTTATACTTTAAAACATGGTGGATCAAGAAAAGTAAAAATCAATAGTGCTTTACAGATTTTAAAAAAGAATATGAGTGTGATATAATGCAGCACATCTTCATGCTTTATACAGTATTTGTGGAGTTGACTTTATCATATCTATCTATATTATGTGTATTATTTTCATTATCATAGTTTCTAAGGGTCATTTAGTTAATAAATACTAGTTTTTTTTATAATCATAAGTTTGCACTTCCAAGATGAGTCATTCATTTAAGGATGAGTTGTACTATAAATCCCAGAAAACATCACATGAACTGATTTTCATTATATGAGTACTTGAAAGGCCAGGCTGTACTAATTCCTGATTAGTCAGTGTTAAAACAGCTGATCTTGTTACCAGTTCAAATCATTCTGTAATGAATATGTGACACTTTCTGTTATGCTTTAGCTTTGCATATAAGAAGTGAATTACAGATAATTAGGATTAATATCTAGTATTAATATCAGTCCTGGAAGGATATTTACTTGTGTTAAATTGGAAGGATTCTTTATTTAATTCAATCATTCATAAGTTCTTGAAATTTTCAGACTGAAATTTTAGATATGGAATTACCGTGAATTCATTTAAAGACTTTTGGGGATTGTATCAGTGAATGAATTCATTACTACTCATACACCATTACAGTAGTGAACATTATTCTGAATACCACTGGAACTCATTTGGATTACTTGATACTTTTTGACTTTATAGAACATTTAGGACTATTTAGGATTTCATTCACCATATTGTAAGTTATTTTTAATTTTTCACTTCGTATTTTAGGGAAAATAAATTATAGTTTAAATTTTACAAAACTTGTTTCTTTTGCTCTTTATTGTTACTTAATTTAAGACCATAGAGTCATAACAACTTCACGATGACTCAGTGAAAGTTAGTCATGTAGACTAGTTAAAGTGAGCATTGTTTTTATGTACAGTAGTTATTCTAATTGACACCCGAGGGGTGGTGCAATTTCCGAAAGGGCAGTGGCATTTTTTAGTGTACTGTTAGCATTAATACCATCGTCCTACAAATCCTGCATAGAACTTAAAATAGACTCAGACCCCAGCAACAAGCCAGCAGCATACCAATCATGCATGTAACAGCTGATCTGTTCCAAAATTTATTACACACGTGTACTGTTATTGGCGTATGTGTTGATTTTTTTAAAATACCATATATTACTGTTTGATTGAAAACATGTGTCAATTAAGTTATTTTGATTTTTCTAGCAGTTGTTGGATTTCTGCTGTACTTTGTTAATTATATGGACATAGCATAAGATATATATACATGGATCTATAAGCCTTAATAAGGTAGGAAATTTTTTTGGTGGATAAATAGGGAGGGGCAAGTTTATTTGAATGGGGGCTTCTATTAGATATATATATATATATATATATATATATATATATATATATATATATATATATATATATATATATATATAATTTGTCAAAATGCTTTGTGGATAAATCTATATGGTTTTTGCCCATTTGTGACAAGAACTTTCTCTGCAGATTCAAGTTAGTAGCAATTAAAATGTACATTTTTGATACAGTTTATTGTAGTTATAGCTTGTAATATACAGATTACACTTTTATGCATAGATTGTACACTTTTGCCACTTAGATTATGCTTATACCTCTCAAGAAATTGGCAGGCATGATACCAATAAAATATGGCTGCCATTCTAAAAATGGAAAATCCTTTAAATCACTTCTCAAAAACCACTTGAAAGAATGAGACCAAATTTGCCGAGAGCATTCTGGCATGAAACATTTTAAGTTTGTACAAATTATGTAAATCTTCCATAAATGTGCCTGGTAAAAGGAAAAGATAAACTTGAATTATTTTTTCTAAAAAATTGATTAACATGAAATTATCATTTTTGACAAAAAGTTTCCTAGCTTGAATGTCTTTCAGATTTCCATCATCAGATATGGCTGTCATTACTAAAAGTGGAATTAAACAACTCTAAACATACATTGGACAGAATTTGACTAACTTTGACACAATTCTTGTATAGGGTCCTTTTGATATTGGATAAATGATGCTGGTGTGATATTAAATGTGGATTATGATACAAAATTGAAAAACTTCAAAACAATTGTTTTCATAGTTTTCCCAGTTGACAATACTTTAATTGAGCTGTGAACCTGATAGTTGCTCATTGTCAAGTAGAGTACTGTATTTGGTTAACTGTGGGGTTCTTTTAAGCAATTAAACAACTCCCTGTGCATATCTGATGGTAATCATATATATGGTAAAGGCAGAACTCACTTTGGTTTCCAAATTTATAGAAGTTTTGACACCTAAGATTTATATTTTGTCTTGTCTTACTTGAGATTTATATTTATTTGGAAGGGTTTATGTTTTTAAATTTGAGAGCAATTAATTTGTACATTTTTTGAACTTAACCTTTCACAGGCACAATACAGTCACTACTGTGAGGAGGTACTGTAAAATGCTACTACATTCATACATATTCCATTTGACAATCCTTTGATCAAGTCATGAATATGAGACTTGTTCAGTCTGAAGTAGAGTGCTATATTTGTTAACTGTGGGCACTTGTTTAACTCTTTGTGATCATGTCACACAATAGGCACCCATTTAGTTGCATCAATCCTTTTATGAGATTTCATGGACTGTATGATCAAAGTATCACTTACAGAGTCCAGACTCAGTCTCCACATAAATAATATCCCAAATTCAGAATCATTTGTATTCTGTCAGTTACCTGGTACCTCATCACTTGGATATTGTAAATTGTGAATTGCTAAATTTTGGTTTCACCAGTATGGGGAAAAAAACATATGCTTCAGGTAGACTATTTAAGTTAAAGTTTTAGACTTTGCATAGGAATATAACAAAAGCCCACAAAAAATTAATATTTGCTTGTTTATTTTTCTAAAGTGTAACTCTGACTCACTATATAAGGGACAATGATGAGAAATTTAGCTTTTTGCAGCCCTAAAAGGGAGGGGACAACTTGTAGTTGAGTCGGTTTATAACCAAACATATGCAGTAAGTATTATATATTCATATATATCTTTTATTTTATAAACATTTTACAGAAATTTTAAACTCTTCTTATTGTATATTTTATCTTATTATACTTCTTGTCTAAATTTTTTTGGAAGGATTTATCTTCCTAAATTGTTGTATAATCCATTTTTACATCTTTCAAACTTTAGTTTTAGTTGGCATCACATGGCTGCTGTTATGCTGAGATGCCATGAAATTCTGCTAAATTCATCCAGTTGTTTTAATCCTTGATGTAGACAGATGCTACTACATATATACAGTTGTTTTATTCCTTGATATTGCCACATACTTTGTCATACATGCACTTGTTTTATTCCTTGATAATGACACTACTACATACATACAGTTGTTTTATTCCATGATATAGACAGATGATACTACATACATACATTTGCTTTATTCCTTGTTATCCACAGATGTTACTACATACATACAGTTGTTTTATTCCTTGATACTGATAAATGCTACTATATACATGCAATTACTGTATTCCTTGATATTGACAGATGCTACTTAATACATGCAGTTTATTCTTTGATATTGACAGATGCATGGTTTTATTCCTCGATATTGGCAGATGCTACTACATACATACAGTTGTTTTATTCCTTGATATCAACAGATACTACTGCATGCATACAGTTGTTTTATAACTTCATATTGACAGATGCTACTATATACATACAGTTGTTTCATAACTTCATATTGACAGATGCTACTACATACATACAGTTGTTTTATAACTTCATATTAACAGATACTATTTCATACATCTGCGAAGCAAAGGTTTGTGATTGTTCTTCCTGCATTGCTGACAGTGCCCTTGTGGTCATGCAAGGCATCCTCCATGATCCTTTCCAGGAAAATGTTGAAGAGTGTAGGTGACAGTGTACATCCCTGTGTGACTCCAACTGTTGTTTGAAACCAATCTCCTCTGCTGCCATTGATGAGGACAGCACTAGTGGCTTTGTCATAGAGGTGCTGAACAACCTGCACCAGGTTTGAGCTGATGTTGTACTTCCTCATAGTTGCCCATAAGGCTGCATGCCATACCCTATCAAAGGCCATTTTGAAATCTATAAAGACGTGGTATAGATTCTGCTGGTGCTGAAGGTATTTCTCGCAAGGAGATGATATTGATGGTTTAGCAGGAGATGAAAAAGAACTGGCTGACTTGGTTGAACGCCTCGACACAACCTCCACAGCATATGGTATGGAGATTAGTATCGAAAAAGCCAAACTGATGACAAACAACACCAATGGCATCAGTGCAGAAATAAAGGTCAGTGGACAGAAGCTGGAAAGAGTCACAAGCTTTAAGTACTTGGGATCAATTATCACAGATGAAGGCACCAAACCAGAACTACTTTGCAGGATTGCCCAGACAACAGCAACAATAACAAGGTTGAGACCAATATGGAAAGATACCAACATTGCTTTTGGTTCCAAAATAAGGCTGATGCACTTGATTGTCATATCTATCTTTCTGTATGCTTGTGAAACGTGGACCCTCACATCAGATCTGCAAAGAAGGATTCAAACCTCTGAAATGAGATGCTACCACAAGATCTTGGGCATCTCATACATTGACCATGTAACC
Source organism: Megalonaias nervosa (assembly GCA_016617855.1). Classification (NCBI taxonomy): domain Eukaryota; kingdom Metazoa; phylum Mollusca; class Bivalvia; order Unionida; family Unionidae; genus Megalonaias; species Megalonaias nervosa. The sequence goes on from JAECUM010000007.1 coordinate 87,991, forward strand.
AACGAAGAAGTCCACAACAGGATCCAATGAGCCATCGGATCCTATGAAGATCTCTTGACCACTGTAAAAAAGCGCAAACTGAAGTGGTATGGTCATGTCTCAAGATCATCTGGACTGGCAAAAACAATCTTGCAAGGCACATTGCGAGGGTGCAAAAGAAAAGGCAGACAGAAAAAGAGGTGGGAAGACAACATTAAGGAGTGGACAGGCATGGGATTTGGAGATTTCCAAAGGGCAGTAGAGAACAGGGAAAGATGGAGAGAATTGGTTGCAAAGTCAACTGTGGTGCCCCAACGACCTCTTGGGTTAAGGGATTGATGATGATGATAATGATGATTACATACATACAGTTGTTTTAGCACATACACATAATCATTTCAAATAAAATCTGTCTTGCCCAATAAAATTTTATGATATTTTTTAATTTATTCATTCAGATAGTTTAGATTTTTTAAAATAAAGATGAAATTTTGTTTATGAATGAGTCCAGATCAAACTAGGCTAGTAAAGGATATTAAATATTAAATGTGATATCAAACATTGCTTTCTCCATGTTTATTCATTTATCCATTATATATAAATGAAAAATCATGTAGCATTATTAAAGATTGGGGAAAAGTGAAAGATGCTAACTTTGAATAAGCCTTAGAGGGAAGTCAACAATAAAGAATTATAATTAGAGGAGGGAAATTTAGACTCCAATGGTGGGCTGGGCTGCAGAAGATCCAGTCAGTATGCCACAGAAAATGAACCTGTCACATGAGTTAAAATAACTGCATCGACTAATTAGCATGTTATATATGTAAGTAAATTGCTTCACTTTGGAAATTTCTACCATGTAATAAAACATAAAGTTTGGGCTTTTAATAGTGACAATTTTACAAAGAATGGATGAAATAAAGGTCAGAGCATCTTGATTGTATGTGCAGTAAAAATTATTTGTACATAACTGCAATATGATTGATCAGTGGTCTTATAGATTTAGAATATGCCACAGTACAACATTGGCTGCTAGCAAGTTATTAATTGATAGAGCTAGACAATGATGCATAGTTGGCAGGACAGTACTAGTTAATAACAGGTGGCTGACAGATAGAGCTAGCCAGTTGTACATTGTTGGCATGACATTACTGGCTGATAACAAGTGGTTGACAGATAGAGCTGGGCAGTGACACATTTTTGGAATGACAGTACTGGCTGATAACAGGTGGTTGACAGATAGAGCGAGGCAGTTGTACATTGTTGGCATGACATTACTGGCTGATAACAAGTGGTTGACAGATAGAACTAGGCAGTTGTACATTGTTGGCATGACATTACTGGCTGAATAACAGGTGGTTGACAGATAGAGCTAGGCAGTGACACATTTTTGGAATGACAGTACTGGCTGATAACAGGTGGTTGACAGATAGAGCTAGGCACTGACACATTTTTGGAGTGACAGTACTGGCTGGTACTAGGTGGTTGACAGATAGAGCTAGGCAGTTGTACATTGTTGGCATGACATTACTGGCAGATAACAGGTGATTGACAGATAGAGCTAGGCAGTGATACATTTTTGGAATGACAGTACCAGCTGATAACAAGTGGTTGACAGATAGAGCTAGGCAGTGACACATTTTTTCAAGAACAAAACTGGCTGATAAGAGTTGGTTGACAGGTATAGCTAGGCAGTGACACATAGTTGGTCATCAATAAGTCTGTTATGTGGTTCGTTATTTTAGATGGCTGGATGAAGGAGATGGAGATGGAGGAATAAATCAGGAACTTGTTCTTACGGACATCATTGAGGGAGAGGATCCTGAGGAGGCTGAGAAAGTTCATGGTAAGGAAACACACAAAAAACATGCATTTGTAGTTTTATAGAACAAATCCTTACATTCTGGTAATGGTATTGTTCCCATTAATTAATGTCATATAAACCTTCACAAGAAAATTTTTATTGTGTAGAAAATGCATTGTTGTGAGAATAAGTGGCCACACTCTTTTTTCATAACCCATAGAGACACATTTATCTGGATTCAACTCAGAGAGACTTCTTATAATTACTGTATTTGGCAACACTGCTTTCTGATGTATTCACTGTATGATTCTATATTTGGAGATACTGCTCTCCAGTACAGTCACATAATGATTCTATTGCAGAAAGATATTTCTGCAACAGGAGCAGATAGGTAATGAAAGTGATGTGAATTTCACATTCAAAACTAATGTTTACTGATTTTCTCTTTTCTGTTGATTTTCTTTTTTAAAAATTATTTAAAATTATTTTTTTCTGTTATATGCTATTTACATTACTTATCTATATTTTGGTACCATTGTTCTGTATCAGATACCCCATGGCAGGTCCATACAGTCACTGGTAGTGAGGCTGGGATGGGAAGCCATTGTCCCATAGAACTGATACTTTACGGATTACAAGGACACAGTTCACCTGTGGTCATTGGAGAGAAAGAAAATTTCCACTTCCAAGAAGGTCAAACAAATTCTTTTGATGTAGGTACTCTACCTGTTCTTGTTTGTTTTGATATTTTTGGCCCACAAATAAATAATTCATTTGTCATGGAATTTTTCATTTCATACTTATTTTCTTTGGATATCATAAAGTTAATGTAACCTTTCATTTTTAGAAGTATATCTGAAATTTATTGCAAATCTAAGAAATTCATTAATTTTTCAATCCCAAATTTCATGTATGTGAAATAGTACAATGTATATTGACACGATGATAATAAAAAAATTATAGTTCTGATCCAGATTTATACCTTTTCTGTTTGTTGAATTAATTAGATTTATAATGCCATCATTTTACAAGTAGACTTTAATGACACCAAAATGTTGTAATACAGTACATGGTAGACTGTTACTAAGTCGGTCATGAATTTGTTTTTTTTATTTTATTAGCATGGGCATTTGACCATGGAACACACAGGGTATTAATTTGTATCTTGATTTCTAGCGAAATGGCCCTAGTTTAATGAATTTTGAATGAACCTTTTCCAAAGTTGAAGAGTATAATGGGATAATGTACTCAAAAGTGATGCGTGATGACACTTGAGGGCATCACATTGAGTTAGGCACTTTGTTGTTTTCCCATAATTATTAAACATTTGGGAAATGGTCCATTTGGATTTGAGTCATCACTCACATGATGTGAATTATATCCTCATTTGACCTTTGGCCTTATCCAAGTTCAACAAGAGGGAGAGTTTGTCAAGTTGAGTTGCAAAGAAATAATGATTTCTGTTGGCATTCACACCTATTTGCTCATTTGCTGTCATGTTTAATACAAAATTTTGTATACTATTCAACCCACTACGTATCATAGGAAAAAATGCATAGCCAACATTCTTTTTCAGGTACAAGTTGTTGAGGATGTAGGAGAACTGTACAAGGTTAGAGTTGGTTTCCATGACAAAGAGCAAGAAGCACTGTGGTATCAGAATTATTCCCAGGCACCAAGTTGGTATCTGGAGAAGGTAGAGGATTTTCTTCAATTTTATTACCAACCGCTTCTAGGGTAGGCAATTAATGTTTGGTTTTTGATTTTCTGTCTGTTTTTAATAGCAGACATTGTTTTTTTTATAGTATTCATATTTTGAGAAGAAAACATTCCAGCATTTAAGACTGCATTGGTTTTAAGGCCAGAGTATACGGACATGGATCTAAAATGTAGGGGCAAAAATAGTGACTCATTGACCCAGACTCATTATATGTTCTATACTGTGAAACTGCAAACAGTCATGTTTACACAATTTCCCATAGACTCTTTTCTTCCCCATAGCATAACTGTACCAGGTCTCATTTTATATAAAGTACCCATTCAAACCAGAAAGAGTTCCCATTCATAGAGATCTAAAGTGTATGTAACTGTTCAGGTCAAGTGATAACACAAAATATAATGTTCACAGGATGCAGTTACAATAATTAAATAGAACCCACAGTGTATTAACCCATTTTCTCCAGTTGCATAGAGATATGTTCATTTCCATTAACTCATTTTCTCCAGTTGCACAGAGATAGGTGCAGCTTATTAACCCATTTTCTCCAATTGCATAGAGATAGGTACATTCCTATTAACTCATCAAAGCACATCAGCTTTGTTCATTGAATACCAGTCTGCCATCCAATATGGATACCATTACTAAATATAGAAAAATATTTGAATGTCATCTCAAAAACCATTCAATAGAATTAAACCAAATATGATAGAAAGCATCCAGGCAAGGAGGTCCTTAAAACCTGTTCAGATGATGCTGAGCCTTTTTCAGATATGACCAGTTACTAAAACTATAAAAACTTTACAGCAGCTTCTTACAAAGTGCTCAGCAGAATTTGACAGAAAGCATTCTGCTATCACAATATGTCTACTGTACTAATAATAGAGAAAGCTTTAAAACAACTTCTGCAGAAAAACTGCACAACAAAATTTGACATTTTTACTAACTTTGAAAGAAAACATCCAGGTTAAAACACTTTCCATTAAATATACATGCCATTATCAAAAATATAAAAACTTTAAAACAACTTTGTTCTTAAAACCACAGAGAAAATTTGACCGTATTTGATGGAAAGTATTCTGGCATAAAAGCCTTTTCTGTTTTCATGAATGATGCTGATCCACTATTACTAACAAATAAGGAACACACATAACTTGAAATGACTTCTTCCAAGAAACAACTGAGCAGAATTTGACTAAATTTGACCGTGTTCTGATAGCAAGGACTTTCAAGTGTATAAAGATGATACTCATTTGCCATCAAATATGGCGACATGACCAAAATATAAAATCATTTAAATAACCTTTAACAAACCAATCGGACTAAATTGGACAGAAAACATACTGGTGTGAATGAGTTTTAGGTATATATAAATGATGTCAATCTGCCATTAAATATGGCCACTGTTACTTAAAATAGAAAAACAATCGTCAAGAACGTATAAATAAGAAGTCTAGGGCCTGCATGTTGAACCTATTTAAACACATGCCCTTGTGCCCCAAGTCAAAGGGATGAGTGAGCATGTTGAAGAATGAATAGTGTTAGTTGCATAATTTCTCATACCTGGTATGAAGAAGAGCCATCGGGGGTTTAGGAGATATAAACACATGAAAACTTTTAACATAACCCTAATGCAAATTTCCTATAACAATGACCTTGACCTTAAGGCCAAAGGTGCAAGCACACCTGTCATATAATCAGTTGTCTTAACTCCATAATTATTCCTTAATGAGAGGAAGAAAATCCATAATGTGGTTTAGGAAATATATACAAAATGAATAATATTTAATCAAAACCTTAATGCACATTTTTATAACTGTGACCTTGACCACAAGATGAAAGATGCAAGTGTGTCTTTCACAAAATTAATTGTTTTAGCTTCAAAATGACTCAATCCCAAGTGTGAAGAGAATTCATTCAGGGGCTTACGATGTATATGCCAATGAAAATAAACTTTCACCAAAACCATCACACAATTTTATTATTGTGACCTTGCCACAAGTTCATAGGGGCAGGCATGTCATAGAAAGAATTGTATTAGCTTTATAATGATTCATGTCAAGTAAAATGAGAATCTTTCAAAGGGTCAGGAAAATATATTCAAAGATAAAGTTGAATACACAAAAATAACTTAAAAGCAACTATAACTTAAACCATAACAAATTGTTTGCCACTGCCAGTGGAAAAGTGACTGCTATGTATTACATTCCACTAACAATCTGAAAGCAATTTGCCTTCCACTAACATGCTCAAAGCCATTTGCTTTCCACTAACATGCTCAAAGTCATTTGCTTTCCATTAACATGCTCAGAGCCATTCACTTTCTACTAACATGCTCAAAGTCATTTGCTTTCCACTAACATGCTCAAAGCCATTTGCTTTACACTAACATGCTCAGTCATTTGGTTTCCACTAATATGCTCAATGGCATTCGTTTTTTACTAACATGCTCAAAGCCATTCACTTCATTCACTTTCCACTAGCATGCTCAAAGTCATTCACCTTCTACTAAAATGCACAAAGCCATTCACTTTCTAGTAATATGCTCAAAGCCATTTGCTTTCCACTGACATGCTTAAAGTCATTTGCTTTCCACTAATATGCTCAAAGCCATTCACTTCATTCACTTTACACTAACATGCTCAAAGCCATTCACTTCATTCACTTTCCACAAACATGCTCAAAGTCATTCACTTTCTACTAATATTCTCAAAGCCATTCGCTTTCTGCTAACATGCTCAAAGCCATTCACTTTCTACTAACATACTCAAAGTCATTCACTTTTGACTAATATGCTCAATGCCATTCACTTCCTACTAACATGCTCAAAGCCATTCACTTCATTCACTTTCCACTAACATGCTCAGTCATTCACTTTCTACTAATATGCTCGAAGCCATTCACTTTCTGCTAACATGATCAAAGCCATTCACTTTCCACTAACATGCTCAAATTCACTTTCCACTAACATGCTCAAAGCCATTGACTTTCCACTGATATGCTCGAAGTCATTTTGTATTTATACAAATGATTCTAATTGTCCATGAAATGATGCCACTATTACTTAACGTTAAAACTTCTTTTACAACTTTATAATAATAAAAAAAAAATACTGAGCAAACTTTTTGTTACCATCTTAATACAAAACATACTGGCAATGGGGCCTTTAAACATGGGACAAATAATGCATATATGCTTTCAAATCTGGATAGATACAAAAATTAGAGAAACCTTGAAACAGTTGTTTTTATAACATATGCAGTCAGTAGCATTGGAAGAAATTTTTACAGCAAGCATCCTACTCAGATTTCTTGGCCTGTTGTGCCTACAGTTGGCTATTAGGCAGATGTCACCCAGATGAAGGTCATTTTTGAGTCAACCTTTTTTTTAGGATTATCAGCAGTATTTTCTTGTGCATAATTGACTGAACTCTCACTCCTGTGCCAGCATCATATACAGAAGTAATATCTCCATTGTCTTTATGATTAATTTCACTTCAGCTATTTCTCACAGCCACTACATACATAGTAATTACATTTATATCAGACCATAAGTCATTGAGACCTTCATTGATCTAAGTGCAGTACTCCCTCAATATAATGTTGTACAGGGATCCATAGATTACTGGATTTTCTGCGTATCTTTGGATGGCTACATTTTGTTAAAACTTTGCTGTCTGAAGAAATATGAAATAATTCCAGTTTGTATTCAAAACCAAATAAGGGAGAGAACAAACTACTCTTGGATTAGAAATTAGTACCTACAATAAGATGCTACCATGACGTAAAATAGGCATTTTTTTCCTATCTGAGCATTTAGAGTAATGGATGTAAAATACTCATTACTTGCCTATTTTATGCTCCACTAGTCCTAAACCAGATGAGCTTACATGATGATCTGCAGTCCATCATCCATGGTCCATATGTTAGGACAAATTTGTTATCACTACTTCAAAAGATTGACATGAAACTTTAAACATAATTTCATTTCACAGTCTAGTAGGTCCCAAGTAAAACTAGTGCCACTCAGACAATAAGTTCACCACTGTAGACATCTTGAAAGGCTTGTTACCACTACTCCTCATGAATGTATAATCATATCAACATGATGGTTTCACTGAAAGACTTCATGTGATGGCTAGTTGGTCCTAAATAAAAATGGTGCTCATTTGAAATCCATCTTGGAAATCCTGTTATTGCTACTCTTCCTGAATGGATTGTCAGTATGAGGTTTTCACAGGAAGACTTCTTATGATGTCCAGTTGGTCATAGGTACGAATGGTGCCTGTCTGACATCCAATATGGCCATCACAGCAGCCATGTTGAAAATCTTATCACCACTCCTCCTAAATGAAAAGTCCTATGGACATGAGGTTATCACCAGACAACTTCTTATGATGTCTAGTTTTCCTAAATGAAAAGTCCTATGGACATGAGGTTATCACCAGACAACTTCTTATGATGTCTAGTTTTCCTAAACGAAAAGTCCTATGGACATGAGGTTATCACCACACAACTTCTTATGATGTCTAGTTTTCCTAAATGAAATTGATGCTGCTTGCACATCCAATATATCTGTAGCGAGGCCATCTTGAAAATCTTGTTATGGCTATTCTTGATGTCCAATATGGCCACCACAATGGCCATCTTGTAACACTTATTGCTACACATTATCAGCCAGAGGTTTTCACTAAAAGGCTCTTTATGATGTCTAGTTGGTTTTAAATGAAAATTTTGCCAATCTGATATCCAATATGGCCAGCACAGTTGCCATATGGAAAATATTGTTATTGTTTCTCCTTCTGAATAGAAAATTGTACTGACACAGGGGTTTTACCAGGAGACTTATTGTGGTTTCTAGTTGGTTCTAAATGAAAAATGGTACTGCTTGCACATCCATTATGGCTGCAATGATGCCCATCTTGAAAATCTTGTTATGTCTACTCCAGAATGGATTGTCATATCAACATGGGTTTTCGCTAAATTACTTCTGATGATGTCATAAATAAAAATGATGGTCCTAAATGGAACTGGAGTCAATATGATAACCAATATGGCCACATGACAGCCATCTTGAAATATTTTTTTAATTACTTTTCCAAAATGGAAAGTTAAATCCACATAGGATTTCCACTAGAAGACTTCTTGTGATGTCTTGTTGGTCCTGAATGAAAGTGGTGCCAATCTGATATCCAATATATCAACCACAGGGGCTATGGAAAATTCTTGTTGTTGTTTTGGGTTTAATGCCATTTCTCAGTGTATGATAGGCTATAATACAAAGCAGCCTTTATAAATTGTGGATGGAGAACCCGGGTAAACTCAGGAATCTACTGGCAGCTTTCTCACATACATTGGTTGAGCCTGAGACTCAAATCCATGTGGACAGAGGTGAGATTACATTGAATGGAAAAGGCAAGCTCTGAAAATATTGTTATTTGCTGAAGAAAATCAGAAATAGTTTCAACACTCAGTAGTTAAAAGAAAGAAAAGGTCTTGATCCTGTAAATTCTTATCACCAAGTGAAGCATCAATCCTTTCAAGCACTCTTGTTTAACTACAGCAGTACAAGTATGATGGAGTCTACTTGTTGTTATACTTTTGGAAATGTCAAGAGAATTCAGGCTATTTGATGCCATCATTTTCACACATGTAGTAAATACACAGCAACAAATGGCTGACTTTGAATGCTGTACAAGCTCTACAGTTTACATGAAGATGTTTCACAGTACAACTCTAATATTTATAAATCACCACAATGGAATTTCAAGTACAGGCTTAGCATTGCTCAATGAATTCTAGTTTCTGTTTTCACAAGAATCCCATAAAATATCTAGTTTAGTTAATAGGATATAATTCAACCCACAATATTGTTACACTTCCGAAGCAACATAACACAACACCAAAACTGTTGCTATAAAAACTGTAATAGTTCCTCATTTAAAAGCTAAGTCATGACTTAAAACAACCCAAGCACAGTCTATACATTTTATCCAATTAATTATAATATGTGAATTTCATATAGCATGTTGAACAAGTCTGGTGCTTTTTTAGCCTTGGCAAGTTAAACATTTTCTTTGTATTGAAAGCTTTGGCTATCAAAAGCACTTAATTTTTTATAATCAAGTTTCATAAATTTCAAATGAAATGAACACTTACCTGGAATGTAAAATACTGTCTGTAATTATGTGTATAAACACATACCTGGTAAGTAAGACTCTGTCTGTAATAATGTGCTTAAATGCCAACCTGGTATGTAAGACTGTCTGTAATTATGTGTTTAAACATATACCTGGTATGTAAGATAGTGTCTGTAATTATGTGATTTTATGTTCCTCAAATTGTCAAGCATGTCCATTGTTAAAGCTTGAATTACATGCAGGCATCTCAGTCATTGTACATTTGTCACATGTGAGTTCTTGACTTGGCTACATACTTGCATAAGAATGTATAGTTTGAGATATCATTTCAGTCCTCTTATATGATCATTTCTTTTAAGACATTCAGTGTTATGATATTCTAGTTGAGCCTGGAAAATATGACAACCAAGAACAAGTATGACTTTGAAGCCAAGACCTGGCTGAAAGTTGATGACAACAGAGATTTCTGGAGAGAATTCCATGTCAAAGGAGGCAAAGAAGACTTGAAATGTATGTGGGGAAATATAGAACAGAGAACAGAGGGGGAAAGAGAGCGTAATATGAAATCTTTTTTCACAAGGGGACACATCATGATTCAGTTACAAAACTTTGACAATAAATGTTAGCAAACTTGAAAATCTTCCTGAAGCTTATCAGGCATTTTGTTATTTATGAGTTATATTTTTGAAAATTTCCTGAAAATGAAGAACAAATCTCTTTGAAGGATTTTCCATAGTATCACAAGTAAAAGAGATAGCAACATAATTCACAAGTAGAATTGTGTGAAGAACAATGTGAAAAGAGTATCTTGAAAATTTGATTTTTGATATTACACATGAAGCAGATAAGAAGTTAACATTCTAATTTTTGATGCAAAATAAGAATTGTCAGATTTTTTTGTACCAATTTTGAATATAATAAACATAGGCACAAAAATATGGACATCATTGGTTGTTTGTTTTTCATTGAGGCTTTGTCAGACAGACCTTGTGTTCAGTTTTTCTTTACTTGAAATATGTCCAAAAGAAATATATATGTGACAAACTAAATACTAGTCAAACAGTGATGAGAAGTTATTTCTGTGCTTACTTTCTTACTAATATCAAATGTTACAGTATTTAGTTGCACATTCTGTAGTGGTTTTTTTCTTGCTCTGCAATGATACTTAGCATATTGTGTGTCATCTAAACATGTGAATTTATTTATTTTGATGCTTTATTGAGTTTAGAAACGTAATTGACAAATTCTCCAGGTCATTAATGGAATAATTCGGGATTGTAAAGGTACATTATTACAAGAAAAGCATTAGGGTAGTGCATTACTGATTTTATTCCAGCCGATTGAGAAATGGTGAATTGTTTACATGTTCTCTCTGTCATTGTTCATTTATAAATATGTTATTGGTTTTCTTTTTTAAGAAGTTGATAAAGAAGTGCATTTTAACAGCTTTTATATTTTGCAAATTTACAACCACTTCTTTTAAGAATGAGTCTGAAATTATAGTATTCAGTTGAGATTAGAAATGCCCACTCTATTTCCCAATATATCCAGTGGCTTCAAAGATGCAGTTAAAATAAATAAATTTCCTTTGTATGAGGGCTTCAAGGTAGATTAGTTCTTCAGCTAATTGTGTTACCCTCTTTAAATAAAGTCATTATTACAGTGCGGAAGTATCTAGTTGAGGTTCACATAGGGGGAAAGTTCAAGACTAAAATTAATGTATGTTTTTGAAATCTGACAGTACTGAGGTATTTAGTGGAGGTACACACAGGAGAAAAGTTCAAGGCTGGCACAGATGCCAATGTCTACCTCCAGATTTTTGGTCAGAGAGGGGACACAGGGAAGAGACGACTAATGACATCCAAAACTAATCCTCACAATAAATTTGAAGCAGGGAAGGTAATGTTCATTATCATTCATTTATTTAATTGAATGCAAGTATTTGAGGTATTTGGGGATATTTCTTGGCAATGGATTTAATAGTGTAAATTATGTTTTCCAGAGTTGTTTAGTTACCATGACATTAAACCAATTATTTGTATCCTCAAATCATCAAGTACAAAATTGTTATTGCCATTCTAATACAATTGTTGTTTTGATTTTGTGAAAGCAATTTAAAGATCTAAATCTCAACAGCAGTTTACTTGATAGCATCTTTATAGCATCATTGTAACAGTTATGGATTTTCAGAAAGGTAGTTACATTCACAGATATGGATTAGAGGAAGACAATAAGAAGCTTCCGGAGGAGGGATATTTTACTGGTTGATATAAATTAATTAAATGGTGCAAAGTATTCCAGCATTATTTTTTTTTAAATGCAGAAAGATAATCTTATTATATGCTCATTTTTGTCTCCATTAACTTTACAGTGTGTGTGTGTGATTTGGATTTTTAACATAGCTATAACGATTTTTCATTGATATCGCTACAATGTCTACAGTGTGACATTTTGTGGTGATGTCTAGCACTGGGACATCATGCCACAGACATGTAGCATGATGTCCCACCCAGTCACATTATCCTGACACCAGGCCGACCAGTCCTAACATTAACCTTATATTAACTTTACATTGTCAGAATCATGCAGTATTTTATGATACTGAACACCTTCATATTGACTCGCATGCCTAAAAATAGTATAGTGTATTAGGAACTACTTTCTAAACAAATTATGTACACTCATGTAGGAGACACTTAAGGTTTTGGTTGATTAAATTTGTGAATGAACTAAAGCAGTTATTTCGTCCATTTGAAAATATAGATGATAAAGTTAATGATGTGGACAAGTTCACTGAGTCAGAAACAAAACTTTCAAAGAAGCAAATGAATGAATGTGATATTTGCAATGTCAACAACAAATGTGAGAGACTCAGTAATTGAAAATACCATTCTCATCATTGAAACATTTATTTAGGATAATATTCAGATCTTTTCACAAATAGAATGGTTAAGACTATGGTGAGTGCTCTCTAGGGTCTAAAAAAATATAGCATAGAAAAGCATATTGAGGCCAAGGGCTTTTGCATATCTATCAGAGACGTACCATTTTACAAGTCTGTCAAAATACTAGATATGAGAAAAAAATGCAACTGAACTTTTTGGTAGGAAACTAAGAGCCAGTAATCCAAGACAATGAAAAAGTATTATTTCCCTTGGGTAAATGAGTGTCACACAACAGCTGCTTCTCAATTTTCCCCGTGTAATTATTTTGATATAATGTTAGGCTAGCGATAGAAGACACACTGTATGATTTAGGTCATAGCTGGGGTCCATCCAACAGTGAGCATTCAAGTGACAGGGCACATGCGTCTTTTCTCTAGCCGATAATAAGAATGGTAATAAATATACTTAAATTTATGCATCTTGAATTTCCTCAAATAGTACTTTCTTAGTTAGTTCTTCAAATCCAACTTGCATGTCCTGTAAAACCTGATACACATTGAAGCTGTACTGGAATTTCAAGTACCTACATTTCCAGCTGAAATCCATTCCTCTTACTGCACTGAATAGACCCAATAATTCATTTCCTCATAATCAGAAAAGCAGAATTGAATTGGATCAACATAGAAACAAAATCCACATGCATTCATTCACAATATAACTCTAAATTTCAATTTTAAGTAGACCAAAATGACAATTCTTTTTGAAACTGATGTTGAGTGCATGACTAAGTTAAAAGGTTGCTGGGCAGAGCTGTGTGTGCATGAATACTATTATTGTGTATTGATGAGTCTATGGTTGTGAATTTATTTTGGAACAAAGCATAAATTCAATTACATTGTTTCTTGTAATGTCTTTTATTTTTAAGCCATAGGTAGTTAAACAAAATGAGCATATAATTAAAAGGTATAAAAAGGTTACTGCATTTATATGGGAAAATATGAACTTGTTTTTTTCTGAAAGATGCTGCACTCCACAATATTGTGCAGTATGTTTTTTTAGAAAAACTCGTTCATATTTTCCCATACAAATGCAGTAACCTATAAATATTCTTAATGATATAGAAAATTTGTGCTGTCAGAAACAGTGGCGAAAATTGATTGATTGATGAAACAAATTAATATTTGGTTAAGAATAAAGTAATATAATGGCATCCCTTGTCAAGCAGTATCAATGTACGTAGATCCCCTTGTAGATAATATGTATAGTTTATTCATGATAGGTAAGTTTCTTTGGCAGAGTTATTCAGACCAGTCTATATTTAAAACTAAATTACCAACAAACTTTCTTATTTGCCTAAACTTTGAGAAAAAAAAAGGTGTCACTCTTTTTTGTTGGTGTCAACTTGACAAGAAATTCAGGTTACCCAATTGACATGAAGTAGCAATGGTTTTGATCAGAGTGGGCAAAGAGAGTCATGCACCTGTGTGAGTGATTTCATGTACTGATTAAATGAAAATAATAATATGTATACAGTAAAATAAAATCTTTGCCATTGTAGCCAAAATGTAACTTTTGCAAACAAGAGATATCTAGGGGTGTTGAAAACTAAATGGGACCTCTATTTCTAGAATTAGTTTTATGGCTTAGTGAACGCTGAGATGCAGAAGATGTTTAGATCAGAAATGGATAAAAATCATGCAAACAAGATAAAATATTGATCACTGAAGAATATAGTGTGACTATTTTTTAATGCTCTGCCTCATACAAATTTGGGGGCCAACAGTAGTTCTTGTGTCCAGTGGCCAGTTGGCATAATCTCCTTTGATGGATTGCCATGAAATATGGTAAATGTTTTGGTCGTTACGTAAAGATGTGCATATCAAGCACAGTTTGTTTTTAGACATTACCCTTTATCCTTGTAGCATGACTCAAACCTCTTAGCACAACTAGTCCTGCAGTTTGTCATGGATTGATATCAAACATTGTAAATACTGTGGTCATCTCCTAAGATGCATATATCAACAAGTTTCTTTTCTCTCCTGCATATTTTGCTAGAGTTATTGTCTGTTTTGACTTGAAGGATGGTATGATCTTGTTATCACAAGTTTTGATGGATTTCTAAGAAACTAGGTAAATATTGTGGTCAGCACTTAAAGATGTAAATATTGACAAAACACTTTACTCTTAAAATAGTTGTTAGAGTTATTGTACTTTAGTTTTGTAGCCTGATGCTGTGTATGACAATATCATTAGTACATCTAGTGAACTTTTGTTTGTATTATAATGAAAGTTGAAATATATGGTCATCACCTGAAGATGCACATATCCAAAAATTATTTTCTACTTGAGGTTTTGTTAGGGTGATTGCTTTTTTTGTTTTGTGGCTGAATGCGGTATAAGAAAACATTTTGTGAATAGAAATTGTCTCATAGTGTTTTTAAAAGGATTTCTGTGAAATTTGGCACATATTCTGGTCATCATTTAAAGATGCATCTGTTGACAAATGTTTGAGCTCCCTTGCTTTTTATAAGAGTTAATGCCATTTTGACTAAAAGCTAGAATTACAGAATTTTGTGAATTCAACTATTCTTGCTTGTTTAATGGATTGCTGTGAAATTAGTATTAATATGGTTATCAGAAGAAGATATGCATTTTAACAAGTCTTTTACTTGCTCTGTTTTCAGAAGCGGTAAGTCCTTTTATAATATATAGATTCATTTCCACCATGGAGTATAGGTTGGGTGCTAGGAAATTGGCAGGGGATATATTATGTGAGCAAATTGCTTACTATCCTCACCTTTCAGATAAAAATGGGTCATTCTTCTGCATTTTTACCAGATTCAATACACAGTTTGATCTATTGCAAATCATTGCCAATACAAACAGATGAAACCATCTGCCAGCTAAACAGGGTTCATTTTTAATGTTTTGGCATAAATTGTCCTCATAATATGGAAGAATGATTAACAAGATTAGATTGAACAATCTTTCTTTTGTGTATTGCAGATGGACCTGTTTGAAATTGAAGCTGTTGACCTTGGTACCCTGACCAAGGTCAAGGTCAGTCATGATGGGGCTGGAGAAGGAGCAGGTTGGTTCCTTGACAGGATCTCCATAAAGGAATCAGATGCCAAGGACAAATATGTTTTCATGTGGGACAGGTGGGTGTAAATCATTATTGGTTTCTTCAAGATTTTACCAGTATGAAAATGGAGACTATCAAGCTGTTAGTGCTAGTAACTTGGTATAATAGTATTTTGGACTCGTAGATCAATATTTTAGAGCTTTGACTCCCAGCAGCAAAGTTAAAATATTGAAATCTTGACAAGTCAGCAGGGAATGACTCAGAAGTCAGGAACTCATTTTGATTTCTGTACTGCAAGAAAATAAATTGATTGACGTTTTGAGGGACAAAATCAGACAAATAGTCCAGGTAACTAAATTATGGAATTACCAATGCAAAGTGCATGGTAGGATTGGTCCAGTTCCTTTCATTCACACTGCAAGGATTGACTGACTCTGGCAACAGACATGTGAAGCTTGATAATTCAAGATTTGAACCAGTGATTTTAGAGGTGCTGAGCAAGCCCTTGGAAGACTGCAATGCCAATAGATTCTGTCAAAATCATTCATCTCTGATACAGTTCTTTCTGTGACATTTTTTTCTTGCTTTTTTACAGATGGTTGGATATTGAAGATGGCAGATCTACAGCGGAGGCAGAGCTACCTCTTACAGAGGTTGTGGAGGACAAAGAACCAGAGCCCAAACCTCAGACACCACATGGTGGGTTGACAATTCTTGTTGACAATTTTCAAGCAATACTGCAAAGACATTATGCATTAAAATAGAACGTTTGAGCTTGCCTAGCTGTAAAGATTATGATAAAGCATTGTCTGTCATGTGACATCCATTGTGTATTAAAAATCATCCATTATGTCAATAAGTATTTGCTTCTTTTAACATTTTTAGAACTGTTGGACACTATCAGCTGTTATATACAAGCACCATGATCAGATTTGTAGAAAAGCTGCTGCCATGCATTAAATACAGCTTCCAGAGTTAAATATAAACAAGAGGCCCAAGTGTGCTTGAGATTGCTCAGTTTTTGACATCTGTCCAACAGCCAAATGCCTTCGGATTGCTCAGGTTTTGACATCGGCCTAACAGCCAAATGCAAGAGAAGTTAACCAAGAAATATAGGTCAGAAGAATTCTTCCAGGATTCAGATAAGTTTGATTATGAGTAACATCCATGCATGTTAATGATGTAGTCTTGCATCTGATTGGCTGAGCTTGTGAACACTCTAGAGGCCATAAATTTAATAGATTTTAATTAGCTTGTATCACCAAGATCTCAAATGAGTTTGAATATGAATGAGATCCATGCATATAAGTGAGGATCCAGGCTGATCAGATGGTGGGAACGAAACCAGCAACTTTCTGGCCACAAGTCCAACACTTTTATCTCTGAGCCACCTTAGTTTCCATGGATATGAATTTTGAAGGTTTCCAAGTTGCCACTCCATGGAATGCTTCCCTTGGGTCTGACTCTCAATGGTTTCCATGTTTTCACTCCATATAATGCTTCCCTTGGGTTTGAATCCGCATGGTTTCCAAGTTACCACTCCATGGAATGCTTCCTTTGGGTCTGACTCTCAATGGTTTCCATGTTTCACTCAATATAATGCTTCCCTTGGATTTGAATATCCATGGTTTCCAAGTTACCACTCCATGGAATGCTTCCATCGGGTTTGAATCTCATTGGTTTCCAAGTTTTCACTCCATGGAATGCTTCCCTTTGGTTTGAATCTCAATGGTTTCCAAGTTTTCACTCCATGGAATGCTACCCTTGCGTTTGAATCTTACTGGTTTCCATGTTATCATTACATGGGATGTTTCTAATTGAAAGGCTTTTATAAAAGCATGCTGCCTGCAAAAGTTTGGTTGAAATTGGTCTTTTGGTTTTGAGAAGTAGTTGAAAATAGCAATCTTTGATGAATAATGCATGATGGATGAAAGGCAAGGTGAGTTAAAGGTAAAGAAAAATAATTTCTTGGAACACTTGACGGACCAGATTTAATGAATAGCATTCTGGAATGACGGTCTTTTGAGTTTTGTCAGTTCTCTGTGATAAAAGGTTTAAATTCTTCATACTGGATAATGTTGCATGACTAGAGATCTTTAACATTTGAAATGTAAGTCAGATTTATGTTCATCATTATAAAGATTATTAATATTTTGTCTTAAAAATTTAAAAAAATGTGGGTACTACAGATTTTCTACAAAATGTGTTAAAGTACCCTGTCACTAATTTACCATAAAATATGGGTATAAATGGTACTTTCACTGATTTTCCATAACATATTATTAAAAATACCCTATCACTGATTTTCCATAGCATATAGGTAAAAGTACCCTATCACTGATTTTCTGTAAAATATATGTAAATGTACCCTGTCAATGATTTTCTATAAGATATGGGAAAAATACCATACTGCTGATTTACTAAAAAATATTGGTGAAAATAGCCCTGTTCCTGATTTACTGTAAAATATGGGAAAAAGTACCCTGATTTACAATAAAATAATAACAAAATAGCTGTTTAAAAATTCATCAAATTTGCACAGGCTTAAGATTATAAATACCTTATATCAGATATACAAAGTGTATGTTGAAGAGGTAAAATTTTCTGTACAAAAGTTACTAATGTCATTTTGGTATTCCACAACAGAAAGCCTGTGCAAGTGGGTTGTAAATTGCTACAAATTTCCAGAGGTGTCGTATACATTTTTATGGACTTTATCACTTTCTTTCACAGGACTGTTATTGTGACTAATGAAATTGATTACACATTTTTCTTTTTCCATATTTTGTTTGATAGAAGTTTCAACCATGTCATTTGAGATTCTGTCTTTCCCATAGTGCATAGTGCTGTGATACACTTTGGCTACATGTGATGTCATATTGATGATTACAAGATACAGTGATCACAGTATTTTGATTTGTGCTGCAAGCACTGATTTTACTTGTTCTTTGGATGATAATATATTACAGAAATTGGCAAAATAAAAAAAGCATAACTGTTTTAAAGAGACCATTCATTTGTTATATAATATGTAATCAATTTTTCTTTTTTTTATTTAATATTTTTGATCTGAGCACTAAAAGTCTGTCCTGAGAAGCTGTGTTCGGATGTTTCAAATCTGAAATGGTGACAAATTGTCTAGGGATGAATTATCCAGGGGATGAATTGTTCAGTAGAAAGAATTGTCTAGGGACATATTGTACAAGAACTAATTGTGCTTGAACCAGAATGCTCAACTTGGGTTCTACAATCTGCACTTTTTTGTGTATTCTTCCATCAATCCTACAATTGTTTCACCATGATTAAGTACAGTCAACTCAACATATTGAAGGAAAAATGAACATTTATGTTTCTGTCTAGGTAGATTACATAGACTTTTACACATTGCTTTAATTTTAATGGTTATGCTTTAATTTTAATGGTTAGTATATATTACCTTACCTAAAATTGGCTTTTACTTGTGTTGTCCATTGAGTTCAGTTGTTCATTTGCACAGACTAATTAATGTATACATAAGAAATAAAATCTACTGTAGTTATAATATGGACTTGGATTTTCGGTTTTGCTGTTTTTCTTTAATGGTAATGAAGTGGACATTTAGTGGTATATATATATATATATATATATATATATATATATATATATATATATATATATAATATTTATTCTATTTAAAATTTAAAGAATAAATTAAATTTGAATCTTAATTTCAAATTACGTGAGCAGCTGTGGAGTGGAAGGTTCTAGTCACAACAAGCAGCGAGCCTGACAGTAGCACTGATGCCAAGGTGACACTAACTATATATGGTGACAATGGCAACAGTGGGCCAATTCTGCTTCAGAGTTCAGATGGATCTCCCATTTTTGAGAGGGGCAAAACAGATGAATTTAATGTAAGCATAATTTGACAAAGTGTTTACAAGCTTGACCAAATAGATGTTTCAAAGTAAGATATCAGCATTTCTTTCTTTATCCAAAATATTTCAGAACTGATAATCTCCACAACAGGTTTAATGCAAGGTAATTATACTTGCTAGGTATTCAGTTTGAACTTGTATTCAGAACTTAAATTTGTAAATTGTCAAATCATAGAAATACATTTACTGAGTCAATACAGTCAATGAAGTGCTGAGTTGCAATGTCTAATTTCAAACTTTCAAACTTCATTTTAAATGGTTCACGGAGATTTGAATAAGATTTTTTTTTAATTTGGTAAATTTTGGTTTCCACAGAGAAGTTACTTTTAGTGTTTTGGTGACACTTTAGAAAATGTTCTCACAAATTTTGAACTCTTGACAATCAGCACAGATACACAGAAAATAAGCATACCATATAACCTCCCTTATAAGTTTAGTCAAACTGTAAACAGCGAAGATACTGATATACTGTTGCATAAATCTGCTTAGGATGTTGAGTATCATGAACTGTAATTCATAGACTATTAATTCACTATTGTACATGTGGCACCAATTTTCATGGTTTTCTTTGTTGCCACCAACTTCATATTTAATAACTCAACAAATGGTGATTATATTCTGGAAACAAAAATCTTTGAATTTAAGTGCCAAAAGTTTTATTTTTTGCTAAACCACAAAATGATTAACCAGGAAAATAAATAAATGCATACAAGTATAACACCAATATTTTGATCGCTACAGGTTTCCATTGATCTAGAGGAATTGGGGCCGATACAAAAGATACGTCTTGAGCATGATAACTCAGGGGTGTCACCAGGTTGGAGAGTGGAAAAGGTTATTTTCAGTACATCATTATTTTAAGGTGGTGGAACAATTTAATTACTTTGTGACATATATTTTAACCTGCCCCAGATCTGCCATTACTAAAACAGAACTTGACAAAAAATTTAACCTGCATTTGTGGACAATTTCACTAAATTTTGTATATTTGCATTTTTTTCTCCATATAATACATTTTCAGTTCCAAAACTCCCTTAGACTCCTTCAGTAACTGACATTTTTACAAATAATGCATCATTAGGGGCTTGTTGGGTGCAGTCACCATATATTTAGTATTGCTTATTGTAGGAAAATATAAGTATTTGAAACAAGATTAATATTATATTTCTTGAATATTAAATTGACCTTATTAAAGTAGGCATTTAAAATAGGAGGCTTTTTAATGGCGAAATTACCTTATTCCTTATACCTCCATAGTAAAAGTCTACATAAAACTTGGGACTATTTAATGGCTAAATTGCCTTTATTCCTTATACCTCCATAGTAAAAGTCTACATAAAACTTGGGACTATTTAATAGCTAAATTGCCTTATTCCTTATACCTCCATAGTAAAAGTCTACATAAAACTTGGGACTATTTAATGGCTAAATTGCCTTATTCCTTATACCTCCATAATAAAAGTCTACATAAAACTTGGGACTATTTAATGGCTAAATTGCCTTATTCCTTATACCTCCATAATAAAAGTCTACATAAAACTTGGGACTATTTAATGGCTAAATTGCTTTATTCCTTATACCTTCATAATAAAAGTCTACATAAAACTTGGGACTATTTAATGGCTAAATTGCCTTATTCTTATACCTCCATAATAAAAGTCTACATAAAACTTGGGACTATTTAATGGGTAAATTACCTTATTCCTTATACCTCCATAGTAAAAGTCTACATAATAAAAGTCTACATAAAACTTGGGACTATTTAGTGGCTAAATTGCCTTATTCCTTATACCTTCATAATAAAAGTCTACATAAAACTTGGGACTATTTAATGGCTAAATTGCCTTATTCCTTATACCTCCATAATAAAAGTCTACATAAAACTGGGGACTATTTAATGGCTAAATTTCCTTGTATGTACATGATAAAAAGTCTACATAAAATGGGGAAGGGGGTTTAATTGATAACTTGCCTTATATGTCCATGATAAAAGTGGGCATAATAATGGGGGACTATTTAATGGCTAAATTGCCTTATTCATCCATGATAAAAGTCTGCAAAAATGGGGGGGGGGCTTTTTACTGGCTAAATTGCCAGATACCTCCATATATAACAGTCTACCTACAGCTTTTCATCAGTAAATGTCATTTTGGATAATCACATGTAGATGACTGTAAAGCCCTTTTGTCAGGATATGTTAACGAATCATCATGGCTTTTACGGTCACAATTCCTATTAATAATATATTGTTGTTTATACATGTAACAGTGACAAATATAGAATATGTAATTGTGAATTGAATTCAATTTTCTCAAAACTGTAACTAAATAAATTCAAATACACCATTATGTTTTATCGCATTTATTCAGAAAATCAACCAATTCAAAAATAAGGTTGTCCTCATCAATAAAATGAGTATTGTTTCTTCTGTCCAGGTTGTCCACATCAACAAAGTTATTATTCTTTCTTCTGTCCAGGTAGTCTTGATCAATAAAAAAGAGAATATCAACCTGACATTCCCTGTTAACAGATGGCTGTCATCTGAGAAGTTTGGGGACACTGTGGTGGAGGTTCCTTCCAACACAAGAACACCGAGATGGCCTGGTTGGTATATCTGTATCTACTGATCTGTGTCCGTCTATTTATCTATCTGTGCTCTGTTCTGTCTGTTTTACACATTAGACAGCTGTAGTTAGATTTCTTTTTCCCCCATTATTAAAATTTAATGGACTTGAAACTACTCCTTAGACTCTATGCTTTACAACCATTCAAGTGAAAAAGAAAAACATAAAAAATTTCATAATATTAGTTTTTACTAAGAAAAGATATTAGAACTTAGAAGTGAATTTACAGATTTAAAAAAACAACTAAAAGGCATATCCTTATAGAATTCAAGAATTAAGAGGGCAGTCAAAGCCTTCCTCGGTAATGGGACCCCTAAATAGGAAAGGTATTGATAGACACTTTGAAAAGGTTTGAGGATCCTTGTTAAGCACTATTTGAAATCTTTTGAAATATTTGAATCTATAGAACTTAAATATAAAATAAAAAAAATAATTATTTCCTTAACAATACCTAAACCTTTAATCATAAATTGTACAGTCATACTCTATCATGATGTCTTTATCATCTCTTATTAATTGTTTTCTACTGTGCTATACAGTATCTAAAATGACATGATGAATGTCAATGAAAAATCAGTGAAAGATGCATCTTGTATTTTGAGTGAACAGTCCATGCATGGTGCTTCATTATCTTTAGTAGTGTGATCATTTTTGGTGAGCTTTCAGAATCAGCAATACTTCGATCAATGATGGTGACAAATACTTTAGTGGCACTCATTGCTATTAGTTTTTTAATTTCTTTCAGTGAGGAAATATGTGGTGCAGACTATAACTGGTGATAACTCTGGTGCAGGGACAGATGCCGTAGTCTATATCAAGCTAGTTGGCACTGTAGCAGACTCCGGAAGAAGAAATCTCTTACATAACTTGGAGGACACAAACAAGTTTGAAACTGGAAAGGTACATTTCTCTTTCCAGATTCTTCAATATGTTTGGACATTAGTATTTTGTTTTTGCAATACGTACCAAAGCTTAAATTATAGCTTTTTACTTGATGGAACAGCATTTACTGTACGCAAAGAAACAGGAATATATTCCTTTCTTTCTTATTATTTAAGCAGAGACCTTTACACTTATGTCAGGAATGGGAGAAAATATTACCGGAGGCCTTTAGGTTTTTGTTTTCTTTCAGGTAATGAATGTTTACTATGACCCCACCAAACGTCACCAGAACCTTGTAGTAATCACATCCATCTACAGTTTGGTTTCAGTCAATAATTGGGACCTACTAAAACTCATCAGAAACCCTATAGTAATTACATCCACCTACAGCTTTATTTCAGGCAAGCAGGATTTACAAGGGCCCTACTAAAAGTCATTAGTGCCCCATTGAAATCATACCCAGCTTCATCTATAGTAATCATATCCATCTACAGTTTGGTTTCTGCAAGAAACTTTATAGGAGAATATTGGGTTTTAACCAAATTTGTTTTTGCAGTTTTATATTGATGAGACATCGAAAAAGTTTAATTTCTAGCATTCTGTGGCATCGTTAATGGAAGTTATGCCTGGAAATTGCCAGTCCTCGATACTTTGCTACAGCAAAGCTTGACCAAGGTTTGTTGGATTTCAACTGAATTTAGTACATGGCTTGATATTGATGAGACTTTGAATTTATAGCATTCCACAACATCCTTTACAGGACTTATGCCACCTGATTGACAATCCTTCTGACTTTGCTTTCTGCAGCGTAACTTTACATAAGTTTGTTGGATTTCAACCAAATGTTGTATGCAACTTTATATTAATAAGACCTTAAATAAATTTGATTTTAAGGAATTGTGGTCCCAGATCATCTGTCCATTGACTTTGATTTCTGCAACATAAATTCACTTAAGTTTGTTTGATTTTAGCTTAATTTGGTTTCATATTGATGAGATGTTGAATGAGTTTGACTTAGAGCATTCCACAACATCTTTTGAAAGAGCCACCTGATTGCCTATCATCATGATTTTGGTTTCTGCAGCTTAACTTTACCAGTAAACAAGGTGATCTCCCTTTGGTATAGGAACTGATTGTTGATTTTTGACCAGATTCAGTGTGGGGCTTTAAACTGATGCGACCTTGCTTGAGTTTCCTTTTCAGCACTCTTTTTTGCAGCAGTTGTGCCCCCTAATCGATTGGCCTCGTGAATTTGGTTTCTGCAGCATTACTTTTGTTGAATTTCACCCAAATCTGGCATGCACTTTTATACTGATGTGACTTAGAAAGTAGAGCTGATTTTCCAGCATTTCACATTATCATTGAGAAGAGTTAGGACTCCCAGGTTGCCTGTCTTCCTTTGGTTTCCACAGCACATATTAGGAATGATGGATTTCAAACAAATGTATTATACACTGTTATATTGATGAGACGGTGAAGGAGTTGGATTTCATTATTCCAAAGCATCAATGGAGTTAAGTCTCCTGATTGTCCATGGTCCTTTTGTTTCATGATTCCCTGTCTAAGGCCCTATGTAGCAAATTGTCAAGTCCATTTGTAATGCACTCATTGTAAACAGCTCTTATCTTCTTTTATATCATTTGACTAAAGCATTATTTTCTCCATATTTATATACCTTGCCAGACTAACAAACTTGACCATGTTGGTTTGAACTAAAGTCCCTCAAAGGGACTGAAGCTCATATGGCAAAAAGGAATTACCAATAATCCAAGATAAGATCTTTTCTTCTTTGTAACTGCTGAGTGCTGAAACCATCTGGTGGCCATACTGGATGTAAATTAGCACCATATTCATTGAGGACCATATTAATATGGCCATCATGCAGGAGAAGTAGCAGTGACAAGATTTTGAAGGTGGCAATTGCAGTGGCTGTATTAGATGTAAAACCTTTCCATTTTGGACCAACCTAATATTATAAGTCTTTTGATGAAGTTTGATGTAATTATGACCATCCATGAAGACAGAGTAACAATAACAAGACTTTTAAGATGGCCACTGTGATGGCCATATTGGAGATAAGATCAGCATCATTTTAATTTAGGACAAACTAATTACCGCAAGTCTTCGGGTGAAAACCCTGTTTTGATGTGTGTCACTATCACTTTCTGTGTAGGGGCAGTAGCAATGACTAGGTTTTCAAATGGCCACCATACAGGCCAAAATGGCCACCATACAGGCCAAAATGGCCTCCATATTTTTTAGTGAAAACCCCATATTAATATGACTATTTATCCAGGAGGAGCAGCAATTGCAAAATTTTTAAAATCGATATCAGATCAGCACCATTCCGGTGGCTATATGGGAAGTCAGAGGGGTTCTGTTTTCATTTAGAACCACCTAAACAATGAGATGAATGTGTCTGAATCTCTACTTGAGTTTGGGGCCAATCATCCCAGTAGTTCAGGAGGAGTAACAAAAACAAACTAGTGCTAACAGACACTGGACAAAGGCCAATACATAAGCTGTTCTAGCCAGTAGAACTATGACTCAGCCATCAAAATAAAGTAATCCAAAGAATGAAGAAACACAGTGAACCATGGGAACCTATGAAAAGTATTCATCATCTACAGAATTTGGTGTGTGTGCATGTGTGTGTGTGTGTGCATTGATGTATGTGTAGTTTAATCCTGAGTTTCCCTCGCTCTTTAAATGAAGACATTATTAGTATTATTATTATTATTATAGTGTCAACACATTTCTCCCCATAAGGCATCAATACCATAAGTTGCAAACTTCCTGCTTTGGCTCTTTTGAAGATAGACAGCTCCAGTTACAATAAAAGGCTTCCATTCCACATTCTCTGACATGCTGCAACATCATGGAAGATAGGATATAGGACAATCTGACATGTTTCACCACCATGGAAGAGAGGATATAGGACAATGGACAGTTCCGATTTTGAACGAAAAGCTCCGCCCACTTAGTTACCATTGCTGGGGATCACAAGCTATCATGAAAATGGCGGATCAAGTAGCATCAGCAACAGATTCATTCGAAACTGTTTTTGACAATATTTCTGAATCATTCTTACCTGACTACTGGATTCTTTCATATCATGCATTAAAGAAATGGTTGTATTACTACACAGAATAATATATTCATGAAATTAGTATTTTCGTTGGCGAAATTCAGGTCATGAGTTACAACATGTTGCTAGTGATTGATTTGGAAGAAAGAGTATCCTGACAAACTAGATGATAACATTTTGCTGGAATAGGACAAAATAACAAAATCTTTCTGTTCTTGCAAAGTTATGAATGCTTATTAATTATCAGATTTTCTAGTATGGCTTAATTACATTTAAAAAAAAATTATAATAAAGCTTTTGTTATGTACCCGTTACATTTATATCGTGATGTACAATTGGCATATAAGAATAAAACAAGTATTTTTTAGTTAAACAGATATGAAAGTTAAATAAATAAATAAACAAACACTTTATACCAAGTTGCCTGAGTGATTTAAGGAAATGTTGTACATTCTTTACACCATGGCAACATGTCTCCTCAGTTGGACAGATGAAACATTTCATAAGGGTATCATTGATAAACCAGTAAATTTAAATTATATCAGATCCATTTAAAATGATCATTTATCATAATGTCTTAAAAAAGAAGGAAATAATAATGACACATCGAAATAAGGAACAACATGTACGTTGACGGGATATATTTGCATCCGCTTTGACCTTTGCTCGCTAATTAGTGTGGCTTGTTTAAATTTACTATATTGGTGTTATAACATTATGCAGGTGGTTTAAACTCAGTAATTTGTAAGAGATTCATTTTATTTGAAGTCAAAAGGACAAGAATATATATCAATGGCAGGATATAGCTGATTTATTGTCCCAAGCCTTATAAAGACAAAATACATATTTTATAGCTGTTTCACCCCTTCATAAATTTAAAATATTTTTTGAAAACCTTCCATAATAAAAACAGTATTCAAAGTAATTAAATTTAAATTTTGAAATAATTTATGTCAAAATCCAACTTTTTAATTATATATATGAATAGGATTAAGGACAATCCAGAATTTAAAGTTTAGGGAGGTGTTTTGTCAAACTGACACCAGTTACAAGTCATAGCTCAAGTTTGAAAATTTTAATAAAATCAGCACTAATGAAGCATGATGCAGGATTCCAATATTCCAAATTTAATTGTTAAAAGAAAAACAAACCAAGGTAATAAAGTACAATGATAAACAGCATGTGTACACAAAGTTTCTCTATTCCATGTAATATTATGGTTCCAATAAGATATACAAAATGAACATACATACAATTAGCATAAAACTGTATTCAACATTTTCACAAGCACAACAAATACTATTATTATTTAAAAACAGTTTTGCGTATTTATATATGAAATATGATTATGAATAATGCATCACTTCTAATGCAGACATTTTTTCCATATTTGGTGTTTGGTTTGAGAATTTTTTTAAAAAATCCCTCTTGAATCCTTTTATAATAATGACAGTCTGCATCTCAGGTGCCCAGTTACAATGGTAAACCATTTTTGTGATAAATTTTTAGCAATTTTCTGCATAATGTTTCACATTCCTGTGCAATGTAATATGAGAGTAATCAAGCGTGGTCTCCTGTTTGTGAGCAAATATGGTGGACAGCAACGCATAACTATGCAGTGGAATCGATACCTACTTTTGATTGGTCAATGTGCCTAGTTTGATTGACAGGTCGGAACTATTCATCGGACATGCTGTACCATCATGGAAGAGAGGATATAGGACAAGCAAGGACATTACTGATCTTCTGTCAAAGTATAATTTCACATGCCCAAAGGCTTTGACTCTGTATGCATCCTACTCATATTAGCTACAGCAGGCAGAATCAATGAAATACATGCTTTGTCAGTTGACCTAACTACTTATGGGTTTGATGGGTTCAGTCAGTGTCATTCATGATGTCCACTGCTTTCATTGCCAAGAATGTGGGCAATCAGTTTTTGTAGAGAAACCACTTAAACTAATGGTCATCTACAGGACACAAAGCTTTGAGGTGGTACCTAAAAAAGAAACAGGCCAGTGTGAAAATGGAAATCCCATCTGTTCATACCTCAGAAACAAGGAAAGAATGATATTTCCACACAGGCTATGTCATCCTGGATAAGAGGTGCTATCCATATGGAGAATTTACCCAGAATCAAATGAACGTTTTATGAATTTCAGTTTATAAAGCTAGTGCAGTAGCAACAAGTATTGCATTTGAGCAAAACTGTTCCCCTGATGACATTATACAACCAATGGGATATGATGAAGGTCAGAGTTGACTTTCTCTAGCTTCTACCTCAGAGAAATTTCATACCAGAAGGTTCAGTTAGGTCTGTGGGAACTATTGCCCCAGTACAACAGGTTACCTTCTTGAGTTATTTGGCAGCTTCTTAAAGATGCAGTACTTCCACTGGAATTGCTGAAGGTAAAATGTTCCTTTTTTTCTAAGGCTGTGTCTTGGCTTAAGGAGTTAATGCTCCAGCATGTTTCTTAATCAAGAAGCTGCCTTATATACCTTAGGGGACTGGAGATGACCTCTCCTGGCAAGGGAATGTAACTCCATCCACCTCTTACCTATTTTTCTAAGGAATTATGATCAGGTTTGAAGAAGAAACCAAATTCAGAAGTAAAATGTTTCTTTGATAATACTTACCAGATCATAATATGGATACAGCCTATCAGCCTACTATATAATGGAGTTACTATATTCTTCTTGGAGAGCATACATTCTACTCCATTAGTAACTCAAGTATTCACAAGATTTGGCACTAATCCCTGTACCAAAGGGAGATCACCTTGTCTCTCTGCCACCCATGTGGGCAGACAATTTTTAATTTTCATAGCTAAAACTGTTAGCCTGGGAGGGTTGAATTAGTGATGTTGTGGTTATACTCCCTAATGTATTATGGTAGGGTAAGTATTATTAAATAAACATTTTACTCCATAAAATTGATGTCTATCAATTCATTTGACCCAGTGTTTTTTTAAAATGCTAATACAATACTGATTACAAATTTGACATATTAGGCCTATTCTGTAGCTTTGATTGATAGCATATTAGGCCTATTCTGTAGCCTTGAATGATAGAATATTAGGCCTATTGTATAGCCTTGAGTGATAGCATATTGGGTTTATTCTGTAGCCTTGAGTGATAGCATATTGAGCCTATTGTATAGCTTTGAATGATAGCATGTTAAGCCTATTGTATAGCCTTGAATGATAGGATATTAGGCCTGTTGTGTAGCTATGAATGATAGCGTATTAGGCCTATTGTGTAGCTATGAATGATAGCATATTAAGCCTATTGTATAGCTGTGAATGATAGCATATTAGGCCTATTGTATAGCTATGAATGATAGCATATTAAGCATATTGTATAGCTGTGAATGATAGCATATTAGGCCTATTGTATAGCTATGAATGATAGCATGTTGTATAGCTATGAATGATAGCATATTAGGCCTATTGTATAGCTGTGAATGATAGCATATTAGGCCTATTGTATAGCTATGAATGATAGCATATTAGGCCTATTGTATAGCTATGAATGATAGCATATTAAGCCTATTGTATAGCTATGAATGATAGCGTATTAGGCCTATTGTATAGCTATGAATGATAGCGTATTAAGCCTATTGTATAGCTATGAATGATAGGGTATTAGGCCTATTGTATAGCTATGAATGATAGCGTATTAAGCCTATTTTATAGCTATGAATGATAGCATATTAGGCCTATTGTGTAGCTATGAATGATAGCATATTAGGCCTATTGTATAGCTATGAATGATAGCATATTAGGCCTATTGTATAGCTATGAATGATAGCATATTAGGCCTATTGTATAGCTGTGAATGATAGCATATTAGGCCTATTGTATAGCTATGAATGATCACATATTAGCTATGAATGATCGCATATTAGGCCTATTGTATAGCTATGAATGATAGCATATTAGGCCTATTGTATAGCTATGAATGATAGCATATTAGGCCGATTGTATAGCTGTGAATGATAGCATATTAGGTCTATTGTATAGCTGTGAATGATAGCATATTAGGCCTATTGTGTAGCTATGAATGATAGCATATTAAGCCTATTGTGTAGCTATGAATGATAGCATATTAAGCCTATTGTGTAGCTGTGAATGATAGCATATTAAGCCTATTGTATAGCTATGAATGATAGCATATTAGGCCTATTGTATAGCTATGAATGATATAATATTAAGCCTATTGTATAGCTATGAATGATATCATATTAAGCCAGTTGTATAGCCTTGAATGATAACATATTGGGCCAATTTTGTAGTCTGGAGTGATAGCATACTAGGCCTATTTTGTATCCTTGAACTCACAGGAGGAGGATTAAAACAATAAAATTCATTTATGAGTTTTTGAGAGTCATATAAAGTGCACATGAACTGCAGTTGCTACAAATAGTAAATTAAAGCCAAGGCCACATTTGGATACATTGCATTTTTTTTTTCCAGACAGATACCTTCATTATAGAGGCAGTTGACCTTGGCAGACTACAGGAAGTAGTGATAGGCCATGATGGTTCTGGACCTGGCTCTGGTTGGCTGTTGGACAAAGTCATTATCAAGGAGTCACAAGATGCCAAGGAGAAATATGTCTTCACTTGTGGAGAGTAAGTTGTGAGATGTTTTTATTTTAATGAATCATTTCTAAAATACAAAGATACCTTTTAGAGTGTAAGGCAGAGCTTATTGTCAGTGACATTTGGTGGTGCATTGCAATGATGCTATCCAAGCCACTTACCATATATACTCTCTTATAAGATATGTCCAACTGCAAACTGTACAGACCCAGATCTGCCAGTGCATAATGCGCTGGCAGATCTTGGTCTGTGCAGTTTGTTAGGAGTAATCAGTAGAACAAACAACATAGACCTAATTTGCAGGTACATTATGCTACAGCAGATCAGGATCATTGTTGTTTGCAGTTTGACTTCACTTATAAGCGAGCATATTTGGTATTTAATTCCATTTCAGGTTTTAGAAATGGTCATTAGTTGTTGTTTTGGGGGTTTTTTTTGGGGGGGGGGTTGCACACTTCCTTTCTTCATCCTAATGAGAACACACTACTTTAATAAAGTTTCTGGCACTTTTCTTACATGAAGCTTAGTGATGAATAACAGTTGTTTCTTTGTTGACTCAGCAGTATTTGAGACTTATCCTTTAATATTGTATATTGAATTTTAAATATATTTCTGTTGGAAGGATTTCCCAATTTGTTGTAAGAAACCAGATTTCGTATGATTCCAAACCTCATCCTTCATGTTACGCAGGTGGCTGAGTGATCAGAGAGATAGCAGACTTACAGAAAGAACTCTGTCTTTGGACAAGGTTATAAAAGACGACAAAGATGATAATAATGTCAGTAGTGAGAATGTGGCAAATGATAATGACAATGATGGGAACAGGAATGAAGAAGACAATGGTGAAAAAGTGAAGAAGGCAGATGACAGTCAGAACCCAGTGGACTAGGAAGAATTATGTATATTTTGTCAGGGTTATATTTAAGCAACTTATTTATTTACAGATTTTGAAGCTTTTTTATTTTTATTTTTGGTAATATTTAATATTTTCATAGAGAATGATTCTTTAACTAAATATGTTTCATCTCAGCCAGTTTACATTTGAAGTTCATGGCACTTTCATTCATTTATGTTTTCTCACTCCAGATATTGAGTATATTACATACATCCATCAATGAGTGATTGTCACTTAATACATATGCTGTATCTTTAGTATTGCTATAATGGTGATTTGAATATATTCCATGAACCATACAGCTTGTACTGTCAATAGATGCCTCATCAAATGCTATGTATGATTGCTGGATGGATGAATTTGCCCAGATAAATTACTGCTGCAAAAAGTGACATGAATTTTATTGTAAAGAACATACCTATGATTCAAAACACGATTGTTTATATATGACTAAATATTATATATTATGTATAACATGTACATTTTAAATTATTGTTGGCTACATTTGTTTATATTCTCCAGATAATTTAGTTTGTTAAGTGTCAGAAATGGTTGCATGATATTGTTCATAAATGTATACAGTTCTGAAATACACAAGTTTTAGTCCTTAATACTGCAATGTTCAGTGTCAGTATGTTTGATTTTTAGATAAATCAGATGTAAATGGTACTTGCTTTTGTGTAATACTATGATCTTATGGTTTAATCCATGAAACCAATATTGTCTGTGATAGTTAAGTATAAAAACACCAAGGCCAATATTGTCTGTGATAGTTCAGTATACAAACACCAAGGCCAGTATTGTCTGTGATAGTTCAGTATACAAACAGAGACCAATATTGTCTGTGATAGTTCAGTATACAAACACAGAGACCAATATTGTCTGTGATTGTTCAGTATACAAACACAGAGACCAATATTGTCTGTGACAGCTCAGAATGCAAACACTAAGACCTTAGAAATCTTATTCAGACTATTTTCATGCTGCAGTAAACACACCATACAGTTTGTCTGGTTTGAAATATGCTTCTGGATTTTTCTATCATTTTCAAAACAGCACTTGGGGATCCATGAAAACTGGGAATGATTCACATAAAAATATATAATTGGGAAAGTTTTAAATTGTTTTTACACACTCTTAATTAACACATGTTGACAAAAAAAAGAACCAAAATTCAATAGCCTAGGGTCCATGACATCAGGTGATTCAAGCAAAATAGTCACTCTCACATCTGGCATTTTGCTTAAATAGTTAAGTTCACTTGCCTTGCAATGTTTTCACAACACCCCCATCTCCATCATGTTTCAGTACAGTACAATATTAAACGAAGTAAATACTGGTTTTATGTGAATTTTCCCTTTAAAGCAAATGGTGGAAAGTTAGAAAGAAATGGGATTTTTTTGGTCCTGTAGTTACTTTCAGTTCTAATTTGATGAACACATATACCAAAACTACATGGCTCTGTACAGAATTCCCACCAAAAATTTTCCCATGAAAGAAACAACTTGTGAATGTGGGTAGATCATAAGTGAATTAAAACTCAGTGGACACATCCAGTTCCAGTACTAAGAAAATTAATTAGTTTATCCAATATAGTTCATCCTTCAAATGTAGAAACATGCAACTTCTACTATGGTAACTATTGCCAAGTTTTGACAGCAACATATTTTCAAGGTACTGTTTTATGTTGTACAACATCAATAGTGAAGCAATTTAAGAAAAGATTTAATATTTTTATAAGTTTAAATAGTACTTCACAAGTATTTTAATCATCTGACATGAAAATATGCTAAAGCAGAAATTTAAATTGCCTAATTCAAACTAAATATGCTTTTTAACATACATTCATTTCTCCCTATTCACCTTTTTGCCTAATTCTGGTTGCTCTTTTTGTCTGCTGTATTGATTACTCATTTTTTACAACTGTATTGATTACTCTTCTTTTTGTCTACTGTATTGATTACTCAAGTTCTTTTGTCTACTCTATTCAGTTTTTGAAATAAATTGTGACTGCTTCTGTTAAATAATATGGGAAAGGTCCCTTCTTTCTTAGAAATAAATGCCAGCAGAGTTTTTGAGTACAGATTTGTAAAATTCCTAATGACAGACAGATATAAAGCCAGTACCTTTCATGCTTTTGGCATGTAGGAATATGACAAATTCAGACAGGTTTGTTGCATTTTATAGTCTGATTATTGAAAATGCAAAATACCCTTAGCTTTCTTTAAACCCAGTGTCAGTCTGAATGTTTCCAGCTTCTTCTTAAATTGGTGAAGTTCGTCAGTAAAATAATATTTTTTTTTACCAAGATAACTTTCAAGTGCCGATCAGATTGTTAAAATCACCCATAAAAATGAATTATACACAAAACCTAGGAAGACCAATAATGTTTTCCTTAAATTATTTTAGTCATACTTCCTCCGAATAGATCATTATAAATCCTTTATGCATTGAGACAGCCATTGGCTACATATGATGGTGTCCTTTTACTAAATACATTAATAAACTTGAGCTTAAAAAAGAGGTCATATTTGTTTACAAATTCATCATCTTGAAAATAAAAAATTCAGGTGCTTCCAAAATAATTGATAACCACAACATATAATATGAAACTGAATTAAAATCAAACCTTTACTTCCAGTGCTTATTTTGTCTATCTTGGCAACCTGCCATGATAAGTATGTTTACTGAGTGACTGATGTTTTGTCATTTTATGTGTATAAAAGATAACTCTCACTAATTAGATCTCATTGATTATGGGTTTGTAAGTTAAGATTGAAAACTTTATTGTCTATAACCTGGTACATGCTCCAATTTTTCATGCACCATTAATCTATAAACATTCTAATTATTTATTATAATCAGTTGTTTTGTACAGAGAATATTTTTATCAAAACCTTGTAAACTGTAGCAACTTAAGGCAGTTATACTTAATATTGTTACCTTTATTTATTTGTACACCACAAAAATAAATAATAAAAGTGTATGAAAGATTACAGACAATAGAGTATGTCAGAAACCCTAGAGAGAATGATGACATGGTGTTTGTCAAATAATAGTTAAATATTGAACAAAACTAATAATATAAACAAAATCATACAAGTATCTTATGTTTTTTTTGTTTTTTTTACATAATTTCTATGCTGAATTTAGTTATTATATTGTTTATGATATTTTGTAATTGCTTCCATTGTTATTTGTAACATGATTATTTTATATGACCATAATTTTAGCCTATCCCAACATTTTACAGTGATTAACACAAAGAATTAATGTATGCAGTTAATTTGCTTGAGAATGTTGTATAATTTTGATAATGTTGTACAGTTCTACTCTGATGGGAGTGTAAATGTACATTTTGTAACATATGGCAAAGACACTGATATGATGGCATAGCCATGTCAGTCCACTGGTTTTTATTGATTTTCTCATATGTACAGTTAATGTATTACAGTGCTGACATTTTGTGAAAATGTTTTGGGTTTTTTTTGTTAAAAGTGGTAGATGACATACAAATATTAAAGAAGGTGGAAAATTTAGTTTGTTTTCCTGTACATCACAATTTCCACTTAGCATTCCTCATCCTTGTTTATCATAGATAACCAGAAATACATATGATAATCTTGCCATATAATTTTTTAATGAAGTTTCATATTTATTTTCAGTAGCACTTTCCTTAAAAGGGTTGTCATATATGCAATGCTGAAACTCATTTTAGAATTTATTTGGGCCCCACATCAAAATGCTGGGGCCCTATTTAATTACCTTTACCATCCATCCATCAGTCTGTTCATTTACATTTTTTATAACCATCACAGCTCTGCAACTCTTACACATAATTGGATCCCATTTGTAGATGAATAGCAAATTGCATGAACATATGTCTTTTGAAGATCATCATTTTAGTATATAGTGAATTTCTTATTTCTACTTCCTTCCTACCTGTTTGTTTTTATTCAGGGTTTATAATAACTTCAGAATTCATATTTACTTGATTTGCCAATAAAATGTGTATGTCTCATGCAACTAGTTGTTCTTTATTTCTCTATGGGTACTTTTATAGTAACTCAACAACTTCCCTTTGGCTGCAGCACTGGAGAGACAAGCATTTTCCTGACAAGGATCCAGAGAAAATTACAACTGATTTTCCCTCTATTCCAGAGTAATAATTAATTTTTTTCATCTTCATCTACTGTTCCAATGGTTTCTACCTGAAATTAATCATAATGGAAATTTTTTGACAGAATCAATATCTTTGGATCATACAGCTTTAGCCACATCAACCTTCCAAACTCTAAAGCTGCTTTTAGTCAGTACAGTACCAAGTTGGTTTTTGCCAACAACTATGATCAACCACAGAGCCATCAAAATCTAGCAAGAAATGTAACCTCTCCATAAATTGCTTTATGATGTACAATAAATAAGAAGAAATATCTTTACTGTTAGCTCTTTTCAACTTGAAACTAATGATGAAACGTGATTCCAGTATGATACATATATTGATGCATATTCAGTCCTTATTTTCTTGTAAATTATATATGAAGTTCACCTTGCCATCATGATTCATCATCATCTTAGAATTACTTGCCTTTTTAAACATAATGTAAATTGTATTGCATTATCACACTTGCCTTAACATAACAAAATTTAAAGATAATTGATAAAAATGAAATAAATCAATCTTGCAAGTTAGTCCAAATTCAACTGTCAACAAATTTCATAATAATCATAACTTCCCAGGTTGTATTGAGTATATCATGGTATAAAAAGATTGTATTGTCAAAAGAACTTTGATATTTCCAGTATGTTTAGCTGTGTCGTTACATACCTCCACCTCAATGGTCAGCAGATGACAGCATCTTGATTGTTGTGAATACTAAGTATGAATCATCGTAACTTTTATACCTCAACATAAAATCAATAAGTATAATTTCATTTTTGCTTGCTTAGCTAAGAAAGAGACCCTTGAAAGGACTGATACTGGTCAAAGAGAATTTCCAGCAATTCAAGAATCGCTATTTCTTCCTTTTAACTGTGGATTGTTGATATCTCGGATTAGCAATAAAAAGATGTTTAAATTAGCTGCAGTGTTGAAAGTCCGATTTGCACCATTTTTATATCGTACCAAGTAGATTTCATTAGAAGTCTTTTGTGTAAACCCCATATCAATATGACCTTCCATTCTGAGGTGATGGCAACAGCAAGATTGTCACAATAGCCATCAAGGCAACTATAATGGATGTACAATAGGTACCATTTTTTCTTTTAGTACCAACTAGGTTATCATATGAAATCTATTGGTGAAAACCCAATGTTCATAGTTATCCATTTGGTAGGAGAAGAGATAACAATATTTTCAAGATGCCCAGGATCATCCATTCAAAAGTAGTAGGTAGTGATAACAAGATTTTCAAAATGACCAGGTGCTCATATTGGACATCTGATTAGCACCATTTTCATTTAGGACCATCAGAAGAAGTCTTTCAGTAAAAACCCCATGTTGATATATTATCCATTCAGGATGAGTAGTGATAAGTTTTAAAAGACAGCAGTAAGGTGACCATCTTAGACTTCAGATCAGCAACATTTTCATTTAGGAAGAATGAGACATAGTACAAAGTCTTCTGGTGAAAACCATGTCGATATAACTTTCTGTTCTGGAAGAGTACTATTTTCAAGACGGCTGCTGTGGTGGCCATACTTGACACTAGATCAGCAGTATTTTTATTTAGGATGAGCTAGGCATCAAAAGAAGTCTTTTTGTGATAAAATTTTGATATGACTATCCAATGAGAAGTAGCGATAAGATATTCAAGATGGACACTCTTGTGACCATATAGGATGTCCAAATGGCACCTTCATTCAGAAACAACTAGACAAAGGGATGAATTTATGTGAAAAGTTACATAGCAATCCTCCAAGAAGTTTACAAATAGCAATAATAAACATGGGTAGATGGATGACAGATGACAAAGAAAATACTATCCCATAAGTTCGACATTTGGTCTATGACCAGTTGAGGTAAAAATGAGACAGGCACGTATTTGAGAATTCATATTTATTTTAGATGAATAAAAGAGTCAAAAGAAAATTGTCTTGAAACAATAATATCATTTCATTTCTATCAAATTACTATTTCAGGCTTGCCTGCTTTTACCCAAAAGATTTTTGCACATTTGTTCACAATATATGTAACATGTAAAAAGCAAAGACAAACCATAACATTGTGCATTTCTATGTAATTCATATACAAAATGGAAATACTTGGGCTTTTGATATTTTATTCAAAAAGTATACAGCAACACATGTAGATCGACTTACAGAATTATGTATACTTTTAATAGCAGATGCATCATACTTGAAAATAATGAAAATTATCAGCACAATATGCAGTATAAATTGAACTTCATAGACCTGCGATCACATTATGCACAAGCTTCACACGCATCCTGGCAACTTAAGTTTTTTAACTGATCCTGGAAGTCCTTTGTATCTCTCCCAAAATGACATTCCACTGCCACTTCATAGACAACAACCATAAAATAATTTTTGAATTTACAAGTTGATTCTTATTAAGTTGCTGTAAAAATTTAACTTAACTTTTTTGCTACTGAAATGTTTTACTCATAAATTTTAAACTTCCTAAATTCTGTATCAATTTTAAAAGCTCTGCCCATAACTTAAATGCAAAACTAATGTAAAGACGAAATAATTTGTTGCCTGATGATCAAAACATACAACATATTTAAGTGAATGAAACAGAATGAAGCAAGCTAAATATAAAAAATAATTGCAAAATAAAAATAACTGCAAAAGTAAATATGAGATGCAGTAAAGCTGAGTTTTACTAAACACAAAGTTTTCACTTTGTGCTTACTATACTTTTCAATGTATCGTTCAAGTGCATGGTTATTTTCATTAAAAGAGCCACGACAAATCCTATGATTCTTTAACACCTCAAAATTTCCATTTATCCATTGCTATTAAAAAAGCTTATTACTTGGGAAAGGAGAAAGTAAAATGAAAATGTATTGTATAACAAACATTTTCAATGTTATAGTCTACAGCTCCACCCTGGATGGAATGCCAGTGCATGTTATCCCCGAACTCCAACCATCCTATGCATCTCCTGGGATAACGGTAGTTGAAACTTAAGAAATTTAATTCCTTTTGCTAAAGCACAATAGGAATGAAAACTACCATTTTTACTTGCTGTTAATTCAAGTCCAGCTACAAACTGAATAGACCCAGATCTGTGGTTGCATAATGTGCCAGCAGATCTTTGTCTATGAAGTTTGTTACAATTAATCAAATGCGCTGGCAGATCTGGGTTTGTGCTGTTTGTTATGAGTAATCAGTAGAACAACAAAGACCCTTATCTGCAGGCACATCATGCTACTGCAGATCAGGATTTTTATTCTTTGCAGTTTGCATCAAGTTATCTTGGTATACCATTCCCTGTCCACAATGCTAACCATCAGAAAAAGACGGAAACTAAACACTTATCTAAAAACTTATAAGTCAAGTCAAACTGCAAACAACAAAAGGTCCTGATCTACCACAGCATAATGTGCCTGCAGACCAGGGTATATGTTGTTTATTCTACTGATTACTCCTAACAAAATACACAGACCCAGATCTGCCAGTACTTTATACGATGACAGGTCTGGGTCTATGCAGTATGCAGCTGGACTCAACTTATAAGCAAGTATATATGGGAGTTAGATACAGAACTTTGGTTGTATATGGCATTAAAAAACAACAATTCAGATAATTAAGATAAATACAAGTGACCTGTTCTGAGCTATAGCGATGGATGCTTGTTTAGAGAAGAGATAATCACACCAGTGATGCCACACATTTATGGCTGATGTAAACAAAAGAAGTTTGGCACTACAAGAGTAGGAAGGAGTATAAATGGTTCTGCAGTTATATATAAAACATACCTTGGTTCAAAAATAAAGATAATTCTTTGTCAATATCTCATTCAATATATATATTCAACTGAATTATATATATATATATATATATATATATATATATATATATATATATATATACACACACACACACACACATGCGCACAGAATACAAATTATTAAATCATAAGGTAAATAACAGTCCTTTCAAATGTTTCAAGAGATTGTGTGTGTGTCAGGGTTGTTTATGATAAATGTAAGAAATTGATCATGAACAGAGCAAAACTAGTTTTAGGTTTTGGCTAGTTAAAACTACTTTTGCACTGTTCATCGTCCACACACACACACACAAATAGTTGTGCACATTCACAGTGCAACTTCTCATGTACAATAAAGGCTATTCTAGTAAAATATACATGGGACCCAGGGAAGGCATTTTTAATGTGGAGTAGTGAAAGGCATTTTAATGTGGGAGTAATCACCCCTGATGCAGTTCACAGTTTTGTATTGTTTTTATATGAACTCAAAGTAATCAAAGTACCCTGGCATATATTTTTGTAAAAAGGTTCCTTTTCTTGGTACCATGTATCTTTAAATGGAACAGTCATGACCACTACTAGCTAACCAGACTGATTTTCATTGATTCTTCTACAAATTTAACGTCTCATGAAGTGCTGCCTCCCTTACCCAGTTAAACCTCTCCTGAAGTGCTGCCTCCCTCACTCAGATCAAATGCATTCATGTAACCTCTCCTGAAGTACCACCTCCCTTACCCAGCTAAAATGTATTCATTTAACCTCTCCTTAAGTGCCACCTCCCTTTCCCAGCTAAACTGTATTCATTTAACCTCTCCTGAAGTGCCACCTCCCTTTACCAGCTAAAATGTATTAATTTAATCTCTCATAAAGCGCCAACTCCCTCTCCCAGCTAAAATGTATTCATTTAATTTCTCATAAAATGCCTCCTTACCCAGCTAAAATATATTCATCCAATATCAGTGTCAATTAATAAGAAGTTGCACTGCATACTGAAAATCCAAGAAATGCATATACCATGGCCCTTAACTAACATGATAAAGAGTAACAAAAACGTGTACAATTTTAGGGAAAACCAATGCAGTGATCCATTAAAAATGATATAAATGATATTCACATTTTATCCTTGTACATATGAAACCAAAATATACATATAGTTTGGTGCCTAAGACTTGCAGAAAAACATGGTAGCAAAAATTTATAAAGTCAATGAACTATTTATACTGATATAATATCGTCTACTAACATGTTTCCAGACAATATCTTCATTGAAGAAAATTTTAAATCTACAACTTATGCCTAGAAGAAAATTTACAGCAAAGACCATGACCTTTGATCTTTTCATCCACCATAATTCAAAAACTTTCTATTTCCTATGTTGAACTTGTTCATACTGTAAGTCCAAGAGCAAATTCATTACGCAATTAAGAAATAATGCTATTGAAAAGTAACATGGATACTTTGAATGGTACTAGCTGGGAATTGTTGGTCTCAATGACCCTGACTTTGCTCAAGGTATATCATCTTGGAACTCAACTCACTGTACTGAAACCATTAATTTCTTAGCAGACCAACCATGATCATGACCTCTAACCTTAAGACCCCTAATATTTAAAGGTTTCTTTACTACCCTAAGTGTAAGCCATGTACAAAGTTTGGTTTATACCAGGAATTATGTGTTGTGTCAAATCTGATCAAATTATATTAAGTGGATTTTAAAAAAGACTTTTGGAGGCTTTTATTAATGGCAGTCACATCTGCTGGAGGCTTTTATTACCGGCAGTCACATCTGTTGGAGGCTTTTATTAATGGCAGTCACATCTGTTAGAGGCTTTTATTACTGGCAGTCACATCTGTTGGAGGCTTTTATTAATGGCAGTCACATCTACTGATAGATCAGTATCATTTACACAAAATTTGCCTTTATTACAGGACACTTTCCCTAAAATTTGGTGAATTCTGTCAAAGGATTTAAAGACATTTTTGGACTTTTTTTCATATTTTAAGTAACACTGACAATATTTGATCAGGGATTGGCATCATTTGTAAAAAAAATTGAAAGGCCTTTATGTCAGAATATTTCTGTTGAATCTGGTCAAATTTTGTTCAGCTGGGGGTTTTATAAGTCCTTGAAAGGTATGCCTATATTCAGTAAAGGTAAATTTATGAAATGAAGGATCAGAATCATGTGAATAAATTTGAAATACCTTTATTTCAGGATTCTCTATGACATGTTTGTTGAAACTTGTCAGGTTTATTTTAAGAAGAATTTGAAAATAGCAAATGTTGACACATACATGACAGATGATACATAACCGATGCTGGACTATACCATAAGTTCACTTGACCTTATAGCCAGGAGAGCTAATGAGATGGCTGATACACAAGTTTCATATAATAGTTGGTCTTCCTTACAAACCATGTCATGATATACTGTCCAGGTATATATGTCCCTTACTATAATGTCCCACGATATACCACTGCACTCATATGAATCAGGTCACTTCTATGACTCCCATCAACAGCATTATAAACAAAACTGTAAATGGTTTTCAGAAACCATAAATATCACTGATGATAACAACGGTAAAACCTATGCCAATAATCTGCATAGCAGATGAGACAATGTAATTATTCGCATTTTGTCAATCAGCCCATGTTTGTTCCAACTCTCTGAGCTCATCCAGATACTTATTCACAGCATACTAGTCCAAAGATGGAAACAGCAGGCATTCACAAAATTCTCAATGTGAGTCTGTACAGTTTCCTCCTGTGTCTGCTTGGAATCCCTGGACTCTTGTTCCTTTGCCTGCTTCTTAAATACAGCACTCAAATCCTGAGGAGAGAAAAGAGCAAATGGTGTTCCGTAAAACTGATATCTCTTTGTGAATGGTATGACAATGTAGTTCTCTGGTTATTAATCTAAGACAGGAATTCCTAGCATATCATGATGCAAACTTTAGTTTCATACCAACAAAGCAACTGATGGAGAAGATGTATGGTTTTCAAAGACTTTTACACAGTACTGTAACAATACTGACAAAAATCTCAACACCACTGATGATGTTTCCACTAGAAAAGTGATATCTATATATCTCACCATTAACAAGTGAGACCACAGATCAAATGGTTTAAAGAAATGTTGTTAAACTAATGGAAATTGTATGCATATGTGTGTTTATGTGTGTGTGTGTATGTGTGTGTGTGTAGGGGCTTGTCAGCAAAATACTGGCAATATGTGCACTAATTCAATTATTATATACCATAATGTTGATGTTCTGCCAAATAACTACACTATCATGGTAAAACTGGAAAACAAGCTTACATCAAATGCACTGCTTGTACAATAGGAAACTTTTAAATTAATGAAAATTACATGCTGCAGGGCTTGTTTGTAAGAAACATTTCCACTATAACAATCTGGATTAGTGAGATCTAACCATTTACATCCGACCGCTCCGATGGCCTAGTGGTTAGAGCATTGGATCAGATGCGGGAGGTCACAGGTTCGAACCCCGGTTGAGTCATACCAAAGACTTCTAAAAATGGTACAAACAGCTGCCTCACTAAGTGTTCACCTGTGTGCAGGTCTACAGCTATAGCTCCCAGTGTATCCAGACCTGCTGCTTTGCCACTGGACTTGAAGGTATCTGGGGAAGGGGTTTGCATGGAGTAATATCATGACTTATACATAAGTGAGGGAAAGCTTTGCCAAGTTGCCCTCACTCTGTCATCCATGCCTGTCTAAATCCAGTGGCAGCACAATGCTGAGATATAAGGAGACAAGTCTGGATGCACTGGATGGCCATCAATTCCTACTGCACCTGAGCTGACTAATGTGCTGTCCACACAGCTCTTGCTACCTAACTTTACGGCTGGGGAATCAGCATATATGCACTGAGTAACATATAGTCATATGGATTGATTGTTCCTTTCTTAAATGCTGTGATTTTACATTTCACACACATTTTTATTAATAACATACATGCAAGTAGATTGTGAGAAAGCAGCTGAGATACAACTGTATTCTAACTAATTATATTATTATATTAATGTTTTTACAGTTTGGTCATATACTGAAAAGCCAGTTTCTTTCATCTGAGGATAAAGTGAGGGTATTTGCCTCTGTACAAGGCTTTCTAAAGGGGAAATTTTAAATACTCCCATTCAAAAGTCCCTGATTGTATATCGGATCAAGCATCTACAGACAAGATTTACAAATTGATTTGAACACAATTAATCCATAGTCATGTTTTCTGGTTACTAAAGTCCTGCTCACTGGAGTAAAAATATCAATGGTCTGTTCCCCAACCTGTAGTTGCCACCACTCACATTATACCACAGCATTTTTCATGTCTGTCCCTTAAGATACATATTAAGCATAAGGAAAGTTGGATTTCTGTAAAGAATAAGACTTTCTCCACTATACAGATAAGAGAACCATCAAGAAAGAGCTATGTGTCATCATGAATGTATGGAACAGGCAGAAGTGTACACAGTTTTAGATTTTGAACATCTGAAACAGTTTTCCTTGGACAATTTCTACACTATGGTGTTAAAGATGTTCATCAGTTGATATACTCGAAAAGAGTTCTTCCGTTCAAGTAATAGTCAAATTAGTATTAGAATATACCTGCCATAATGAGACATGTCATACAAAACAATAATTCCAAAACCACAACACCTGACACAACTGTGATCCACTAAATAAAAATTTTCCAAATATTTCTATGACAAAAAAGACAGAGAAGGGTAAAATAGTATCTGTGTTTCTCTGTTTAAAACAATGTTTAAAGTTTTAAAAAAATTTGTATGAGAGTCTTTGTAATAGTAATTTTCTGTATTGAATGTAGGTCAAGAGCAATTTATTAACTGGTGCAAGGTACATTAAGGCCTCCTTAATCGAAATCA
This sequence comes from Megalonaias nervosa, assembly GCA_016617855.1. Lineage (NCBI taxonomy): Eukaryota > Metazoa > Mollusca > Bivalvia > Unionida > Unionidae > Megalonaias > Megalonaias nervosa. Next base: position 132,474 of record JAECUM010000007.1, read on the forward strand.
TATTTCCTGGGAAGAGATTTACTCTACAGTCCAAGAAAGAGTTGCACACTATTTAACAGCATAGGTGAGTGTAAGTTTTATTTTAGCAAGGAACTCAGTTTCAGACAAAATATAAACAAAAATTCTCTGTCTTGTGTTATCAATGCACCTGTAGTAGTGTAACTGGTCTGAGCACTAAGTGTATGTGTGTGTGTGTCTGTATGTATTATGTATGTATATATATATATATATATATATATATATATATATATATATATATATATATATATATATATATATATATATATAGATGCATGCATGCATTTATAAAATCATAGTACAAAGTTGGAATATAGGCCAGCTGACCACACCAACCATGCACTAATCAATACAAAGGAAATGGAAACAACAAGTGTCCGGATTAATAATGTTTCAGTTTTATGCTTGCTGAGTGGATGATGGTATGGATAATACACTTACAACTTTATTTTTTTACGTTGTCTATAGAAAGCATCATGACTGACACACTTACAACTTTATTGCTGATGCTGTCTATACAAAGCATCATGAATCATATACTTACAGCCTTGTTGTTGAAGTTGTCTATACAAAGCATCATGAACATGTCCAGATTGTTTGCATTGAGGATTATCTGTAAAATATAAACAATTTTGACATTTGTAAGAGAGATAAGAAAACACGCACAGACTAAAAGCAACAAGAAGATTATACGGGCAACTACATACATCAAAGAAATTTCCTTATCTACAACTTTACTGACAATCCGACAACCCCATTAAAACTTTGTAAAATCTATTAAACTGGTTCTGCTTTCATAAAAGATCTTAATGTTCAGTAAAATTTCAGCCAAGGTTTGCATACTGATGTAAATTAAGAAAGGATAACTGCATTAAATCTATGCTTTTCAGCAAGCTGTTTAATTCAGGCTTAACACTGAGACAAATATCTTAAATTTCATTTTGTGTAAACTTAACAGAGAGACAAAATTTTGAGTTGAGTACATACTAAAGTTGAGAAGTGCTATAAAAGGCAGAACCTGGCTGCTACTTCTCTTTGGCTGTAAAGGACCATCTTTTATATGATTATTTTTTGATAGACTCGCTTGCATTAAAGCTATATATATCTCTATACACTGCTAAATCCTTCTCTGTGATTTTTAGAAATTATGAAACTTCGTATAGTAGTAGATGTGACAGAAAGTAAAACAATTGATAGTGAAGGGAACAAGAGGTCCAAGTGGGCCTGATATTACTCATCTGCTTATATAACTTAAAAGTTGACCATTTCACTAAGAAGACTTCTGCTCACCAAGCAGGCTTATGCAATATAATATGAACATAACCTATGAAAACTATCTTCCAAAACTTTATATAATACAGATTTCATCTATTTCACTCCAGTCTGATCAAACCTCTTATATGATAAATTGAATCCAAAGTGTGAACAAACTCAGGCAATCAGATGCAAGATAATTTCATGAATATAAATGGATCTTAATCAATATCAAGCTCTTTCAAGAACTTGATGATATAAAACCCATATTCCAAGTCTGATAAAAATTGTATCAAAAATAAAGGTTTTATATTGGTGACAAGACCAAAGTCATCTCTGATAACACAGCAGTTACAAAACTGGAGACACAGTGCTTGGAAAAACTGCCAAAGAGACTTGATGAGCAAGGAAGCAAGTTATATTGACACTGAATATCTAATAATGAAACTACTGACTTGTGGTGTTCAAATGTTTTATTCAGCTGTAATTATGAAATGTATGGCAGCAAATGCTGCCTGATGTGTGGGATGGTCACCTATCATAAGGGACAGTTGCTCTAATAGCCCCTGCTGTCACCAGATCAGACATCATCATCAGAGTGAGATTTGGACTGTCCCCACACTAACTCCAGCCCCAATGCAACAGAGCAAAATTCTTAAAGGATTTTGCACATATGCTTGTATGTCCCCATTTTCAATCCTATGTCAAGGTTTCAAAACTTATATGTGATGATATAATAAGAAATGATAGTCTGATCACATGAATCAAAATTCTATTCATCTACTAGGTAATGTAGAATGTTGTTTATGACAGCATTGCTTCAATAGGATGCTCTGAATAGGATTTATTGAAACTTGCCCAATACTAAACCCATTTATCTGACACCCAGGTTTATATCTAACAGTAACAATTTGCATCATATACATGAAAACTAATGTGATTGCACACTACTTTTCAGTGACATGCATGCAAGAATGAACAAACAGGATTGTTATGTCTTCATTTTTGTATCAAAATGCAAGAAAGCTCATTGCCTAAATGGTGCTATAATAATCTGTATGAATTGACTTACATGGTACTGCACTTGCCCATCTGGACTACTGAAGTAGCGGCGGAGATCATCTTGGTATTTGTGAGACAGTACTTGAGCCAGTCCAGCATACCAGGTTAAACTCATGTGTTGAAAGGTAATCAGTCTACTGTCAATTTCACACAAGGGGCACCTGTGAGCCCGCCCAAGCAGCTCACAAAGCTCTTCATAAGAAAGACGCATCAATGGCTGCCAAAAAAAGTTCCAAAATTATCACATTGTACTAGAAATGAGTTTAATGATAAACAAGAGCTATTAGCAATGAGTGCATCACAAAGGACCCAACTCGCTATAATTCACTCAGCAAAGCCTTAGAGGAATCATTGTGGCAATGGGTGCATCATAAAGGGCCCCACTCACGACAATTAACTCAGCATGGTCTTATAGAGGAATGTGTGTGGCAATGGTGGCATCACAAAAGTCCTGCCCAGTTCACTCTGCAGGACCTTAAACAGAGGAACAGTGTAGCAGTGGGTGCATCATAAAGGGACCCACTCACTACAATTCACTCAGCATGGTCTTATACAGAGGAATCTGTGTGGCAATGAGTGCATCACAATAGTCCTGCCCAGTTCACTCAGCAGGGCCTTAAACAGAGGAATCATTGTGGCAATGGGTGCATCATAAAGGGCCCCACTCGATACAATTCACCCAGCAATGTCTTATACAGAGGAATCAGTGTAGCAATGAGTGCATCACAAAAGTCTTGCCCAGTTCACTCAGCAGAGCATTAAACAGAGGAATCAGTGTAGCAATGGATGCATCATAAAGGGCCCCACTCAATACAATTCACCCAGCATGGTCTTATACAGAGGAATCAGTGTAGCAATGAGTGCATCACAAACGTCCTGCCCAGTTCACTCAGCAGAGCATTAAACAGAGGAAACAGTGTAGCAATGGGTGCATAAAGGGTCCCACTCACTACAATTAACTCAGCATGGTCTCATACAGTGGAATCTGTGTGGCAATGGTGGCATCACAAAAGTCCTGCCCAGTTCACTCAACAGGGCCTTAAACGGATAAATCTGCCTTCGAAAACCACATCAATGGATTCATTGCGAAGAGCACTGCTTGCTACAATTCTTTCAGCAGAGCTTTAAAAAGTGAAATCAGTGTAGCAATTGTTATATATATTAAATTTTCACTGTATGTTTGTTAGGTTTTTTAAAATTTTATTTTCATTATATGCTATCGATAACTGTATTTTTGACTTGACCTTGTCCAAAATCAAATTAATTCTCTACCTGACCTGAATCATTAATTTTGATTTTGTGAACGACAAGTTTATCTCAATCTGAATTTAGAACTTTGGAAATTTCCCATGACTTACCAGGTCTATCTGCTTTTTACTACATTTTATATTGTAATTTTAGTAATACATTTCTAATTATAACTAAGATTTTATTTTGTAAATATGTGGAACCTTCCAGAATGAAATTTTCCATCAGGTAATAGTTTTTTTTTAGAAAATGCTAACTGTTACCTGAGGTCAGGTAGAGCATTATATAATCTTGTTACTGGAAAAGTTATTTATTCATGCATTAAGATCAAAGCAGAATCAATTATATTATTGTTGTGTCCAGTAATTCATTTGGGCGGGAAATTATTTATTCAAATTATTTAATTCAAGTGTTTCTTCTGTGGAAATACAAAGTAATCAAAAATAATAGGCTTGGAAATAAAGACTTGAATATACGCTGAAATTTCAAATAAGGATATATTCTTGGATTGTATTATTGTGACAAAAGACTGGTGGCACATCACCACTACATGAGCCACCACAGGCACATCAACACTTCCAGCATTGGATTTAATTTGAATTTTTCACATAAGTTTTTTCAAAACTAAAATCATTAGTACTTATGTTTGTAATTTTAGGATTGTTTGGGAATTAATTTGCAATACCATTATTCCTTTTTATTTTACATTTTCACTTTGTATTCTTCTAAATTATTTGTTGAATTTTACAAAGCTTACTGCTTCTCACTCTTTTCTATTACTTGTTTTAAGACCATAGAGTTGTGGTAAGTCACAATGGGCTCCACTCACTACAATTCACTTGGGCCTTAAATAGGAATCAGTGTTGGGAAACCGAAGCAATTGGTGAATCACAAAAGGCACCATTAACTACAATTCACTCAGCAAGGCCTCAAAAAAAGGAATCAGTGTACCAATGGGTGTGTCACAAAGGGTCCCACTCACTACAGTTCACTCAGCAAGGCCTCAAAAAAAGGAATCAGTGTACCAATGGGTGTGTCACAAAGGGTCCCACTCACTACAGTTCACTCAGAAAGGCCTCAATAATGGAATCAACGTACCAATGGGTGTGTAACAAAGGGTCCCACTCACTACAATTCATTCAGCAAGACCTCAAAAAGAGGAATCAGTGTACTAATGGTTGTGTCATAAAGGGTCCTACTCACTACAATTCACTCAGCAAGGCCTCAAAAATAGGAATCAGTGTACCAATGGTTGTGTCATAAAGGGTCCCACTCACTAACAATTCAATCAGGCCCTAAAAAGAGGAATTAGTGTACTAATGGTTGTGTCATAAAGGGTACCACTCGCTACAATTCACTCAGCAAGGCCTCAAACAAAGGAATCAGTGTACCAATGGGCATGCCACAAAGGGTACCACTCACTACAATCAGGCCTTAAAAGAAGAATCAGTGTACCAATGTGTGTGTCACAAACAGTCCTACTCACTACAGTTTACTCAGCAAGACCTTAAAACAAGGAACCAGTGTTGGGAATCCAAAGCTCAGAGAATGGGCAATCAGGGAACAAAGATCTATTTGAAAAGCAGTGGCCATTACATTTTTCTTCATTTTACATTGTCAGTATTTGCTATGTATGTTATAATAATAGTACCAGGGATGATACATTATAAAACTGCCCAGTGTTTATTAGTCCTCTATGTATGCACTAGCAGGGAATAGTTAAATCTGGAGATTACTTATGAATGGGTCTCAATGACCTGGAACTTCTTTAAGTCACAATAACCTTAACCTAACTTTTTTTGACCTAACTATTTTTAACCCTAAATTCAACACGATTCTTCCTTACCCTAAGTGCAAGCTCCCCACAAAGTTAGGTGAAGTTATATGGTGTACATGTAAGTCTAAGGTTACTGCACGTAAAGAAAAGGTAACAAATGCATGTGGATGTATGTAGAAGCAGATGAATAGATGGGCTGAAAAAAAAACGAGTGCTGCAAATTGCACATCATGTGTCCATTTTGCAGCCTTTATCCTACTAATTACCTTGACCTTTGAGCTTTGGAATTGACTGTGGTATGATACGGTGTTGATCTGGGTTAAGCTACATCAAAATACATGTCTGGGTTAAATAGCAGCTACACAGATAAGGAAAGAGGACAATGAGTGTTTTATTCTTTGTTGTGACCTTTACCTAGCAGTGGGGTATGACTGCAAATAAGCATAAGCTTCATTAAATATCTACACTGCTTAAAAGTTGTACCCATACAAGAAGAATGGTCATTGATTTATATTTTCCCTTGCTGCAATCTTGACCTTAAGCAACGGGGCATAAATATGGTATATGAAAAACACCTATTCATCTTTAGATACAAAATCTAGTATGCCCAGAGCATACAGATTCCATAGATTTTGGTGATATTCTGAGATATGTATCTACTGAAAGTGATTCTATACATTTGTAAAGCCCTTAAAACACGAAATACATAATACATCATTTCATATTTTCTCCAAAAATGTACCAATTAAACAGATCTTTCTAATGTGATAACTTCTTTTTGTAATATCAAAGGATTTGACATAGAAGTGCTTAATTGCAGTTTATGATTCCACCTAAATTAGTAGATAATCAGAAATAGCAAATTTCTTTAGCTAATTATATTTCTCTGATAATATATAACTGATCAAATGAATAGGATTATTCTTTGCTACCTGCAAATCCAGCCCCCTCTAAAAGATGAAAAAAATCTGTTTTTATATAATTTAGACCAGGGATGTGAAACCCTAAGGGCCAGATCTGGCTTGCGACTTGGTTTTATCTGCTTTTTTAACATCAAAGGGTGTGACTTTAAAAATTGCTTATCTATCCCTTGCCCTTGAAGAAGCTGCACATGCCTGAAAAAGACAGAGGGAAGCAACTCTTACAGGCTAACTCCCACTCCTACCCATTAGGTGGCTATCGGCATACCAGGATGTAAGCAGTTTTCACTGGAGTGAAAGCTATAACAGGATGCTTGCATTGTTGGGATGGATGGGAGTAATTCTTAGTACTGTGATCAAGAAAGTAATATTTGAAAAACATAATTTATATTAAAAAAATTGCGCTATTCATTAAATACATTACATTATCACATTAACATTAAGACATAAGAAGAGGAGGAAATTCTGAACATCCTAAAACTACCTGTGTCAGCCAGTCAGTGCATGGCTGTTCTGCTAAAAGAGATGAACTTCTCCATCTTACTTTAGCACTATCAAAGACAATTTATTAACACACATGTGAGAGAGATCCTGTGTGATTTTTGTGTTAGCATCAAATGTTCTCCTGGTAAATCCAGCAAAAGTGGAAAATTCCTGACTGGGTTAAAGGTTGTGTTTTCATGAATGGGGAGTGGTCACTGTCTGGGCAACTGCCCACAGACCTGACAAGAATCCATTCTCTTTTTGTAGAAAGAAGATGGAGAATGTAGACTGGGTGTGCTATTCTGACTGACTTTACTGGCTCAAACTGAGACATTGCTTTCAAAGGCTGGATGTGTGAAATAGCTTGCATTTCATAAACCTAAATTTTCATTAATCAGAGAGTATTCAGAGTTAAAGCTGACAAAATTTAGAAAACTTCTACATCCGTCGATCCTAACAATTGGTTACCCAGGTACCCAATCAAAGGGAAATTATATTAAATCTGAACTTGAACTGCTTTGTTGTAGGTTCATTTATGCCAACCCCCAAAAGAGGTATAAGCATAATTATTACAAATACAAGTGGCAAGAAGTATAATCTGAGCATAAAAAGAGCAATCTATATATTTCATGCCACAATTTTTAAAAAATGTATAAAAAACATAGATTAGTAGTTAGTATGAGACTACAGAAACAAAACATACTGAGAAATTATTTATGCATACCACTCACTTTAATTAGCCAACATTTATATCTTTCTCTGAATGGTCATAAAGTCAAGAAATGATGAACACTGTATTAGATAACTGTTGAATTTTTCTTTCAAAATTTGTAAAGTGCTATTGATTTGTCCTTTCCTGATCCAACATGTTTATAAGTTTAACAAAATCCCTCTCCTCTAACATTTTTCGGTCTTATAGCATCCATGAGTCACATTGATAAAGCCATTTCTCTTAAAATATGGCACCATTTCTTTTTTCATTTAGACTGGTTTACTACATATGTATCAAAATATAATGAATCTGTGACACATGGTTTCACATTCATGAGACCTGTCTGTTTTCTTGGAACTGTTTCATGTAGAGTTACAATAAATAGAAAATAAGGAAACGAGATGGAGGTTTAATGATGGATAAATGTACAGCAGCCAATAAACATACAACATGAGCCTCAAACTGTAATCGTTATTTTTTGTCTCACTCACTCTTGATGACTTTAATCTGAACTTGGAAACATGTTTTTTTTTATAATTTTTAATGGGTATTGGTGCCCATTTTCTTACCCAGGTTATTATCAACAGGCAGGTACCTGCTGACAGCCATATTCAGAGCATGTTGATTTGACAACTTCTTCAACAAAGCAGTGAGCCTGTGGCATAATCCTTCTTTTCCATTCTTCGGTAGTAGGAATATTCTTTTATGGCCATTGAGGATTCTCTCTGTGTGCATTAGATAGCATTGAGGAAGTTACAGATTCTGCTGCTTTATTTCCCTTCAACTATTGATCATGGGAAGGAAGCAAATAGTTACTTACTGTTTGCCTAGTGATAGCAACCTGTTCTTAGAACTGAAGAGATAAAGGTGAGCAATTTGTGATTCCACCTTGTCAAAAAAGATTGATCATCAGACACCTCCAACATGTACAAATACAACAAAAGTGCAACTGATAGATGCTCATACCATATGAATGACTTTAAACTTTTGGGAGAGAGTGCCAGTCAGAAAATTGAGTCTTCTGGGAATGTGCCTGACTGATAAGTAGATATGGAGTTGGTAGCACCAATGTACAAACTGCCAAACCAGAATGCACATGTTGGATGATTGGTTACCCTTGTCTGAGGAGGTAGGTCACCACTACAGAGTTGTCCAACATAATCAGAATTATTTTTCCGGAGAGTCAGTCCTTCCCAACATAATCAGAATTATTTTTCCGGAGAGTCAGTCCTTCCAAAACTGAAAGGTTTGTGTGGAAAGGCAGTTCTCCTGGTCTCTACTTGCTACTGACCATATCAAAATTCAGTAACAGGTGGGCTCCCCAGTGATATGTACTGGCATTTGTACATGCTGTTACTTCCAGTTGGGGCTTCTGAATGCCTTTCAAGAGCCGGCCATGGTTGTACCACTGACATAGGAATGATTGTACCTCATAAATGATCCTGACTTGATTCAGTCGACAAAAAGGGCATTATTGAGCCAACAAGGTCATCTGTAAGGGGCACATAAAAGACAGCCACGCAGGATCAAAAACAGCACTGAATAATCCAAGGCGTTTTTAGAGCTCTCTCATTGTGATCCAGGTCCTGTTGGAAATGGACATGATGAGTTCGATGATCATGAAGAAGTCATACCAGATTGATATTTGTGATGAACTCCATACCCTGACTGACATAACACTGGGATGGATGAAGGTCAGGCTTTTTCCAGGATATGAGAAAATGGATATGATAAAAAAAGTGATAGGAGATTGTTTCTACCCTTTAGAATAATAGAATTTACCAAGTTTGTGGATGATGCCATCCATGTATGCTGGCATAATTGCAGATGAAGTTGACCTGAACAGGGTGAAAATGTAATCCGTGATTCTGGTAAAGACCCAGGGGCTGAAGTTAAGACAAAATGAAAAACTTGTGGTAAGCAAAACTAAGAATGTTTTGATGCTAGGTGGATTGGGACATGAAAGTGTGCATCAATCAGGTCAAGACAGCATCCTTGTGCCTTCGATGGATAGTTGTATTGATCTTACTTGTCTCCATCTTGAACTTCAGCAGAAGAATGCATTGATTGAGGTGACACAGTTCAATAATCGGCCTCAACTTGCCATTGGCCTATTGTATAATGAGAAGTCTTGAATAAAAACCCCAAGAGTGTTTTACTCCCCCATTTCTGCAAATGTGATAGTAGCTGATGATTGTGTATGCCACACTTTTGGTGGGAAGGGCACCCAGCCATTTCCCCTACAAGGCTCGCAATAGACTGAGCCATAGGATGAATACTTAATATGTCTGTGTTGTCCTTGTGATACTTTCTTCTCTTGTTTGCTTCGGGCTGAATTCTGCAAAACACTGGCCATACATCATCGGACCATATGGTACAAACGCTGTATGGTAAGGACAAAGTACATGTAGGACATGCAATGCATGGCTCATGCACGTCTTCCCTGGCCTTGAACTTTTTACATTTATTGTACTTCATTGACATGTTTCACATAAAGGAAAAAGTAATTTTAAAAAGCAGAGAAGTCAACAATGCAGCATTTTAATAAGTCACTAAAACAACACCCATTACTACATGAGTCCACATACAACTGGCAGTGGACACTAAAACATGAATCACAACATTCATCAATGATAGTATGTTGTATCACGTGGACTAAATAGACAGAGAATGTGACAAATTCATGAAGTATTGAAAAATTTAAAATATAATGTATATGACCAATAAAGGAATGATTACTACACAATATAAATTCAATTTCCTCAATGGATGGCTAAAATTCCCATCAATACTAGAAGGTGTCCTATACAATATTGACTGTATGACAGCAAAGCTTAAAAACTAGCAACACCCAGTGATGGCAAGGAAAGGAAACAGTAAAGAATTATTGCCCTTTGTCTATATGATATAGACAGGAAAGATAAATTTCATCTTTTCCGCAGGGTTGGATTTGGGAGGTAGCAGGCTTATATCCCCTAATGTTAATGTGATCTGGGAATGTATTTGAAGGAGAAAGAGACAAAATAAACAAATGCTTACATCAACAAATATACAACAAATTACGAAAATAAATGTAACCTTGCATTAACAAAACTTAGGAATGTAATACAGTGCAAAAAATTATTTTCAGATGCAAAAATTATATGTTACTGATTGAAATCATGTGTAAAAATATCAAACAGCACAATAAATGCAAAATATGAATAAATTTACCAGAATTCACAAAACTGTTGCAAGTATCACGTAAAATAACATTTTGATTTACTATACCCTTGAAATAAAAAGCAGACAGTTGAATTTAAATACAAAATATATTAGACTCCTGGAGATCAATGTTCACAGCATTAAGCAAAAGGTTAAAACTGTTTACATCAGGATATACTGGTGGCCACCTGGTGGATAGGAAGGGTAAACCTTTAAGAGTTGCTTCCCTCTGTCTATATGATATATGAAAGATGGAGGACTGGGTTTGGAGGTAGGAGAGAATAATCCTTATGTTAATGTAATCAAGTAATGAATCTGATGGAGGAATGTAATGATTTTCCTAATACAGTGGCAGCATCTGAGTTGTCTACAATGTTACAACTCTGCATTAAGATATCAGTAACACTGATTATTTGGTCAAGGAATTTTGTTTTTAAAAATTTCTGAAAGTCTTATATCATCATGCTGTTGACAAGAAAGACTGGGTGATCTGCTGGAGGTCTATCTTCCTATTCAAAACAATTGTGACCATGTCATGATCTGTTTGGAAATAAGGTTACCATGTCATGATCTGTTTGGAAATAAGGTTACATATAATCAGTACTTCTTGCACAACATGCCCCAGGAGGGCAGTAAAGATTTTAAATGGATGGGTTGGGATTGGTGTGAAATTATCAATGAACACAACTTTCAGGTAACAAGAGGCTTAAGTTGGTCTGAGATTGCTCAACTATCAATATTTTATATCTTCATCCATGTCTGATGGCACATCAGCATCATTTGTCTGATAAAGAAAAGCCTCTATGCTTGGATTCTTTCCGTCAAATTTGGTAAGTTGTTTTGAGTGTTTTTTTTAGATAAAGTTGTTAAAATGTTTTTATTTTCTATTCTTAGTAACATGTTCATATTCTGATGCAGGATTAGATTCATCTATATAAAACTCAAATGATATGAAGGCAAGATATTGTACAATTTTATAAAATTCTATTTAAATAGTTTTTGAGAATAAGTTGGTAAAATGTCCATCTATCTTTAGTAATAGTATCAAGATTTGATGGTGGATAGGCATCACATGTAAACATTTAAATGCTCTTCAACCCAGGGTGCCTTCAGTAAAATTTTATCCACTTCTTTTGGGTGGTGTTTGAGAAGGGTCATTTTAAGTTTTTTTTTTTAATTTTAGTAATGGCATCAATATTTTGAAAGTGGATGGACAGCATTTGTTCAAACTTTAAAGTCCTTTACGCCAGTGTCCTTGCTTTCAAACATAGTCAAATTCTATTCAGCAGCTACTAAGAAAAAATTATCTAAATGTTTTTATAATTTTAGCAACACTGACCAATGAAATCTGGACAACGTGCATGCCAGGAAGCTTCCTGTTATGTTTGGTCAAATTCTATTAACTGGTCTTAGTGAAGTAATGTAAAGCCATTTTCTTTTTTTCAGTAAAAGGTTCCACATTTATTTGTAGATTGTCATCACTTGAACAAATATGAAATCCCTTCATGTAGGAAAGTCAGATTTGGTCAAATTCTGCTGAGCAGCTTTCATGAAGACAATTCAAAGATTTATCTGTTTTTTGTAACAATGTTGTTGTTGTTGTTGTTGTAGGGTTTAAAGCCATTTTTCAGCACACGATAGGCTATACATGGCGGCCAGTATTAATGGTGGAAGAAGAACTCGGAAAACCCCGGAAAGAACCACCGACCCACAAGAAGCTACTGGCAAGCTTTCTCACATACCCACATTGACCAAATCTGAGACTCGAACCCACGCAGACAGAGGTGAGATGGCAGTGATCTGTAACGGATAGTGCTTTAGACCACTAGGCCACAATGACCACTGATCATCATTTGTAAAAACCTGAATCCCCTCATACCGGGATGCTTTCCATCGTATTTGGTCAACTTCTGTTAAACAGTTATTGAGAAAAGGTTAATTAAAGTTTCTTCTATTTTCAATAAATACAGTCACACTGCAAACCAGCATCATTTGCAAAAACCTGAAAGCCCTTCATGCCAGAATGCTTTCAGTAGATTCTTTTAATATAAATAGTGATAGTCATACCTAATAGTGAATCTGTTCTAGAAACTTGAAAGCCCTTTATGTCAGGATGCTTTCGAATCAACTTTGGTCAAGTTTTATTGTTGTTCTTGTTGTTGTTGTTGTAGGGTTTAACGCCATTCTTCACCACAAGATAGGCTATACATGGTGGCCAGTATAACTGGTGGAGAAAGAACCCTGGAAAACCCCGGAAGAACCACTGACCCATGAGAAGCTACTGCCAAGCTTTCCCACACACCCACATTAGCCGAGTCTGAGACTTGAACCCACACAGAGCTGAGATGGTGGTGATCTGGAACAGTGAGCACTTTAGACCACCCAGCCACTTGGGGCCCCCTCAAGTTCTATTGTGGGTTTGAAGTTATTTAATTTTTTTTTTAGTTTTAATAACTCTGGTGTAATTGCAGACTGGCATCATTCATACAAAACTGAAGCTCCTCATTCCAGGATACTTCTGCCAAATTTGGTTTAAATTAGTCCATTATTTTTTAGAAGTTTAAATGCAAATGTTGACAGAGAAGAGAAGATTGGACCAAAGCTAACAAATATCAAATGCAGGGCCATATCAAAAGCTCATCTGGTCTTTTCAAACACTGACCTAAAATTGTATAAAAGAGAGGGAGGGTGGGTGTCTGATCTTCAGAATGGGCTTATCAAGGGTGAATTACAGTAGTTTGTCCTTGTGTTCCAGTTTCTAATTTTCTGGGCTATCATTATATATTTTTTATTTCATTTAGATTTCTTTGCTTCATTTGAAATTGGGCAATAAACCTACATCTTTGCTGTCCTCTGTGTCACTCCTCCTTTTCCTCTTGGCCTCTTCTTCTGCACGGTCTCCAACCAGCATGCGCTGCCATAACACATCTCGACGGCACTTCTCCATTGATTCTGCTGCCATCTGCTCTATCTTTTGCCTGTAGGTTTGATATTTAAACATAGTCAAAGAAGAAATGTTACTCTGTGTGTGTGTGTGTGTTTGTGTGTGTGTGTGTGCGCATGTGCATGTGTGTGCATGCATGTGTGTAATAAAAGTGAGTAACTGGCTTTAAATACCAAAACTATCACTGCCAAGACAACCACCTTAACCCAGAAATGAATGGTAGTTACTGTCCAGACTCTTCTATTCTGCAATGACCATCATTTTTGTTTCTCACTGTCACATGTAAATGACAAATCATACATACATGTGAACCTCCTTCATAGGAGGGTTTTTTTCCAGAGATTAGGGGTATCTCTCATCCCTTGCTGAAATCTTGTCAAAGAGTAGTGATAGTGATGGCAATGATAACAACAAACTTATGTGTTTGCAAATTGCTAAAAGTCACAATTGGTGTGATGGTATGTGTGAGTTTGTGCTTATCACTTGAAGAATCTTACTGACATTAAAACAACATTAGATGCAGACAGTACCAATCTTGAGCAGTTCTGGCTGTCAGTCAGCAATCTGAATATACCCACAGGTACAAAACAATTTAAACTTCTTGGTGGACTCTGCAGAATTGTACTAACATTGCCATATTCCAATGCAGCAACTGAAAGTACTTTTTCCATTCTGAGGAAATTTCAGGCTCACTCCAGAGGAAACCCAAGTGTTAAGATCAACAATCATGAGGACTGCCACCTGTATAATACAGGAAATGATCTCTTACGAAATGCCAAAAATGCTTGTGGTGCACATAAGTAGAGTATGAATGGCAACAAAATTGTATTTAGTAGTTTTATTTTTTTTATCCATTTGCTTGCTAAAGATTGGTCAAATGAAATCTATATGTCCTGACGTGACGCGTCTTTTCTGAAACATCTATTAATCATATGAAGGAAACATAAAATTACTGATGCTATGATGTAATACATATTCCCATTATTTTTATAAAGCGCACGGGATATTGTGATCACATCCATCTGTCCATCGATCCATCAAAATATCTCCTACAGATATACATACATACCTGGTACATTAATCCTGATCAATAGCTCACCATAAGGTGGATGTGATTTAATATGTAATGACCTCTTGCCTAAAAATTGCCATTGGGCATTGTCTTAAAACCCATGGACAAACTTTGTAGTATGGCTGCTAAGTTCAATATGTAGAGACAATGTTCTTGGAGCAAAATTATGTTACAGGCTAATAGAAAGTCACTCTGTTATACAAATAAATGAGAGGTTAAATTGTCATCTCACTACAAGTGGAAACTGAAGTAAATTTATGTTATTTACTTGAGTCATTTTGGCTACCATTCTACAATACATACAAAAAAGGTCACAATACTGGAGTGGAATGCACTTCTTACTTCTGTCAGACATTAAGTACAGGTATTTGCTCAGCTAATAGATGGCATATAACCTGTGGACTTTATGAAATTAAGTTACTGACTTTTATTTAGATGGAACAGCACACCAGCATTTATCTTAATATTGTTTTTCTCTAATACCTTGGTATTTATTTAAAAAATGTATAGTGTTCATCAGGAACTAACAGTAAATTACATTCTCTAAAACAATGTCACATTCATATCTATTTGCCTTTATATTAAGTGACTGTATGGCTAGAACATATATAGAAACGGCCAAAGGAATGTCAAGAGGTATTCCTCTGCATAGACATTTCTCAACATTCCAAAATGGCTTGTGTTCTTTATAATAAATAGATTTTGTTGTTTAATTCACCTTTCATGCCAATCTTTTCAATGCCTGAAAACGTTACTGCATGAAAAATTTTAATCGTGCATATTTTTCGTTAGATAAAAATTCAAATAATCTTCAGGAATTTCTCCACCATGGCTGTACCAATTTAATTATAACTATGTGCCTTAAGATTTTGCTGACAACTTTTTTCTTCTAATTATTTATTATTGAGACTGCCATTAGTAATTAAATTTAGTTTTTTATTTCACCAGTCAGTCGATATTTAAAACGAATGCACAAAAAAATGGATGAACAGAGATAGGTGCAAGTAAGAATAAAATGAATGAAAGATTGAAATAATGAATTAACAATAATGAATTTAAGAAAAGAATGTGACATACATATCCATGAATTTCCACACAAAGCAAGGGGGATAATCAAGGACCCTGACATTTTGTAGTAAAATGGACATTATAATTTGACCAAAGCCAGGAAATACAAGATGCAAATCACAACAATAAATGGACATTCTAATTTGACCAAAGCCAGGAAATACAAGATGCAAATTACAACAATAAATGGACATTCTAATTTGACCAAAGTCAGGAAATACAAGATGCAAATTACAACAATAGATGGACATTATAATTTGACCAAAGCCAGGAAATACAAGATGCAAAATACAACAATAAATGGACATTATAATTTGACCAAAGCCAGGAAATACAAGATGCAAAATACAACAATAAATGGACATTATAATTTGACCAAAGCCAGGAAATACAAGATGCAAATTACAACAATAAATGGAGATCACTACTGAAAGATGTTTCTTTATACTGTTTATATTACACTGAAATATACAACAAATATCTTCTTAGCTGATAAATCACTCCCCAAATTAGATGACTTGAAGTCAATAAAAAAAGTTTTTATTTGTTCTATCTACTAAATTGGTAAATATTTTTTCTTTGAGATGCATTTTGTACAACTGAAACATGCAGAACAACAAAGCACATAGAACATTAGACAGTTCAGCATGTTCTGTTCATCCAAAAGCCTGTGCTTTTCTTCTGTGACAACTTAATCAAGTGGCCACTGTGTTCTGACCTGCATCTCGTGGAAGTGCTTCTTGCATTGTTACAATCAATTAAAAGTAGATCTGTTTTGTGTTATGATATTAATTAGGATCTGAGTAAAGGGGGTAGAAAAATTTTTTTTTTTAAAAGGTATGTAAATCCCACCTATGATGACAGCCAACGTTCACAGTCACATGTCAAGTCAACTAATTTCAGCTAAGCAATTGAGCAGGGTTTTAAACATTTTTATTTAAGTAACATAATAACAGTATCTAACATTAATCTGTGTTTTATTATATTCATTTGCAAATGTGATTAAAGTGAATGAAAACCTTACTTACATTGACAGGTTTCATTACAGAGAATCAAGATCTAAAGTTTGCAGTGAACTTAAATTTCCAAATTAGCACTGTGGGGTTTTCTGAAGGATGAGCAGAAATTTCAAAATTACTTCCAATGAAATGAAAGCATAAATAACTTACTAAAAACACAACTTAAAAAAATAATTAGTTGATGCTTCTCTACATAACTGTAACTCTTTTTCAACAAAAAAATCTAGTTCTGTTCTGAATTAACAATAACAGAAGGATGTATCCACATTCACATGCAAAACTCAGTGATGTATTAAAGAATGATTTTGTTGGGAAGCAGATGATGTGCATGTTTATAACTATCTTTCAAAGATTGGTCATTTTGAAAATAAAATTACATCTCTCCCTTGATAACCTGCATAAAGTGGGGTCCAAAAACATATA
This sequence comes from Megalonaias nervosa, assembly GCA_016617855.1. Classification (NCBI taxonomy): domain Eukaryota; kingdom Metazoa; phylum Mollusca; class Bivalvia; order Unionida; family Unionidae; genus Megalonaias; species Megalonaias nervosa. Next base: position 149,678 of record JAECUM010000007.1, read on the forward strand.
CCATGGCATATGCAAAGGACCTCTGAAAAATTCAGAAAGGGGATACATTTGGACACATTCTAGTGTTACTGAAGATTCAGAGTAAAAAACAATCCTTATTAAAATAATGAGCAACAGTTATTTGCAGATCATCAAGATGCAATCTTGATAATTTTACTGCAAGTTAGAGCAAAATTTCTGTTCATCTTTGAGCAAAACCTCTTAGTGCCACTTCTGGAATAAACTCTGTAACTTGCTTTTCCATAATGAATCCTGAATGTGAAACTAAAGCTTTTTAATCACTTAGTACACCTTTTGCTTGGTTCCTTTGTAACTGATTGTTAAATCTCCAAATGAATATAATAAACTACTGATTAATGTCAGATACCTTAACTATGTAACATGTACTTTGTGTTCTCAGTGTTCAACTAATCAATTGAAAGGTAGGATTTACATGTCCTTTAACTTTTTTGTATTCTATCCCTGTTACTTAATTTGATACAAAAGGCTAATTAATGTGAAAATATAATGCAGGTCAACTTTTAATCGACTGAAAATGCAACAAGCACTTCTGCAAACTGGAGATCAAAACACAGTTGGTAACTGATTAGGTTCTCATGGAAATGCTCTTGGGCATCATTGTGATGGTCAAATGACACTTTCACATTTAGTTTTTAAAGTGTTGCCATCTGTAAACATCACTAATATTTGAATTGATCAAAATTTCATCACATTTTCTTATTTACTATTATGACTCCATGGTCTTAAAACAAGTAATAGAAAAGAGTAAGAATCTTTGTAAAATTCAACAAATAATTTATTTCCCGGGAATAAAAAGTGAAAATGTAAACAACAAGGAACTTGATTGTATTGCAAATTAAATCCCAAATAATCCTAGAATTACAGATGCAAGTTCTAACGATTATATTTCTGAATAAACTTCAGTGGAAATCCAAATTAAATCCAGTGCTGGCAGTGTTGATATGTCTGTGGTGGCCCATGTAGTTGTGATGCGCCAACAGTTTTTGTTGGATCACAATAATACAATCCACGAATATATTCTTATTTGAAATTTCACTATAAATTCCAGTCTCACTTTCCAAGAAAGTTATTTTTGAGCAATTCTATTTCCAAAGAAGAGTCATTTGAACTAAATAATTTTAATAAATAAATTCCTGCCCAAATGAATTGCTGGACACAACAACATTACAACTGATTCTGCAAAGATCTTACAGCATGAATAAATACTTTTTCCAGTACCAAGATTATACAGTCCTCTACCTGACCTTAGTTCACAATTAGCATTTTCTATAAAAAATGTTACCTAATGAAAGTTTCCTTCTGGAAGGCTCCAAATGTTTACAAGGTAAGAAAATCTTAGTTATAATTATAGGCCTATTTCTAAAATTAAAAATAAAATGTAGTAAACAACAGGTAGACCCTGCATTTCAGGGAGAATTTCTAAAGTTCTAGACACAGATTGAGACTGACATGTTTACTTCAAAAACAAATGATTCAGGTCAGGTAGAAAATGAACATGATTTTGGACAAGGTCAAGTCCAAATACAATTATTCATGGATATAATGAAACTTAAAAAAATAAAAAATAAAAAAAGTAACAAACAATGCAAATTAAATATACATAAAATTACATTGTACTGAGAATTTTTTTAATACTAAAAATTTTAAATATAGAATTTCTTATAAAATTTTACAAATTTCATTATGTTTATTCACATTCCTGGGCATTAGCTGCTATTTTAGATTACAAAATTAGCAATATATTGAGGTTTGTATACCCATTTTGATTACAATTTCATTCACATTGAAATAAAAGGAGCCTATTTTGGGGCATTTTCAAAAAGATAAAATGGGATCCACACCTTCCTCAATGTTATAAATAGGTTCATGGGTATAGTGAGGAAGTAGTGTTCCTCATTATCTTGCACCTTAGTTTACACTGTAGTCAATGTTTTTGTACTCCCTTGTGCACATGTTACTGAGGGAGAGGTGTGTATACAATTACTTCTATGCTATGGTCAATGTTTTGTACCCCCTGTGTGTAAGTTACGGAGGGACAGGAGTGAATATAAATACTTCTAAGCTTCTAAGACCCAATCTGCACCATCTGGTATGTAAGATATTGACCAAGACCAATGACTGCCAGTTTGTTCTTAATGACCCAAGGGGCTCTCTGCATCTGGTACATAAAGTGCTGTATGGTGCTGAAGAAACCCAAATGAATACATTGACCCAGGTATTAAGACTGAGAAACACACCGGTCATTAGTACTTACCTGACAGCCTCAGTTTCCCTGTGTAGCATCTGGTACATGGGTGGCTGATATGAATTGGAGAAGCCCAGGTAGTTGGGTGGGTCTCGAGGTACACCCAGTAAATGACTAATGGGGGCGAACTCCTTAAGGTCTTTATCTTCAATAGAGATTTCCTCTGGAACAGACAAAACATTTACATTTTAATGTAAAAACTTTTCAACTGCAGCTGTATCAAAGAGTTTAAACTGAGTAGCTTGAAGGTATGAAACTGAATCAAAGATTTTAAACAGAGTAGCTTGAAGGTATGAAACTGCAGTGACGATTTTAGGCTGAGTAGCTAGAAGGTATGCAGCTGTATCAAAGATTTTAAACTGAGTAGCTTGAAAGGTATGAAACTGTAGTGATGATTTTAAACTGAGTACCTTGAAGGTATGCAGCTATATAAGAGATTTTAAACAGAGTAGCTTAAAGGTATGAAACTGTAAAAGATTTTAAACTGAGTAGCTTGAAGATATGAAACTGTATCAAAGATTTTAAACTGAGTAGCATGAAAGTATGAAACTGTATCAAAGATTTTAAACTGAGTAGCTTGAAGGTATGAAACTGTATCAAAGATTTTAAACAGAGTAGCTTGAAGGTATGCAGCTTCAAAGTCATATTCTTTTTTAAACAAATGTTTAAAGAAAGGTGAAACTCTCTATCTGAGGTCTCAAGGGTGGGGGGCAGTGTTTTTGACCCCATTGTAACAGTTTTTAATTTGCAATACAAAATACTAAATAGATTTGAAAATCAAATGGTTTTATTGTCTCGCTGTTGCACTACCATCACCCCATTTCTGGGACATGACTCATAAACCAGAATTTCTGACCACTGACAGAATGGTAAACCTACCATCTTGAGACTGGTGAATTTTGTGTCCTCTAAGGACCCCCAGTGTTCGCTCCAGGGTATGTCGTGGAAACAGCTCCCCACAACTTGTCAGCACAATGAAAAACTTCAGCACAAGGGAACTATGATCCATTTCAGGACCAAGCTGATGGGGATCTTGGAATATTATCAGTCCAAAGCTGTAGCTCTCTTTCTTTGGTTTGGATGATTCTGAATACTGCAGAATTTCTTGGGAAAAGTTACTGACTAGGGCATAATCAACCATCTTCGCAAACGAATAATCCTGGAACATTTGAAGATACATACTGTAAATTCTGTTTATAATGAAATCAAATGTAACAACTTGTTGGATATCATTAAACACTTTGCAATCTCTCTTCCAGTTTTTATATTACATTTTAACCCAGATACAATGAAATTAAGCTATAAGGAAATGATTTCTGGTGCACCTTGAGTTTCGTTTTATCCAGAGTTTACTGTATATATTATAATAATGATGATGATGATAATGTTAATAATGATGATGATGATAATGATAATAATGATAATGATAACTTTTAAGAAAATACTATTTTAAAGAATGGGATATATCTGGATATTAACACTTCTGCAAGCTATGTTCACTTGTCACCTGTACCTGCTTGCAATATAATTTCCTTGTCTGACATTAAAATGCATAAACATGCTTAGCCAATCACTGCAAGAGTAAGTAAAACATTTTCACATGACTTATCGTGCTGTTTTACTATAAATGGCTGTAAAAGGTAACAATATTCATTCTAGAAGGAAAATATTGATATACTTCTTTTTCTTTACAATGGGGTACTAACCTAATATTTCTGGTAACAATAAAACCTTAACTTGTGTGCAAAGGAGGGGAATTACTTTCCGCTTGCCAGTTCTAATTCTTTTAATATGAACTGCATTTCTCATTCTTCTCTCTGCATCTGTAGCTCTGTCTTCTTTTTCACTTTGTATTTGCATCTCTCTCTCTCTCCTTTTCCTCTTTCTGCATTTGCATTTCACTTTCTCTTTGTCTTTCCCGATTTTGTATTTCCATCTATTGTATTTAAAGCTGAAGCTTTCTTAACTCTATTTCCATCTGGTTTATTAATTTCTTTTAATTTAATTTCTGAACCATAATGAGACTTAATAATCAAACCCAAAGCACTTTTATCAAAAAAATTCTTTTTCACCAAATACTGGACCAAAATATTTATTATTTCCTATAGCATTAACGAAGCCTTTACTTCAGAATGATCATGTCTGGCAAGCTGAAGCAATTCATCCCTTTTCAAAGAACTCTAACCCTGCCTGGGTAGGACTTAAAATAAAGTTCTCCACTTTAGATGACATTGTAAAGCTTTGTCGGTTTCACTAAAGATTTCTCAAATATGCGAAATTAAAATACCAAAGGCTAAAAACATTCAGAAACAAAGTGAATTTAAATGTTAAAACCAAATTGATGTTTTCTTAAATATTTTAAAGATATAAAAGAAAGAAAGACAGCCCACCATTTTCTGTTATGACTCGATGGTCTTAAACTCAGTAACAGAAAAAAAGAGAAAAGCAACAAGTTTTATAAATTTCAATGAATAGTTTATTACCCTAGAATACTGAATGAAAATTTAAAAGGAAAGTATTGTGAATTAAATCCCAAACAGTCCCAAAAGTTTTATCACAAGTCCAAAAGTATAGAGTATTCTGATTGAATTTCAGTTGTGTGCCAATTAATTCCAACCTTGCCTGTGCTGATGTACCAATTGCATGGAATATTGCTGATGTGCTAACAGTCTTAACAACCTTAATATAAAAACCTATGTCACAATAAGAGGACCAGGATGATGGTCATCTCAATGTAACTTTCCATCAAACTGTAAACATAGTTCATTTCCAGAATTGTCTAAGGTCAGGATCAAGGCAAATATAGAGCTCAGTGTGTGTGTGTGTGTGTGTGTGTGTGTGTGTGTGTGTGTGTGTGTGTGTGTGTGTGTGTGTGTGTGTGTGTGTGTGTGTGTGTGTGTGTGTGCGTGTGTGCGTGCGTGTGTTGCATTTTTAGCATAGCTTTAACAATTTTTCAGTCATATCACAACAATGTCTGCAGTGTGACAGATTATAGTGATGTCTAGCACTGGGGCATAATGCTGCAGATGTGTAGCATCATGTCCACCCAGTCACATTATCCAGACACCAGGCTGACCAGTCCCAACACTAACCTCTTAATGCTGAGCACCAGGCTAGACAGCTGCTAGTACCATTTTTATAAGTCTTTGGTATGACTCAGCTGGGGTTCAAACCTGCAACCCCCTGCATCCGAGGACACTCTAACCACTTAGGCCACTGGAGCAGTGCAAAACCAAGCAAACATGTTAATAAACAGTGACATTAGTCATGTAGGCCCAAATTCCTATCATCTGTTATGGACAAAGAACAATCACACAATAGAAATTAAATGTACAATTTTTTGTAAAAATCTGCTTTAATATGCTGCATGACACATATGTCATTATTGCAGCTAAAGCAAATTTTAAAATCAGCTTTACTGGAACCTGATAACTGAAATTAAAAAATTTTAATACTAATTTTGTCTACATGGAAGATTTCATTGAGTAATGGGAGATGCCCCTCAACTTGGGAGGAAAACCCTCTCATTCACAGGTTCACATCTATACATATTCTATATGCCAGTCTATCATACTAGCATTCATTTTAGCTAACAAGATTTTCAAATTAGGCTGCTGTGATGCACAATATTGGATGACAGCTCATGATGATTTTCAGTTGGGACAAAATAGAATTAATTAGAAGTCTTTTGGTGAAAACCTTAAGTCAGAGTGACCATCCATTCAGGGGAGTGGTGAAGACAAGATTTTTAGGACCAACTAGGCAAGATAAGAAGTCTACTGCTCAAAATCATATGTTGGTATAGCCACCCATTTGGGAAAAGTAGAGACAACAATATTTTCAAGATATAACTTTCCATTCAGGTGGAGTAACAAAAACATGATTTTCAAGATGGCTGCTTTGGCAACCATACTGGACATCAGATCAACACTCTTTTCATTTAAGACCAGCTCAACATTGTTAAGAAATCTTCTGATAACAGCCTCATATTAATATGATTTTCTGTTCATGTACAGTTATGATAACAAGATTTTCAAGATGGCTGCTTTGGTAGCCATATTGAATGTCAGATTTGCACCATTTTTTTAGGACCATATCAATAAAGTTTTTCAGGAAAACCCTATGTTGATATGACCGTCCATACTGACATTCATTTGGGAGGAGTAGAGATGACTACATTTTCAAGATATGAATTTCCATTCGGGTGAAATAGCAAAATAATATTTTCAAGATGGACACTCAGGCAGCTATAATTGATTTTAGATTGGGCCCATTTTTATTTAGTACCAACTAGTCATAATAAGAAGTGCTCTAATGAAAAAAATGAAGTTTCAACTTGGGAAAAACAAGTCTGCTGTTCTTTTAGCCATTTATACATATATAACTGTACTGAATTGGAGAAAGGAAAACAATAAAACCAGTTATTGTCTGCAAATTTAGCACAAGCACAATTCCAATCTTCCTGAATAGTGACTACCAAACCAAAATAATGCAAAATTTTTTTAAAAAGATCTTTCTATGAAGCAAAGAGGAAGGGGTAATAAAGAAAACAATGGTAAAATGATGCACATGGTCTTGTAGAATCGGCTGAGATGTCTCGCTCAAATAATTCAGCACCCTCAATATGGTATCATTCCTATGAGGTAAATGCTGGAATTGAATAGCAGTGGAATATAATGACTGAGTTATTCGGGTTTCCATAGAGAGCACTGAATTAAGGAGTGAAGTATGAACTTCATGATTCAACAGAACACATCCGAGGAGCCTCAAGTGAACTGAATACTGCATGAAGACATGTATTTGCTCACTGAACAGTAAATTATAAGTTCAAAATTTTGTAACCCTAAACACTGGTTTTGTTTCCCTACTAAAATGTGTTCTAACCACTTTCCAACTCACTACCCACCCACCCCCAAAAAACCTTATCCGATTTGCACAAATAGGAAGATCTACTTATGGGGACACTCTGATGACAGAATTACCGTCATATAATGGAAAATTTTCACCCATGCAGGTAGACAATGGAAAGAATGTGTCTGTTTAAAGTTTCATGGAAATCCCCCAAGTAGGGGTAGTGATAACAAACTTGTACTAACAGATGGACGATAGACAAGAGACCATCTCAAAAGCTAATAAAATATGCTACAATCTGGGCTAACAATCCATGTGTTTACTCACCAAATCCTTTATTTCAGGATCGGTATGATACTGCATCTTCAAACTGGTCATGTTGTAGAGATTTGCATGGTTCAACATGTATTCATATAACTGCTGACCTGAACATGAGGGCTTTGGGATAGTTACAACATCTGTAAAAAAGGTATTTCTTTCACAATTAATTAAAAAACTTATTTAATTTAAAGAGCTTTAAATGATTTCTCTGAAGAAGGCAAAAGTATCTTCCTTGTCATACCTAAAAGACTAAAACATTTTATCAAACCTCTTGAAAGACCCGAATTTCTTCATTATATCAGTCACACAATTTTTTAACAGCCTGTTCACCTGACCATGTATTTCCATAAATAGTGTACTTTTCATAACTTTTGAGGATTCATGAATGCCAGGGACATTTGTCTAATTTTCTAGGAAATGATGGAATGAGTGGCAAGTTTATTTTGTTCTATTCTGGCAATAATACAATAATATTCTCATTTGTTGCAATATTTAAAGCAGAGTTTAACTGAAAAAATGTTTAGGAGGCAAGAAATGTATCTGTATCAATTTCAAGATATAATAGTAATATAATACAGTATTGATATATTGGTGTTAACTGCCTTCATGTATATTTTATGTATTTTTTCGTACCCTTTAATTTTCCGTACACAATCCAGTTATCAAAATAATAATTATTTAAATGTATCATAATTTTTCGTACATATCACTTTGTATTATTTGAAAAATTCATTAAATTATCGGACATAAAATTTCCACTAAGAAGATTTACGTTTGCAAAAAAGATTGAAAATACCGTATTCCCATTTTGTTTTTACAAAAATTAATGATTAATTGTTTTGGTGAGAAAATATAATGATTGATGCATAAGCATGGGCGCCCGCAGCATAGGTCAAGGGGGGTCACATGACCACCCCCCTGAAATCATACTGCAATATATATTCCGAAAAGTTTAATCACGCAAATGAAGCTGAAAATATGTCACAAGATTCTGTTCAAAACACTTTGTAAATATTAGCTTTAGTTTCAGACTGCTTACTATACTAACTCTCCCGGCCGTGACTGACTGACCCCCCCCCCACTTTTGCAAAAGATCCTGCGGGCGCCCATGTGCATAAACTCTTATTGTCATTACAATATCTACTGGTGTTTATTAACAAATGAACAAAGGACTTTACAGACCATACCTTTAAATATTATCGTTAATTAATTCTCCTTATTAAGTCCGTCACCGTAACAAAGCACCACGTGCATTTTAAAACAAGTTCGGAAGCCCTTTGATGTTGTCTTATCCAACAAAAATTTCATCTCAGTACATGCTAAAGTGAAGACCACAGACCATTGGTCAACTAGTCTTATTGTTTCATTAGTCATACAAACATAAAATATAAAAACCTTGTCATTTTGCATCATAAATTTGAAAGTCACGGACTCAGTTAAATTGATTCGTATATATGCATATACTATCTTTCAAGTGCTTGTTCTGTTTTGACTTGGATATAATTAACATTTTATTGCAAATCTATTCTATGATATACCCCACTATTATCTTTATTGGCGAGTTCGAATAACAAGTAATGCATATCATCGCTTGTCCTTATAACATCTGCTATATGGACAACGGCTTCAATAGCACATTGACAGACTTTCATTTCCCTAAAGCGAGCCTCATTTCCCTACTGGCAGCCTCGCTGATTTGACCTCTTCAGTCGATTCTTGCCCTCAATCTGGTTTCAACTAGAATAACCAAAGAGCTAAGCATGTTTAATTTCCATGTAAATAACACTGTATAGCCATGTGGTTGTTGTGACAATGTACATCGTAATTAAAACAAGAATGAACTGTTGATTTAGCGGTGTTTATTCCTAATGGAATATAGTAGGGTCGTAATACATGAGGATTATCCCACTTGTCAGGTAACTGAAAATAGTCTTCTTTTCTCTTTGCAAAAGCTACAAATAAAAACTACACTGAATAAATACGGTCTTGTACACTGAAAAATTTTGTTTGATCTCTCTGGAGCGCGTGTACACACACACAGACACACGCACGCATGCACGCACATTAACTTAAATGCTGATTTCAAGTTCTTTATTTTTTATTGCAATTTGATAATGAGATTATTGTTACGGTAAAAATACAACTTGCACTTAATTTCTTGACGATGTGGGGTCGTATTTTTGCATAAAATTTACCAATAAATAATACCCATAACTTATACATGTTCAAACCATCTTGATCATTTTGCCAATATTACACAACATAACTGCTACATATGTTCTAAATGCAGACGAGCTTGCACACTGAGACATAATTCTCTCTCTCTCTCTCTCGTTCACTAATAACAACAGTACTTTTGATTTATGAGACAGAAAATATACGTTTACTTTGTACGTTTGTACTGTTAGGTTGTCGAGTAGCATGTTTACTGTAGAACTTGTTTTGGTACGATCCTTTATTTTTCGTACATGGTCAGCACCACCAAATGATAATTATTTATTTTACATATAATTTTTTGTACACTGAAATTAATAATTATTTTTTCGTGTACGAAAAATTACATAAAATATGGTAATACAATATTGATGTACTGATGTTAACTGCCTTCATGTAAACTAGTAATATAATAATACAGTACTGAAATTGATGCTGACTGCTTTCTGGTACAGTAGTAATATAATAATACAGTATTGATGCATTGGTGTTGACCGCCTTCTGGTACACTAGGAATATAATAATACAGTAATGATGTATTGATGTTAACTGCCTTCAAGTACACTAGTAATATAATAATACAGTATTGATGTTGACAGCTGTCTAGTATACTAGTATTAATACAGTATTGATGTATTGATGCTGACTACCTTCATGTACACTAGCAATATAATATTACAGTATTGAAACTGATGTTGACTGCCTTCATGTACACTACTAATAAAATAATACATTACTGATGTATTGGTGCTGACTGCCTTCTGGTATAGTGGTAATATAATAATACAGCATTGAAACTGATGCTGACTGCCTTCTGGTACACTAGTAAGATAATAATACAGTATTAAATTGATGTACTGATGTAAACTGCCTTCATGTACACTACTAATATAATAATACAGTACTGATGTATTGGTGCTGACTGCCTTCTGGTACAGTAGTAATATAATAATACAGTATTGAAATTGATGTTGACTGCCTTCTGGTACACTAGTAAGATATTCATACAGTATTGAATTGATGTACAGATGTCAACTGCCTTCATTAACACTAGTAATATAATAATACAGTTTGATGTTGACCGCCTTCATGTACAATAGTAATATAATAATACAGTACTGAAATTGATGTTGACTGCCTTTTGCTACTCTTAAAATATATTAATATAGTACTGAATTGATGTTGACTGCCTTCATGTATAGTAGTAATAAAATAATACAACATTAATGTATTGATGCCGACTACATTCTGGTACAATAGTAATATAATAATACAGCATTGAAACTGATGCTGACTGCCTTCTGGTACATTCATAACATTCATTTCATTATGCTTCACATCACAAAAATATCATCCCAATGGAGGGTATTGCTCTTGATAGTTGTGGTTTTCTACAGATAAATGCTTAAATTGTTATTCCTGGAATGTGATGTTTCCTTTGCATGAATGCTTAATGACAATATCTCACGTCTAAACCTTGTCATACCAAGCTAGCAAAATACTGTTTGGACCTGATATAACATAAATTATTGTGTAACAATGTCAAGTGATGCAAACTGATCCAAGTTAAAATTTGCAGTTGAATTAGCAGGTACTATATACCACAGCAATAATTACATATCTTTGCCTCAATTTACAATAAAACTGTTCATAAGCAGCTTTAGTATTGTCAGCAGTTTCAAAGAAGTGAGCAAACTAACAAGTTCAAAGATTAAAAAAGAAGCCTACCTTGTTGTAGAAAATTCCTGGAGAAAGATGGGGCATAAGGGTAAACCTTAATGAAATCTATGAGGAAATTCACTACATGATAGTTTGGAGGAAATCCTTTTTGTTCTCCATTCAGGTATGCCTGCACACAGCGCAGGTGGAAATCATGAGCAAATGAGTGAACATGAATAACGTCCTTGCATTTTTCACACTCGTCAACAAACATCAGCTTCATCTGAAAAACGTTAACATCATTAACGGAAAACTAGAAAAAGGCATAAGTCATATTAAAAACCAAGTGTACTGTTTATTATGACAAGATTTAATATCAATTATTTACAAACCACCCAAAATTCTGTTACTGTACTATTTTTTGATATCTGAATCTATTATTCTTTCTCTTTTAATTATTTTGTTCTTAATAATAGCTTCTACAGAAACATGACCACCACAGTTCACTCTGGTGATTATTACCCAGGAAGTCTCAATGACCTCAACCTTTGATCAAGGCATCCAGTCTTGAACTAAAGTCACTGTGTGGAAATCATTAATTTCTTTCTAGATTTACCATGATCATGACCTCTGATCTCAAGACCCAATGATATACAGGGTTTGTTTATTGCCCTAAGTGCAAAGCCAAAACACAAAATTTGGTCAGGGAACTTACTTTAGAATCCAGTCTACACTGCAAAACCCATTATTCTTTGAGTCACAGTGACTACAAAATCAAAAGGCTCTTTTATATCTTAAGTGCAAACACATGGTATAGAAGTAATGTTATTATGAAAAAAAACTACTATTCAACCTTCAGTCAAAGTGACCTTGATCTTTGATCTTTTATCCCAAAATCAACATGCAAGTAACCAAAAACTTGTACAAGGTACATATTCCAGAACCAAATATTGTGTGCAGAAACCATGTTTTCTTCTTTCAGTCATTGTGACCTTGACTTTTGGACCCTATAATCACTAGGATTTTTCCTTACATAACTGCAAACGTATCCACAAGTTTGGTTCGGCATGAGATATAGAACTAATATTTTTGTGCAGAAACAATCTTTCTTCTTTCTGTTTTAGTGACCTGACCTTTGACCTTTTAACCTAAGGACAAATAGACTTATTCCTTCCCTAAGTGCAAGCCATCTAGTTTTTGTGCAGTTATGTAATGTGGTCCTAATGTTATTGTGCAGAAATCATTTTATTCTTTAGTCACAGTGAAACTGATCTTTAACCTTTTGACCCTGAAAATCGATACTCTTCATCCTTACACCATGATCAAGTAATTTATCCACAACATTTGGCCAAGATACCTGCTGTAAAACTGATCGTACCATGTGTGAAAATAAAGTTAATTGACAAACAGACAGACAGGGCTTTAGCATAATACACTGTGTCTAAAGATGAGTGTAGAAATATATATTATGGTCCTAATAATACTTTATAAACTGAAACAAGAGTCATATTGGAAAGCAATGAGGGGTCGGGTCTGGCCTGTCCAATGTACTATTATGTACCCCTACTGCGCATAACTTGCGCAAACTTTCTTTTCAATAATGACAACCCTGTTACCATCACAACTGAAGTCATATCTATGTCTTGCCATACCAACACAAGCAAGGTAAAAAGGCTAAATAATTTAGGTGGTCAAATGTTTCAATAAATGAAAATAGAATTGTTATATTCTCACAAAATGACATTAATGTCACTGAGATATCTAAACTTTTGTAGTTTACTTAAAATGTGATGTGTTATTCTGACTCAAATCATAACAGTGATAATTTAGTCTTCCACTACTGATCTACACTGCATTGTAATCTAATTAAACTTTCTTTGAAATGGATATCTTGCATGGGTCCATACTGTAAGTTGGTTCAAAGCCTTAATTCTAGGAATGAGGAAGTAAAAAAAGAGCTGTCACCATTTTTTTTCATGCCTGCTCTGTAGATAAAACTCCATAACTTATAAGGCCCCAATTATTAACATGCCTGACCTTGTACATCACCCATCTAACCAATGAAAATGTTACCCTGTTACCCTAAATACTTCAGAACTGTTAAGCCAACATCTCCATGGTTGTTCAATAACTTTTTTTAAACCTATGCATTGAATCTGATGACAATTCAATAATGCCAATACAGGGCATACATAAAACAATTTCCCCAAGCTTGATCATATTTAAAGTTTTTAATTATTCCATACAGTACTCTCAGCACCTCTGATATTAGCATCAGCTGGTTACTTAGGTGGCAAAAATGGATGTTCAAGAGAAAACTACAACCAAGGATGAACAATCACTCACCCTTGTGTGCTGAAAGATAGTATCAAAGCAAAAACTGCATATTCAGATAAAAGCCAGCGGGCTATGCTAAATTATACAGGGCCTAGGGTAGTGGTAACAAAGGATGCCAGATGCCAGAAAACTATTATGTAATCCCTTTTGCAACAAAATATTACTCAACATTATATATATATATATATATATATATATATATATATATATATATATATATATAGATGAGAACTTGACTGTCTGTAGTCGTAATGATGAATGACAGGTAATACGTAAATTCTTGAACATGCATCTGATGCCCCTTCAGCATCAATGACATCAATCTGAATAAATTTTCCTGGATGTTTTGTTTTCGACATTATCCCCATCAAATGTTGAGCAGTATATGTTACCTAGATTTTGCAACATATTCTGTTGTGATAACAAGAAACTGAGTTTCATAAACCTGTTGGTTGACTGTGTCTGATAGTCTGCTAGACTCATAGGTGTAGAGCTTGACAAAGAAGTACTCTGCATGGAAGCTGAGTTCTATTAGAAGAATTCCACCTGACAGTGTCTTCTGGAGGTTGAATATATTCCTGTGATAAGTAGCCATCTCCTCAAACTTTTGCTCATTTCTTCTATCCGATCTGAATGCAAACAATACAAAGTAGTTTTAATGAATGTAATCAATGTAGTGATTCACTCACCTGCAAACTCTTCCTGTCTTACCCACTTACAGTGACATCGTTTACATTGACAAACTGCCTAAGCAAAACGAAAAAGCAAAGTCACTGGCCAATGGTCATTTGTTATGTTCAACTTTAACATGCTTATGTCAATGACAAGAGAAACAAGTATTTATATATCAACAGTAGCCCCAGCTCCTAACTTTAATAAATCCTTTGTTTTCTAGTCGTTTATACTGACAAGCTACCAGTTTTGACCCATAGTTTTTTTTATACAATTATTTAATTTTCCCACCTGGCTTTAATGTTTCTGTCATATTAACAAACATGCATTTATTTGGTCTTCCAATGTTGACCTTTCTCAGAGACTTCAATAATGCATGTACCCTTCATCAAAGCAAGCAAGCTACAAACTTCAACAAAATAATACACCCTTCATCAAAGGAAGTCATCACCAAACTTGAAAAAAAAAGCAATGAAATTTGATCTATTGCATTTTCCAACATGAGCAGTAATTAAAACATGTTTACAGTGCCATGAAAGTTTCATTTTCTGCAAGAAGAAAAGTAACTTTATTTCTGATTATGATTTGCTTAAATGAGACTTTTCTTTTAAAAAATATGTCATCAAATGTTTTGCGATCATTTGCAATAAACATTTTTGCTGCTATTTTGAGAGAAATCATAACCTGACAGGTTTTCAACTAGCTTTGAATAACCTCATCCCCTTGGTACTCTCAGTCATATGATTACATCTGTTGCCTCAGTCAGACTAATTTCTATGCCAATTTAATTAGCATGTAAATAACAACTATACTGCCACATTCTACTGGTGTCAGTAGTGAATTGCTTAGTTACATGTTGGTTGACAATGGGATATTGATCAAATGAAGACTATCATTTTTGAATGTGTTTTCTATAGGATGTGACCAATACATGAATTTTCAAACATGGGACCTATACTAGAATTCAAGGACTTTTCATATTCATGTACTTTAGGCATTATGAATATTATTACAAAAAGGTAACAAAAATGTAAATTGTCAATAGAAAAGTGTATTTCAAACTGGTTTTGTCTTCATTTAATTAAAATTACCAGTTTATTTTCTACCAGTTTATTTTCTCAAAGTATAAATCCTACTCACTGATGACAGGACACCCCTTAAAGATGAATTTCATTTCTATGCAGGTCAAAGAGAAATTTAATTTTTTTGCCACCCACTCACCCCACATCTCAACATCTGCTTATGTCGACAATATTACCTCATATCCAAGGATGTCAAGATAAACAGGTAGTACCATATGAAGTGGCCCCTTCTCATAGCTGACTTTACAAACTTTAAAGTGGGGGTTTAATACTGACTCTTTAAAGTGGGGGTTTAATATTGACTCTTTAAAGTGGGGGTTTAATACTAACTCTTTAAAGTGGGGGTTTAATATTGACTCTTTAAAGTGGGGGTTTAATATTGATTCTTCAAGTGCATAACCATGCTGCCATTACCACTGGAAAAGCATGCCTATATCTTGTGAATTGCTGATGCAATTAAGATAGTAAATCCATCAATAAATTCATTCAAGACAGTATAAAAAACAATGAAGGACCTGAGGCAGTCAAAATATCTTGTCACAAGATTCCTTCATTTGTATAGTTTTCAAAGTACTCCATGTATTATTCTCTTCACAACATATCCTTCACATTATCACACAAATGAATGCATAACATGTTAAGTACCCAAGTGTCCTCTAAATTCAAACTACATTTCTTATCAAAGAATCAACATACTGTCATCTAATACACTGACCCCTAATTATAAAGACCCCCTGTATACTACAGCCAGTCAAATAACATGAAGCCCATTCAATTAACTTCATTTAATTTGACACTGCAATATATGCCCACAACCTGTAGCCTGTTAAAGCAAACAGTCATGATTCACATAGTTTCAGTCTTAATGCTCATGGGAAACTATCACCACATGCAGTTTATCCAACTGTCATAAAGGTGATTCAAAGATAAAACTGGTCAGCAATATATAACAACCATGCCACTGAGTGCTTAAATGACTGATAATTGTAAGTGTGATCTTGTGTTTGATAGTCCTTTCTGCATTTCTGAGGGAAAGCCCATTAGGCAAATTTGCACAGATAAAGTATGCAAGTGGAACAACCCAATTCATTTGAAGTTAGGAAAATTGGAGATGGGTTTTAATGCAACAATGACATTATGCTTTGATGCCTTGAATCAGAATATTTAAAGCAGCTTCATTCATGATTGTTGGCTAGTTCACGATCTATGGCAGAGTTTCTTTGATTTAAGATTTTACTAATTACATAAAATGCAATATGTGATTATTTCATTAATTAAAATGATAAAGCTAGGAACAGTGACACTGTGGAGCATGATTAATATTTTTAAAGCTAACTGTCTGAACACAGTTATAATTCAGGGAGGGATGAACCATCTCAATTAGCAAAGGGGGGGGGCTATACTTTGCACATAATACAAACGTACTGACATTAGACATTCCAGAGTAAACATCTGTCCACAGTTACACCATTTTTTAAGTCTCACTCCTTCTCTCATCCCCAACACTGCTTAAAAAGCTGGCAGGTATAAAGAAGGTCAGCAGGTATGTGAAACAAATTATTTTTGTGATTATATGTATAACATGCCCAATCATGGCACAGTCTTGCTTGTAAAAACCCTCAATAATAAGTTACCTCACTTAAAATGCAGTACACTTTATATTCCAAGAGGATTCTTACAATGAGAGATCAATGTAACTCTATATTCCATACTTGTTTTATATTCTAAAAAATTCATGAAATAATTCTGATTTCTGAATCAAAATAACAAAATAACTAATAAAATATGACAATTAGGTTCATTGTGAAATGCAGATATAAAATTAGCAGCAGGCAGACTTCCCTTATCACAAAGTAACAGCAGTAGATGCCTCACACAAGATGATTACAAAGTCATTTATAACCCAGAAAATTCTTGAGTCCATTACTTACCTGTGTTTGTATGAGACAGGTGTGGTGTGTATGTAGTGGAAGCCGATGGTCTGTAAGTATGCGATGTATTGTTGTCTGAACTCCTGTAGTAGGGTTCGGTGCCAGTCCTCTTCGATGGCAGGCTCATAGGTTTTGTACTCTGGTGAGTCTGTTAGTTTCCCCACAGATGATGACATATTTAGCAGCTTTTTCTTTCCGTCTTGGCCATCCATATGTTTGGTGCGAACACTTCCTACAGATGTGCCTGAACTGTGACGAGACCTCTGCTGACAAAATCACGTTTAGTTAAAAGTACAAAAATGCAACACCATTTACAATATTTGCTAGCGATTTTTAAGGTGATCACTTAAACAGTAACACAGTAATAGTGATACAAACAATGGTTTGTAAACATCTCATCTAGAGATGGCACCTCCCCCCATCCCATTTTATGTATAGACTCCTTCTGAAAATACCTAATGGTCAAACAGTCTCAATTTTTATACTTCTTATGTTAGTACCATACAGTTCAGCATTCTTAATTTATATACTACTTAAGCTAAAGGGGTTGTTTGCACTGCAGCAAATTTTCAAAAGGCATCTCTATGCATCTTACATGACATGCATACCAAGTTTGGTTGAAATACCTTGAATGGCTCTCAGAGTTATGCTCCAAAACTGAAAATGTTTACAGAAAGACAGACATATTGAGAGCAATATTTTCTTGTATTACATGCCACAGAAATAAATATAGCATTTATTTTAGTAGGTAACGAAATAAAAAAAACGGCTCTGATTTGTACATACTAGCATGATTAGTATGGCACAGATTTTTGTACATACTGATGGTATTAATATAGCACTGGTTTGTACATACCAGGGGGGTAAATATAACATTGATTTGTACTTACTAAGATAATAAATATGACATGGATCTGTACATACCAGTGGGATAAATATGGCACTGATTTGTACACACCAGTGGGATAAATATGGCATGGATTTGTACACACCAGTGGGATAAATATGGCATGGATCTGTAAATACCAGTGGGATAAATATGGCATGGATTTGTACATATGAATGGGATAAATATGGCATGGATTTGTACACACCAGTGGGATAAATATGTTACTAATTTGTACATACCAGGGAATAAAAATGCCACTGATTTTTGTGCATACCATGGGTATAAATATCACACTAATTTGTACATACCAAAGGTATAAATATGGCACTGATCTGTACATACCAGGGAGATAAATATAGCACAGATTTTTGTACATACCAGGAGGATATGCCATTGATTTTTGTGTATACCATAGGCATAAATATGGCACCAATGTTTGTACATATCATGGGTATAAATATGGCATTGATATTTACACACCTGGGTAATAAATGTAGCACTAGTTTGTACATATCAGTGAAATAAATACGTCACTGATTTTCACACATACCATGGACATAAATATGGCACTGATATTTACACACTGATGATAAATATTAGCACTGGTTTGTACATATATGTGGGATAAATATGTCACTGATTTTTGCACATAAAACAGGTATAAATAAGGCAGTGATATGTACTAACCAGGGTGATAAATACTGCAATGGTTTTACAGATCTGTACCTACCAGTTGAATAAATATGTTACAGATTTGTACCTATCAGCGGAATAAATATGCTACAGGTTTGTACCTACCAGTGGAATAAATATGTTACAGATTTGTACCTACCAGTGGGATAAATATGGTACTGATTTGTACATATCATTGGGATTAATATGGAATCAATTTGTACTTACCAGTGGGACTAATATGGTACTGATTTGTACATACCAGTAGGGTTAATGTGGTACTGATTTGTACATACCAGTGGAATTAATATGGCACTGATTTGTACATGCCAGTGGGATTTATATGGTACTGATTTGTACCTATCAGTGGGATTAATATGGTACTGATTTGTACATACCAGTCAGATTAATATGGTACTGACTTGTATTGGTTTTAGCACAGAGTTTATTGTCCCTGACTATTTTTCAAGCCAAAATCCATAATATCTTTGAAATTCATATGTTGGTATTCTTATGATTAGTTATTATCATTTTTTCATATTGATGCAGTATAGTTTCCACAAATTTGGAATATGGTGCCACATGTACAGTAGGGTTTAAACAATTAAATAAGAATACAAACATAACTTAGGAACATGAAATTTGATCTGCATTTGGTTGACCTGATTGTTATAAAAAGTTATTATGATGGGCTAAATGCAATGAAAAATTATGAAAATGAAAAAAAATCCCACAAAGAATTAAAAACTATACTAAAAGTAAGCATAAAGGATTTATCAGCCAAAATTTGAAATGTATTCCAGCTTTATGTGTAACATCAGTTAAAATGATACCAATAAAAAATCTCCAATAATAACTTAATAAAATGTTTGCAAGAAACCAACTTTTGGAGTAAAATATATTTCTTCGATTATAGTTAAGTAATCATAATACCTTAGCAGTACTACAACTGACTAAAAAATCCACCACTCCCAAGCTACATTATTTTAGCTATGAAAGCTAAATATTGTATGTCCACATAGATGGCAGTGAGACAGTGATCTCCCCTTCATACAGGAATTGGTGCAAATCCCATGAATACTTCAATTATAACCAGAGCAGAATACACATTCTCTTAGCAGCATGAAAACTGCAGCAAGGTTGTGAGGGTATATCCATATTATGATTTGGAAAGCATTATTGAAGAAATATATTTTACTACAAAAGTTTTCTTCTTCAAAAATGTTACCCAATCAGAATACCTTGTGCATAGATCAGAGGTGGAGGGAATTATATCCCTTTACCCTGAAAAGGCCACCTCCAGTCCCCTACTGCATGTTAGGCAGCTTTTAGAATGAGAAGCTGGAGAATTGATTTTGTATGCCAATACATGGCTTTTAGAAACAAAAAAAAAAATTCTTCCCCCAAATCCAATAGGTCGTCATGCCACTTCCTTAAGAAGCTTCAGAACAACCTGGGAAACTAACCTGTTGTGCTGCAGTGATAGATCCCATCAGGTCTAACTGAGCCTTCTGGGATGAAAGATCTCTGAGGTAGAAGCAAGAGAAAGTGGACTCTGACCTCCATCCAAAAGCTTGTATAATGTCAGCCTTGGAACAGTTTTTCTCTAATGCAATACTTGTTGCAACTGTTATAACTTCATGAGCCAAAATACAAAGAAAATTTTATTTGGTTAACTTTGATTATGCAGTACAACAAATCCATCTTATCCAGCCAATAAAGTCAGTGCTGAAATATTAACCTTTCCCACTTCCAGAGGTAAGATAGGCAGGATCTCCCTCTTTGCACCAGTACATTTCTTCCCAGGTACCATTTCAAAGCTCTCATCTGGTCCTGTACATGACCCAGAGTTAAAGAGCCCAAACAAGAAAGAGTTTTGCCACAAAAAAAAGTGATTGTCCATGAGCAGGAGCCTGATCCTGGCAATGAAAGCAAGAGTGTCAAGAGTGATGTTGACCCATCCTGTTGGAACTGTCACTAGTTCAGGTCAAATGACAATGCATACATTTTATTGATTCTGCCTGCTGTAGTTATTACAGTAGGTGAACCAATGAAGTTTTCAACAGTAGTTCAAACAGTGCCTTATTCAGAAAGGTTAGAACACATGACATATTCAACTTTGGGCCACACCTTTGGGGGTCTGAAATCAAAACTCAAAAGAAGACCACAGAGATCTTTCTTTACTCCTATTGTGTGATGATCTAGTTTATCAGTGATTGTGGAATGATAGCCTTTAATTATGACAGAAGCTAACTGTTTCTTGTTAAAAAGTCAAGTAGGAAGTCACTATTTGGGGTATTGATGCTTTAAGCAGAGAAACATGTTCACCCTCACACAACTGTGAGAAAATTCTCCATTACCCCTCATATGCTTTCAAAGTGAAATAGCTGCTTGCTGACTCTCCACCACTTCTTGTTAGAGATATCTGTACTTCATGGCTTGTTTAATATGATCCAGACATGTGGTTTCAACAGCTCTGGATTCAGATGAAACATCTGCCTTGAAGTTCATGGTTGCTTAAGCAGATGAGGAAATATCTCTATTTTCCTTGGAATTTCCATTTCCAGATTTATTAAGTCATTTATCCATGATTATTCCAACTTGAGGAGAGCAGTCAGGATAAGGATAACTCCTCTTACTTTTTGTAGCACCCTTGGAATCAGAGTTGTTGGAGGGTAAGCATTTGCATCTAAACTGTTCCAACAAATGGGATAAGCAAAGACTGCTGAGACCTTCAGATCCATGACTGGTGAAACAAAGGCTGGGAGTTATGCACCCATCTTGTCACAAACAGATCCACAAGTGGTCAATGACAGTTGGAACTGAAAACAAGGGATGAAGCAATGATTCTATTTGTATTTGTTGATTCTTTTGGACAATGAGTCCATTAACACATTTAGTCTGTCCAGAATATTATGAACTTGTACATGGATATGTCATTGATAATACAATCTCTGAAAATCACAAAAGAGGAAAGAGTGGTCTGGGGACCTGGCTTCCCCCTGCCTTCTGAGATAATTCACAACAGTGGAGTTGTTAGACAGAACGAAAATGTCCTTCCATGTAGATTATCCTGCAACCACAGAAATGCTTTCAGTATGGCTTTCATCTCTAGTATGGTGATGTGCAATAGATGATCCTGAGTGGGCCACACTCCAATGGTACTCTGAAATAATGTAATGAGATGTGAGCCCCAGCCAACTGTGATTGAATCCATACAAATTATCAACTTTACAGGACATACCTCAAAAGGAAGACTTGACATGTGCAAAGTGAGGTTCTCCCATTTTCTGAGATGGGAAGTTGGATGCACCAAGATTGGTATTGTTTGTTTCAAGGAGCAAAGTTTGGCATCAACTGAGATAACAGTATCACTTGTAATGGTCTCAAAAATATGCAGTCCAAGACAATCAGGTCCACTGCCACAATGAGTAAATCCAGTATGCAATAGAATTCATTGCTGAGAAACTCTTCTGTGTAAAAACTAAAACCACTGTTGAAATGATTTTCAATGTGTGCTCCTGACAGAGACATGCTCTTTCAGATTATCTGAAGTACATACTCTAGTGAATAAAACACAGAGTTCATATGATATTGGAAATTTCCTTGTTGATAAGGAATTTAAGGCTGAGGAGTGCAACAAGGGATTTCATGCCTTGATTCAAAATATAACTCAACAGGGCCTTTGAAGAATGTAGTTGGATGTCACTGACGTGGAGATGGTCCTGAAATTAGCTGTTTGTGAAAATCACAGGGACTGATGTTGAATCTGAAACGGAGTGCCCTGAACTGGTAAACAGTCTCCCTTAAGTCAAAATGCAGGAATCATTTTAAATATTTGACGACTGGGCGACTGTCTACTCAGATAGTGAAGTTATCCTCCTGAACAACATATAAAACCAACCTTGGAGTTTCCATTTTGAACCATGGTGTGCATATGTGATGACTGAGAGTGCTGAGGTCTATTACTGGTCAAAGAGTACCAATGGCCTTTGGGACCTGGAACAGTTTTGTATAAAAGCCGTGTTTTACACTGTGAATTATATCTACTGCCCCTTTCTGGAGAAGACTGTTGTTTTATCCTTGCAGGACATGTGCCCTGAACAGGTCTTTGGTGATGTCTGTAGCTGAAGGGACCATGGACAATGGAGAGTCAGTGAACATGATGGTGAGTACCTCTGAAACCACTGGCTGGGTTCCCTGATCATATTGATAATTTCATTCCCATTTGACAGCAAAGAATAGGAGTCTTCCCTCCAACACTATATCTGATAAGGGCAGTAAGAGAATGTCATCATTTCTTGTTATAAGGAAGTTGTCATGGGATTAGAACTGTAGCCTTCTTGTCCATATTAGTTCTTGAGAAATGTGGCCTTCTAACTGCACATCATCAGTAGGAATGCATCCCTGTGTTCCTGGAATGTCCTTTCTATCCTTTTTGATTTTTTTCCTGAAAATTATCCTTGGTTACTAAGGTTGCATTCGTGGGGGATATGTCTCTTTAATGGTTTACTTATGCATTTCCTCCACCTGGTCATTGTAAAGGAGGATGAGAGAGACTGCGCTGTTAGCTTGGATCTGTGGTAGTGCAAGTGGTGAGCACTACATCTCTTTCTGCCAGCTGTAGGTTTGTTGCTGCTGCTATGGCTTTGGATAGTCGCACCATTTGAGAGACAGATTCTCATGCATATCTGGTGTGAGTCATAATGAGAGAGGATGAACTTGTTCTCTGTATATTGGAAGATTGCCATCACGACTAAGCCCAACACCAAGCCTACTGCAATGCCATTCCAGATCAGTTGTTGCATGTCACTAAAAGACTTTTAGCTCATCTGTACCAAGAATGGTTTTGACATTCCCAAGCATGCAATGTCTGTCCAGTGCTGGGATGTGTATGTGTATGATTTGGATTTTTGCTGTAGCTTTAACAATATTTCAGTCATGTTGCTACAATGTCTGCAGTTTATAGTCACATCCAGTCACATTATCCTGACACCAGGAAAACCAGTCCTAACACTAACCTCTTAATGCTGAGTGCCTAGTGAGGCAGCTGTTAGAACCATTTTTATAAGTCTTTGGTATGGCTCAGCTGGGGTTCGAACCTGTGACCCCCTGCATATAAGGCAGACACTCTAACCACTTAGGCCACCAGAGCAGTCATTGCTGGGATATCTACATGAAACACTTGTGTCTATGTCTTATAGAATCTCCTACTAAAATCTGTTGGTAGGCATCACTGAGAAAAGAAACATCTATTTACACCAGGGTCCTGCAATTGTCTGTAAGCAACCCAACAGGTCACCTTCTCAAATAGACTGTTAGCAGTCTGAATGCCAGTTCATCTTTCTTGATTAACCAGTCAAGTGATGCTGGAATTCTGGACCAAGTTGTTGATCAAGGAGGGGGAGAAACTCTGTTGGTAACAACCAAAGACTTCCTTGACTGATGCCCAGAATGCAGTCTTCTCTTGTCCTTGTAAGATCTATCAAAGACAATGGAGCTTGTGAGCACACTTCATTGTCTTTAGAAGAATGTGGCTGATGTGTCTTGCTAAGTCTGATATGTGGCTGGTCTAAAATAGTGGCTAGCAGATCATCCTGACTGGGATATGGGAAATTCCGGACAATCACTACGTAATTACTCCTTGTGAGTACCAAAGACATGTGAAAAAGTTGATTCAATATCACTTTGGTACTGGGGTACTGAACTGGACAGAGTGCAGTGTGTGTGTTATGGTACTCTACTGGGTATGCTGATCCATAGGAGTACCTGTCTTCTGGTGTCGAGTAAGCAGACTGGAGAAAGACATTCCCACCCTTGACTTTAAGGTTAAGATCGACTGAAGTGTTGACCTTTTACAATCTGATATGTATAGAATTGTCATAACAGAACAGTGTAATTTTATCTTCCGTTATGTTGTCCAGCTTTTATGCTGGAATCTGTTATAGAATACTTGATCCACAGAACCGGTCCTTACTTGCAATCTGAAAGACAGTATCTAAGCTGGCTCAATTTCATATCAATCTCACTCATATGTAGATGATTCAGACTGGCTGTTGAACCCATGTGATTAAGCCATATTGGTTCTGCTGAAAATGGTTTGTCAAGTTGAAGCTGGGGTTGCAGGCTGAAATGGATATCCTGGATTGCTTCTTGGCTGTCATTCTTTTGGGCTGCAGGTGAAATCCGCATGAATACTAATGATATCTCTGTCCCTCAAAGTGCATTTTCCCTTTGTTTTGATTGCGCTCCCAGTACTGAGGCCACTAAATTTTGGTCCAGCCAGTACACATGACGTGTTTCTGAAGCAGCAACCCACAGATGCTCGACATCTTCTGTGGTCGTCATCCATGCCTTTCCAGTGATCACATTGTTTGCACTCAGTCCTGCCATGTTCTAAAATCTGTAAAATCAAAAACAGAGTAGACAATATATACAGGTGTAGCCAGCCATGGGAACTGCATTATGAAGAGTGGTTGTTACTGGGCTACTACACCATATTGTGGAAAGTTACCTGCAAGAAAGGGTCCATATGTCGGCCCGTACAGATCAAGATAGTGAGCATCGCTTTTTAAAAGTATGATGGACACTATTGTATAAATCACCTAGTGTAAACTTACTTGTAATAGGCCCAAGAGATTTCAAAATCCAGGTAAAATCAATGAAGCATTGATTCTAACATCTATGAAGTGGACACTATAATTACAAACTATCTAAGGCTACTTTAGGGATAGATGTTGTGAAGTCACTGGATTAAATCTGGTTACCCACCCCTACCCTCCGAGGTACAATTCAACAATATATAGCGGACAGCAAATATGACCATAATGTGACAAAATAATTGAAGAATGAGTGGAAAAGCAATCAGCAATAATTATAATTTGATTTTGCTTTCATCATCATTATCATCATCACAACCATCATCATCACAATGATGTTGCTGAAGTAAAATATCAATTATGTAAGGAACTGACCATTTATTTTTTCTGAGGGTTCTATGTTTTGGGGAGAAAAATGTGACCCTAAAATAGCTTCAGAAAAGGTACTCTTGCTCTGATTTGTAAATGATCTAAATCCGTCCTATTTTGTTGGAAAAATTTTTTTTGTCTTGAGATAAAGGAAGAAAACCATATCTTCATCTGAACATTAAATAGTTGGTCCCTAACTATTGGGACTTGGTTATAACTGTGTGTACACATATTCCTTTATGGAGGTTAATAACATATGGAAATTAAATAGAAATAATATGTCACTCTTTTAATTTCCTAACAATATGTCATTCTTTTTGACCGTTCTAGTGACCCAGTGGTTAGAGCATCTGCCTCGGATGCAAGAGGTCGTAGGTTCGATCCCTGGCCAAACCATACCAAAGACTTATAAAAATGGTACCAACAGATGCCTCACTTGGTGCTCAGCATTAAGAGGTTAGTGTAAGGACTGGTTGGCCTGGTGTCAGGATAATGTGACTGGGTGGGACATAATGCTACATGTCTGCAGCATGATACCCCAGTGCTAGACATCACTATAAACTGCCACATTGCAGACATCGTAGCGATATGACTGAAAAATTGTTAAAGCTACATTAAAAATCCAAATCATACACACACACGTCATCCTTTTCAACTTACCAGTTTGACTGATGAGTTAGAAAGGGTTTTATTAAGGTTTGTCAATTTGGGGGGGTGTATGTTTTGGATTTTTAACGTAGCTTTAACAATTTTAGCACATTGCTACAATGTCTGCAATGTGGCAGTTTATAGCAATGTCTAGCACTGATGCATCATGCCACAGACATGCTGCATCATGTCCCACCGAGTCATATTATCCTGACACCATGCCGACCAGTCCTAACAATTATCTCTTAATGCTGAGCACCAAGCGAGGTACTTGCTAGTACCATTTTTATAAGTCTTTGGTATGACTTGGCCAGGGTTCAAACTCATGATCTGCATGCAAAGTGGACGCTCTAACCACTTAGGCCAACAGAGTGGTTTTGTTAATTATGTTTGTAAGCTATCTGGCAATTTGAAATCTGTTGGCTGGCTTCACAGGATATGGGATGAGGCAGGAGTTTGTGCACAATCATTTTCATTCTTAAAATGAAGCTGGCATCAAACAAGGAATCTGCAAGTTGAAATGACATGTGGCAACACAATTTTATTGCCAATTTTCCAGTAAACATTGGCAAATTTTTTTAATCCACATTTTCATAATGTCTGCTGCTGATGACAAAATCTTCCAAATCATCCACTAACATGAAATCCGATAAGATCTTCTTTTTCATGCATTTTTGTACTCTTGATCACAGTTAGACTTAATATTAAAAACTGAACACCCTCCAGTCATCTATATTTCTATTATGGACATGCTCCTATTGCACAAGGATGATGCACCATTGTGAATATTGTAATGGATAAATGCAGTTTCTATAGCAAGACTGACCAGGCTGTTCCTCTGGTGAAGACCAAGATGTAAACATGTGATGTTTCTGCCATCTTTTCTTAAAGCGGCCATAGAAAACATGCCTATATGTATCCAACCAAAGCGGAAATTATAATCAATAAATGTGAAGCATCGATTAAAATAACTGCTGCAATACTGAATTTTCGAAAGCACAAAAATTACCTGCATAACAAAATACAGTTATTAAACATATTACCAATGCCCCAAGTTAATAGAACACACAAGCAACTCATGCAGGTAAATACAATATCGTGCCTATATGTAAGTTTATGACAAAGTTATAATTCTGTAATAAACTGAAAGACTATGTCTTCAAAAGAAAGGAGCAAGAAAAAGTTGGAAATAATTATGGACTTTACTTTCCTGAGAAGAGAAACACCTCCAACTTACTCTAATGCTAAATGTCTTTATCAAAATTCTTGATGATGGTTTGAGAGGTTTCTCATCAGCAATGAGTGCGCTACTTGGCATGAACAGCAGTAATAACTGAAGTATTCACGGGGTTTGGTGCCAATCCCTGTATCATGGGGAGATCCCTCTGACTGCCACCTTCGTAGACAGACAACTTCTAGCTTTCACGGCTACAAGAATTTAGCCTGTGAGGGCTGGATTTGCAAGGTAGTGATAGAACTTACTAAGGTATTATGATCAGGTAACATATTTTAAGAAAAAATATCAAATCTAAATCAATATGAAATGTAAGATACCGATTTGCTGTCCACACTGGCTGACACTGGAGATGAGTGGGAATCCTGTCCTGTGGCTCTGTATTTCTCCAGCACCTTGTGTCTCCATTGAGCAAAGAAGAGAAGGGGTGTGGCACAGTAATGGAACAGCCTGGAGTGCTGTTTCAGAAGCACTATATCATCCTCCTGTTTAAATTAAATTGCAAGTACAATAATAGGAGATATCTGTAAAGCAACACGGCAAAGTTGTTGTCATGTTGTATATAGAATATCATTATAACCAAAAGGGGGTCAATTATGTTAACAATAGCAAATATCAAAGCATTGTTTCACTATCTGTATGATCTCTGTGTCAACTTCTCTTTTACAACATGGATACTTAATCTCTTTTCTTCATATACATATATTGATATGTGTGTATTCAATCAGACCTTGACCTGCTCCTATCATTCTAGTTATATAGGTCTATCCATCTGTCTGTCTGTCTGAACAACTTATATTTATAAAACTGCTGGATAAATGTAACAAGAATTCCAAGAAATTATATGTCTCACCAGCTTCCCTGCTTGACAGATATTTTTCATTTACAAATGACCTTCGTCTTGTAAGAGGAAAGGTTAACAATATATGCCAGAAAGTTGACATTTATAATAAAAAGTAATACAAGACTTTTATCATTTTATTCACTGTATGAGGTCAAAGCTTAATATCATCTTACTGGCCATGAAAGATAGCTATCCCTCTCAAGATAAAGGATGAATGACCATATAAAAAATTTAAACAAAATCATCTGCACAAATTTTAAATGACCTTGACCTCGCCTGAGAGTCAGAGGGAGAGATGAAATGCATACATATGATAAAACAGTACTTACTGACTATAGAGTCTGCACATGATGGCTGTACTATAACTGGTTTGAAACCTAAGGTCACTGCCAAAAACACAACTTTTAACTGCAAACTTTATCAAGAATTTCAAATGATCCTGACCTTGCCTGAGGGTCAGAGGGAGAGCTGGGTTCATGGATATGAAAAAGCAATGCATAATGAAAGTATGATAACGATCCATTCTAGGTTTTCGGACCCATGACCATGCAGAAAACTTGAACCAAAAACTTAACCCAATTTTTTTAATGAAATTGACCTTGCCTAAGGATTAGAAGGATGGAAGGTGTACATGGATATGCTTCCTACAGTCCCAGTGTAACAGCTACCTATTTGGATTTTTGAAGATACAGAAAAACTTCAACCAATACCTTTATCATGGCCGATACTGCCAATGAGCTACATTTGCTGCCACCAACACAATTAGTGATATGAATGCTAAAACAGACTTTGAAAAAAACCCTGATAAATATCCTAACTTTAAATTATCTGAGTCCCATTTCAGAAGACAAATATTTAAATGTAAGGTACCCAATTATGAACTTAATGTTGAATGAAGTGATATAAGTCCTATATTACATTTTATAAGCATCAACTTCTGGCACAGTTTGTTGCCTGATTTTACTCAACATTCTATTTGTCTAAAAAGGCTCAACTTTGTAAATAATAATTAAAAATAAGATAATGTTAAACTTACAGATATTTGGATATTTGGCCCTGCCGTTTTCTTCAGCCACATCAGATACAGCTTCTGAATCTTGAGCAAACTTTCCTCTTCTGTGAGTATACATTTTTAGCAAAAATTATAAAACTAATTTTCACATGCTATCTTTGCAAAAGAAAATGAAACTGATGAACAATTATAAAGTCCCAATGTCATAAATGTTGGAGCCTTATTTCACACTTAAATTAATGCAAGGCTATCTGTGCCCAAACAAATCAAATTTGATAGTGGATGATAATTTTATCATTGTTATGGCAATTTTGGTCTGATGCAAGTAAAATATTAATCTGTGCATCATCTACATTTTCTTTATTTATTTATTATGAAAGATGGGAACATGCTTTTATGGATTTTAGTTTCTTTTGCAAAATGATATCTATAATTTTATGACATGATGTCAATGATATGATATTTCTTATGACATGATGTCAATGATATGATATTTCTTATGACATGATGTCAATGATGTGATATTTCTTATGACACGATGTCAATGCTATGATATTTCTTTAACCCATTTAGGAATTTGTTTACTGACTAATAAAATATAAATTCATAACATCAGAAATGAAATTATTATTAAAAAGTTAAAACCTATCATGCCAGGAGAGTTTCTGGGAAGCAAATTGTGTAAAGGCTGAGGTTGATGGTTCCTTTGGGTTAGAAGCCTAGTTTTATCCACTCTGAGTGCCACCTACTTCCACCAACTGAATCAAAAATGGTACTTTATGGAAGTTGTTAGATTGTACAATCAATGTAAACCTGCATGTAAATGAGTCCAAGTTTCAAGCTTAAATTTCGAACATAAGTTTATAATTTATATGTGTTCTGAAAGACATTACCTTTTTTAATGCCCCGTCTAATTTCCTGTGCTTGTTGTCCGTGCTGTGTGACAGGGTCTTTCTCTGCGACTTGCAGATTTGCATGGACAGATTTCCATGGGAATACATCCTTAAATGTTGTGTCAAATAAGAGACTTGGGGTCCTGTCTTTTGCTGTCATGCTATTGGTGCGTCTAATGTGTTCCTTGGAGGATGGAGTGGACGATCTAATCAGATGATCCACATCTGATGTGTTGATAAATGGGTTCTGGCAAAAATATTGTAGAAAATATCAACAACTTTTTATTTCAGCCACAGGTGCTGATATGCAATCAAAACTTCATGATCCAAAATAAAATGATTTCCTATTAAAATCATCAATTCAATAAACTGTCAGATAAATGGTTAAGATTTCCAAATTTGAAAATGTTCCAATACTTCAATACATAATAGACTGTACTGACTAGACCACATGAACTATAAAGTTTAAAACACACTCAAGTGGATACATCCTTCCATTTTGTTCTGAAAAAAATACTTCACCAAAATTAAAATGATAACTACAAATGTTGACAACACAAGAGCTCATTTATTTTGAGCAGGTAAATGGATTTAAATTAATTTCAAAGTCTGACTTTTTGCAGATGACAGCCTATGCAACAAAATGTTCCAAATCAAATTGACTTAAGTTGTTGTTGTTGTTGTTGTAGGGTTTAACGCCATTTTTCAGCACAAGATAGGCTATACATGGTGGCCAGTATAATTGGTGGAGGAAGAACCCTGGAAAACCCCGGGAAGAACCACCGACCCACGAGAAGCTACTGGCAGGCTTTCTCACGTGCCCAAATTGACTTAAGTACTGTGATTAATAATCTGTAATGTATTATGCATATGAATAGTATTTGACTCTCATTTTTATTAATATAGAGTTTCAATTTCAGTTACAAGTTAGCTTCTAGCAGCTGACAGCATATGCAACAGAAATTCCAGTTAAAATTGTAGCTTGTTTGCAAAATATTGTGAGTAATGTTCTGCCAGGTATTATGGGTGTGGCTGGTATCAGGTTCTCACTTGTAGATCATTGTAATGATATAAGTGGCAAACTAGTTAAAAGATAATGTAGAACAAGTTATACCCACGATGTAGGAAATTACTCAAAACGACTTGTAAAAAAAAGATTTTATACAGCAATTTCTGTTTTTTGCTGTTGTCCACTAAAAAACATAAATCTGAAATTTAAATGTAGTTACCTGCTTGAAATAAATGAATTGTTAAGATCTACAGTCGTCATTTTTAATTTGTGGAGCATTATTATCTGGAATTGGATAATGAGGTTTAACAAATGTGTTCTTTGCATCTATTATCTTGAATCAGCATCTAATGCTGATATTGCTATGTGCAGAGTCACAGTGCATAATTATTTTATGATACTATAATATAGATGTGAGTAAAACAAAATAATTCTGCCTGGATTTGATGGGAAAGAAATCAGTCCAGTAGTTTCGATGACCAGCAAAACAAGAGTCAAAATCATAAGGGGTGCTCTTGGCTGATGATCTGGCACTAATGATTTAAGAGTATCTTTGGATGTAAATGTTATGAAATAAATTTTTATGTCATACTCACTGGTACATTTGCCAGGTCACTGAAGAGGTAGTGGTTGAAAAGACCCATTTTCTGGGTAATGATACTGTTCAGAAGATGTGCCCGGGCATTGTGCCAGTGTACCAAGCGAGTTAAATACTTGGACAAGGAACTGTTAAAATCGCTTGCCCAGTTGTATGTGAACACAACTATCTACAAATGAAAGAAACACAAAATATAAAGAAATAATTAAGTCTAAAACAACAAAAAACATCAGGCTTAAGAAATAATACAAAAAAGAATGCCAATGAATGTTTAAACAAGAGTAAAGTAATATGTATAGTATGCCTATTCCTCATTTCTAAGTGTCATGAAAGTAGGCACTAATCTTTAGGTTTCTTTTATATACCAAGTGCAAGCCATCCGCATAGTTTGACCAAGGAACATAGCCTAGAACAAAATTATTATGGGAAAAACTCATATTTTCCTTCAGTCAGAGTTATCCTGATATTTGATTGTTCAACTCCAAAATCGATAATCTTCATCCTTACCCCACCCCACCAAGGGTATCCACAAAGTTTAGTTATGCTATGTAGTCAAGAACTAAATTACTTTTATTATGACTCTATGGTCTTAAAACAGATGAAAGAAAAGAGTGAGAACCATCAAGTTTTGCAAAATTCAACAAATACTGTATTTCCCTAGAATATTAAGTAAAAATGTAAAAAGAACTTACAGTATTGCAAAATAAAGCCCAAATTATCCTAGAATTTCTAACACAAGTCCTAATGTTTAAAGTTCTGAATAAACTTGAGTGATATTCAAAAATAAATCCAATGCTGGAAGTGTTGATGCACCTGTGATGGCCAGCATCATAGTGATGTGCCAACAGTCTTTTGTTGAAATGCAATAATGCAATCCAGGAATATATCCTTATCTGAAGTCTGATCTTATAACATTCATGAATAATTTCTAGAAAAACAAGATTATATAGTCCTCTACTTGACCTCAGGTCACAATTAACATTTTCTAAAAAACAAAACTATTACCTGATGGAAAAGTTCACTCTGGAAGGTTCCAAATGTTTACAAGATAAAGTTTTAGTTATATTTAGAAAGTCTATTACTAAAATTAAAATATAAAACATGGTTAACACATGTCCTTGACTCAGACCAAGATAAATATGTTTACTTCTATTAATAATAATCTTAATATTAAACCCATTCATAGAGACAATATTAGCTATGTATTAGTTGTTTACTGAATAAAAAAATTAATGCTTCAGGTCAGGTAAAAAATGAACATGACTTCGGACAAAGTAAAGTCCAAAACACCATTATCCATAACATATAATGAAAAAAAAAACTAACTAACAAAGAATGTAAATTAAATATACATAACATTTTGCTGAAACAATTTTTCAGCCAGAGAGATCTTGACCTTTAACCTTTTGAAACTGAAATCAATAGACAGTTTTCTTAACAAAAGTACAAATTATTCAAAAAGTTTGGTCAAGGTCTGTGATCTGGAACTCAAGATACTGTCTGCTCACTATTTTTCTTCCTGAAGTCAGAGTGGCCTTGACCTTTCACCTCTGGACAGCAAAATCAATAGGCTTTTACTTTACTCTGTGCATGGAGATGTGGTAGTTCAGCTGGTAGAGCATCAAACTCATAACCCAAGCATCAATATTCAATACCAATCCAGGCCATCCTGGGTCAGCCACCTTGATGTAACCTTGAAAAGGCACTTAGATCCCATCAACTTGGTATGATATAGCCAATAAAGCACTAAATGCACCAATAAAACCAACCCACTCACCAACCCCTGCACAAGCCATCCACAAAGGCCGTTATGCATGTTATACGACTTTCAAAAAGTGAAAACCAAATCTTAACCTTGTCAATGCTTCTGCCATCACCATTATCACTGGAAAAATGAAACCTATGTTTTACTGTCTGCTAATGCTGGTGACACAAACCATTTTTATAAGGTATATGAAGAAAACAGGCTAATAACTCTTGATAAATATTTACTGTACCAATGAAAGACAAAAAGAGATGAAGAGACAGAATATAAATAAAGGCTAGAACTCATAACCACACTCAAGTTATTTACCTGCTTGTGTTTAATGAAGATCATGAAAAGTCTCTGGCGTGGTACAAAATTACTTTCACTCTCATCTATTACAGTTTTGTCAGTAGTTGTGCTTGGGGTAGAAGAGTAGAACTTCTGGGATGTTTGCTTACTTAGCACTAGGAATAAAAATATGGTTTGTATCATGGCAAAGCAAAAAGTTGCCTTTTTGTTGGCACTTAAATTCATGGAAAGGACTCAGAGAGAAATGTTATTTATATAGAGAAAACACTTTGTATTATTGTTGACTCATAAAAAAACAAAAAAAACAACAAGATTTTCATTTTTCAAAATCTATGGAAATAAAATACTGACGCTGCAATTTAAAAGAATACTGACATTTCTGCTTATCATTGGAGTAAACCTGTGTGTGCCAATTTGGGAATTTTAAGTTCAGTACAAACACTGAAACTCACCTCTCCATAATGAATCATATCTATGAAAAATTCGAAGGTGAAACAAATCTTTCATACAATGAGTACTCCTTTTGTTTGATTTTACTGCTATCATTGATCACATTTGCGAATTAGTAAGATAAGCCATCAAATAATGTTAGATACTTTATGTTACCTACATAAAAATTTTAAGTGTTCCATTGGTCAACTGAAATGAGTTGACCTGACACACTAACATGACTACTGGCTCTTATTTATATATGTAAGATTTATATGCCTTTCAACTGTTTGTTTTACTGTACCCTTTTATTTGATTTGATACAAGATATGTAACTGATGTGATAATACACGGTAGATCTACTTAATAAACACTTCTGCAAGTTGGAGATCAAAATAAAATTGGCACTTATAATTAGGTTCTCACAGAAATTCTTGTGGACATATCTCTCATGGTAGAATTGACACTTTCACTTTTCATGTTTTAATACATGTGAGCATATCACATTTATGATGATTACACTACACTGAATTCAAAGACTGAACTAAAACAAATTTTACTTTACAAAACTTACTAAACTGGTATTTATTTCTTAAAGTGCTGCCACTAGTAGGCATTACTGACATTTCCATGAATCAAAATTTCTTTGAATCTTATTATTTACAGCATACTGATTATATATTTTGTTTTGTATAGAAATGTAACAAAACATATGATATTGTATTAAAACTTGCAAATTATGAAATTTCTGGTCACTAACTGCTATTTTCAATGATAAAACAAGCAATATATAAATGTTTCATATACCAGTTTTGATAACAATTTTCTTTGTGTCCAATGAATTGGGTCCTGTTTATTTGGTAATTCCTTTGAAAAAAAATGGGATTCATGCCTGATCCTGTGTTGTAAATTGGGGCATGAGTTATTGAGGGAGATTTGTACATGAATACAAAAAGAGCAGGGCCTACATGTTGAACCACTGAACCCATGATCCAAGCAGTGCAGAAATACTTAACAAAAACTTTAACAAATCATTGATGCTGCTACTAATAAGGGCTCAACAAACAGTAAATTTCCTATATGATTTCTGGCAAGGAACTCATGTGATACTTTGCTTCTGTTGCCTTGCTTCTGTTACCCTACTTCTATTGCCTTGGTTCTTTTATCTTATTTATGTTACCCTGCCTTTATAGCACAAGATACCTTTTGTAACTCATTTAAAATTCAGCCAGAATAGTAGGTTAAAGAGCTTTTGTGTGTGACACACATTCATCCAAACTTTGGTTGAAATAACAATAGACGACTGGATACTAATTGGAGTTAGACCCTACAAGAGATATTTAGACAAATGATGAGTACCCATCCACCATGACTGTTTAAAGAACATAGTTTTGGTGTGCAATAAATTTAATTCCCAGATACACTTACATTGCTAGACAGATACAAAAAATATTGGAATTAGAGCCCTTCAACTCCTCTTTTAAGCAAGGTTGAATAAACTCTGAAATGTGGGTCACAATAACCCAATTTTTTGTGACCTGCACCATCATCACAAGATATACAGCAATGGCAATGTGTTCTAAATTGGTGTACTGAAATAGGAGTTAATGCCCAGACTCATGCATTGACACCTGAACATGAGAACAGTGAGGTGTAGAGATGGATGGAATCCTACATGTACAGCCTGTTTCTAAAAATGAAGGTAAAATATATAAATTCATTTGATAAGACATACTGATCAGATGACCCAATTTTTTTGTGACCTGCAATATCATCCCAAGATATACAGCAATGGCAATGTGTTCTAAATTGGTGTACTGAAATAAGAGTTAATGCCCAGACTTATGCACTGACACCTGAACATGAGAACACTGCGGTGCAGAGATGGATGGAATCCTATATGTACATCCTGTTTCTAAAGTGAAGGTAAAATATATAAATCATTTGATAAGACATACTGATCAGATGATACTCTTGATTATGTCAAAAACATTTATAACAAAGCTCAAGTACCTTTCTGGGTTACCCCTGTTACTAAGTGACCACTCTCCTCTTCTGAATCACTCTCTATACTGGACTGCCATTGGCTGAAGTTTCTACCAATCCCAATGAAGGTATCTATTTTACCCGGAACAAAGTTCACTGTGGAAACTGCATCTACAGAGGTCTCCTCAGAAATATTACTAGACTGGAAATACATTTATAAATATATAGGCAAATGGACAGTGTTTCCCAAGAAAAATATCCACAAGTCTCTGTGAGTAAGGATGGACTTGGTAAGTTAGTTGCACCTAAAGATTTTAGTTGCACATATGACTTTGTCTTTTCATGCCAAGTATACAGTATGGGGATCTTAATGGTTAGACACAAGGATTAATGTCCACTGCATATTTGACTTTGTCTTTTTATTTCTCTCAAGTGTATATATTGTTACAGGATGGGGATTTCAATAATGTTACAGTTATTAAACAATGTAAAACCACGGGGATAAATCACTGGAGGGGGATTACTACTGCTACTACTACTACTACTAATAATAATAACAATAATAATATCCAGGAACCAATAGTGGATTTGTCTTTTCATGCCAAGTGTCTGTGTGGTTATAGGGTGTGGATATTAGTTTCAAAGTTATGACCCAGGGTCAAAGGGTTATGCATCTAATAATAATAAGAAGAAGAAGCAGAAGAAGAAGAAAATAATACTAATACTACTACTACTACTAATGATAATATTTAAAGAGGGTAACTCAGTCACACTCCCTTGAGGCCCTCTAGAATAATTTTTTAATATGTTCATGGTTATCAAATGCATATACAAAATCTTGATTCAGAAATGTGACAGAATTAAGCCTTTTGTGTATTTGGCTACTCCATCAATTCCCTAGAGCCAAATACACAGAGTGGGAATTTTGACTGAAGTTAGGAATAAAATAATGCCTCATTATAATGCTATCAATGTGTCCAACTGAGAATGCCACCTTACAGTGAGACTGCTTATAATGGAGTACATAACACAGTACTCTCTCATTATAATGCTGTCCATGGGAGTTAGTCTACTGCCCTATACTAAGGCTGACTTACATGTATAATGAAGCACATATTGTATTCCCTCATTATAATGCTTTCTATGGGAGCCAGAGTATACAACCTTATACAGAGACTGCCTTATAAGGAAGTAAATGATACAGTGCTCCCTCATTATAATGCATTTCATGGGAGCCATACCACCATATAGTCAGACAGCATTATAAAGAATATGCATATAATTTTGATACCAATTAACTAAATGGGGTCAGTGGCAATACTTGCCTTATAACTGGAACTGTGTTATAATGAATGACTTTATAGTAAGGGAGTGCTGTAAATGCCACACCAGTTTACATTATGGAGAAAAAAGTCTACAAATATTTTTTTTTATGATTTTCTTTGGAAACTGTAGTAGGCAACAGCATGAGAAACTGACAGGTGGAAAGATAAATGTAATCATTACCTACTTGACTTTTTTTAAATAAAAAAAACTTGCAGATGCTTAGTAAATGACTGAACTTCTGTGATTTTTCTTTCATGATTATACAATTATAAAACTCAGTTTAGTGTACATGAAAATTAAATGCACAGATAATTATATCCTTGACAGTATAGAGGGTTCAGAAAAGTGATCTGGATCCAATACATTTTATAAGACTCAATCTTCTGGAAAGGCATTAGCTACTATAACCATGATCCAGTGTCATCATCCAACTGACATGGGTGGTGTACCACAATTCTAGCAAGACTAAACAAATATGAATCCCTGAATGGAACTGAGGCTTTACTGCCTGAAAAGAATTTCCAGGAATCCACTATAAGACCATTTCTTCTTTTAAAACGAGTGTTGAAACCATCTATAATATTCTTAAGCTATAGAAGAAGATTTTCAAGACTGCCAGACACTATATTGGATATAAGATCAGCACCATTTCATTTAGGATTAACTGGATATAATTTTAAGTCTTTTGGTGAAAACCCCAAGTAAATATGATCATCCATTCAAGAGAAGTTTCAAGATGGCTACCATGGAAGCCATAGTGGATGTTAGATCAGAATCATCTTCATGTAGGACCAACTATGCAAAATAAGTCTTCAGGTAAAACCCCATGTCAACATAACTTTCTGTTTAAGAAGAGTAGTGATTACAATAATAAATTGCTGCCATGACAGCCGTGTTAGTTGTCATATCAGCATGATTTCCCTCCTGGGCCATCTAGGCATCTAAGAAGTTTTTTTTAGTGAAAACCCCATGTCAATATGACCTTCTGTTCAGCAGGAATAGTAATTATAAGGTGTTCAAGCTTGCAACCATGGTCTCCATACTGGATGTCAGATCAACACCATTGTCATCTAAGACCAACTAGACATTATAGAAAATCATTTCATGAAATTCCTATTGAGATATGGCAATCAATTTGGAGGAATATCAATAACAAGATTTTCAAATCTGTGCTGCATAATTTTCATTTGAAGCAACTAGAATTTGGGATTAATGTGAATCTTAGCATCTTATCAGTTGTAGCTAAACTTGAATTAACAGACAGATGGACAGATGGATGACAGACAACAGGTCATGATTTAAGCTCTTCTGATGTATAATAATGATTTACTGAATTTTGTTTCTCCAAGAATACTTAACCAACCACATTAACATGACAGAGACAAATGCTGCTTCCTCCTGAATCCAGTAATCTTGGAAAGACAAAACATTTGACTTCCTGTCTATGTTGTCATTTAGAAAAAGGGAAGAAACTCTTAGAAATTATACACCCATAGGTGACTAACAGATGTTTATCCAGTTTAAGCTTCAGTGAGGCATCAACATAGATGACTGCATTTGTGGGGAGGCATGGAAGAGCTTTACAGTAATGTGATTGGGCAAGTAGTTTTGGAGAAAATTAATTTACTAAAACACTGTCCTTTCTCAACTGAATACGTTCCCTGATTACATTAACGTTAGGAAAATAGGTAATAGGAGGAAAAAGCATAAGCATCCAACTTCTGCCAAGGATACATGTGAAGGGAAATATAGCTGGAGCCCATATATAAAGGACAGGCAATGCAGTTGGAGTCTCTATGTAAAAGATAGGCAATACAGCTCGAGTCCCTATATAATGGATAGGCAATACAGTTGGAGTCACTATATAAAGAATAGGAAATGCAGCTGAAGTCTCTATGTAAAGGATAGGCAATATAGCTGTGGTTCCTATATAAAGGATACACAGTCCAGCTGGAGTCCCTATATAAAGGATAGGCAATACAGCTGAAGTCAATATAAAAAAGGATAGGCAATACATCTGGAGTCCCTATATAAAGAATAGGCAATACTGCTCAGGTCCCTATAAAAAAAGGACAGGCAATATAGCTGGGGTTCCTAAATAAAGGATACACAATACAGCTGGAGTCCCAATATCAAGGATAAACCATTGCCCTAATATAAAGGCAGCACAATCAATGGTCACATGATATGTCAGTACATGAACAATGAGGAACAAGTCATTTGTCTTACAAAGAAACCTTTGGACACATCCAGCAAAACCTATAAAACCATGCCTGGTAGGCTACTGTGCTGTCATTAACTGGCTCTGTGAACATCTCAGCCACAGAACCTCAACCAACAGAATAAATTCTTTTCACTGTTATGCTAAATCTCAGAA
The DNA here is from genome assembly GCA_016617855.1 of Megalonaias nervosa. Taxonomy (NCBI): domain Eukaryota; kingdom Metazoa; phylum Mollusca; class Bivalvia; order Unionida; family Unionidae; genus Megalonaias; species Megalonaias nervosa. The sequence goes on from JAECUM010000007.1 coordinate 189,952, forward strand.
ACAGAACTTAAAAAGGTCAACTGTCCAGAATCAAAGCCTTTGATTAGAATATAAGGTCTGTTGAGATCTATAAAATAATCTCATGAGCTGAAATTTGCACAAGGCATATCTGGTCTTGTAAGCAAGACTTCAGAACATGCGAAGCACATCACCCTCTTAAGCCATGATGCCAAGGCCTGCAGGATTATATCATGCTTCTTGAACATTAATGGAAGCGGCATTTTCAGACCCCATGACTGTTTACTGAAATTCAAGTAGTGCCTGAGAGTATGGACTGGGTCTTGCATCACTGTCTCTCTCAATATATTATCAAAGTGAGTTGGGAATATGCACCTTCTGACTGCCTGCAGATGGCAATGTAGTTTCATCTTTGATGCCTGGCCACAGAACACGATGATCTGAACTGGAGATAGTTTGGCCTCATCAAATGGGCATGCAACTCACACCTGCATTCTAATGCTTAGGGCTATCAAAAAATGATGTTTTGTAAGATAGCAATTCAGCAAGGTTCTGGCCAGGGACTCCAACCTGCCTGAGTTGAATCATCTCAGAATCCATGAAAGGTTCCACTTGGGAAACAAGATGAGCAACATGGGTGGATTCTGGTGGATCCTTGTCTTGACATAAATCTCCTCTCCCATAATGTCTGAATGTGTCTGAAATCACAGAGCAGCAACCCCTGATAGTGACAGGGGCTAAATTCTTCTCAAAGAACCACAGAAAACAACTTAGCAAGTTCTGAGATCATGGCCTGCAAGGACATGATGTTATTGCCCTTGCAACAGTCTATGAAATTGTGCCACAAGTCAATGGTTTTCTAGCTTGTGAGTAGAGTGGGTGTCAGCAGGATCTTCCTGGAAATGTTTATTGCTAGATTAAGACTGTTCACCCAAGATGTGTTCCATGAGAAAAACCCATCCCATCTGACTGTTAGAGCAAATATGGCTCTGGCCTCTAGGTCCAGGATTGTAGATGAATGTGGTCAGTTTATGCCTCTACTCTGCCAAAAAAAGATCTGTAACATGATGCCCTGAAAGCTGGCAAATCCAATTTAAACTTAGTGGATGAAAACTGACTTGGTGTGAAGATTCTTGATGCCTTCTAGACAATTAACTGGGCAAAACACTGAGACTGACAGGAACATATCTGATATGGACTGTATTCCTCAACAAGAAGATGAGGACACATAAGTTGCTTGATTTGGTCCTCCCTCACCTCACCTTTTGAGGGTGCAAGTCATCACCACACTGTTGTCTTGTGTGATGAGGATTACCCTTCCACAAAGTTGGTCTTTCCAGAACTGAAACGTGTTCATTATAACCTTCATTTCCAAAAGGAGGATGTGATGGGCCCACGCCTCCAGCCTCGACCCTGACCCAGAGTTTCTGCTAACCATGGTGAAGCAGGCAACAGGTCAGCTTACCAACAATATGAACTGGAATCTGTATAGATGATAATCTCCAGATACGATCTCTCCTGAGGAATTCCTGCTATAAGCCATTTATGTGAGACAGGAACTCATATCTCTGTCATTTTCATAACTTAACGATGCTAGATAACCAAAAATGGGGTACAATTGAGCAAAAAATGTTGCATGAACAGGCAGATGAAGAGGATCAAGTCCACTACCAAAGTGAGTAATCAGAGGAATTGCAAAATCTCTTGTGGAAATCCAATCCCTGTTGGAGACAGATTCCACAGTTTGATAATCCACATAATGCAGACAGGAAGGAACTGAAAGAGGTTGAGATGAGTAAAATATTCCACACCCTGATGAATGGAGGACGGGTAAAGAGGTGAAATCTGACTTCTCCCAGTTCACTAAAAAGCCCAGCTGGGAAAAAGGTTGTTCATCGCTTGCAACAGATTCTAACTTACATATTTTTAAAAAGTTTTTCATCATGGCATGCTGCCGTCACTGTTGATGAGACTGACCTGAACAAGGATGACAAATCAATGTATGGTCTTTGTAAATGCCCACGGGCTGAGGATGAGACCAAATGGTAAAGCGTAAAATCAACATAGAGTTCTTTATAACACAAATCAAGGAACTTGCAAGAAGCCAGATGGATAGGGATATGAAAATATGCATCCATTTGAGACTGATTGACTGTGAAAAACATCCCTCTTGAGTGACATTAAGATAAGATAAGAAGATAAGAATTCTTTATTTCAGACTACATAGTCCATATATCTAAATTAAAATACGGATATAAAGTAAAACATTGTAAACATAAAAGAACATATATATCATACGTACAAGTATACAGATACATCTACAACAATTAACTGCACCCTGCATTGTTAAGAATGAAATTAAGTGGCACATTTAAAGAGTAATTTGTTCCATCTACTAATAATATGAGAATTTAAATGAATGTCATAGTTCCAAAGTGATTTCAATATACAGTTCTCACTATTAGATAGTCTTGTTATCATTGAGAATACATACTTTCTCATTACTTCCTCAAAACTGAATACATTATAATTTACAAACATGTTGGAGGCACTGTTCGATCTAGGAAGACCTAACAGAAAACGAAGATATTATTATAACCAATTACTAGTTTTCTTTTCATACATTCACTAAAGTTTGTCCACAGTGGAGCACAATACATAGTGCAGCAAAAAGATTTGAATAATCTAATTTTGATACTCAATGAACAATTCTTAAATTTGCGTAGAAGCATGTTTGTTCGAGTACACAAATATCGATAATGTCTCATCATATCTTCATTACCTGACTGATTGGATTTCAAAATATGACCCAAATACATATAACTGTTGACATACGTAGGAGCATTGCCATTAAGATGTACAGGGGAAGGTGATGGTAATTTAAAAGAAGTTGGCTGAAAGACCATGCATACGGATTTTTATATTATAGATGATATCATTCTCTAATGCGTATTGTTCACATATCTTCAATAATTTCCTTAAACCTGTGATAGAAGGACTTATCAGTGACATATCATCAGCAAAACTAAAATTGTTAAGAAACAACACATTTGGTGGCAGACGTAACCCTACGTAACACTGGCCCAGTATACGATTTACCATATTCATTATGAACTTCTGCATAGCTGCCTATTTGTTAGCCAGCTGAGATCCATAACCAGTCTAAGTTTTATGTTGGTTTTTGGCACCTGTAAAAAAAATGGTAACAAAATATCAGAGTTCAGTCTGTGACGTGTTTGGTAAAAATAGAGCTGATCTCACCCAACAGAACTGCCATCTTCTCAGGATCACTTCTGTCAAGGAAGGGGATGATGAAAGGTATTGGACTGGATGAATGAAATCTTTAAAAAAAAAACTTTGATCACCAATTCTTTTTGTGGCAAGAGGGTACATACAAGACTGTCCAAAAAATAGGCTGTCGGTGAGTGATTTTGGTGTAAAGCTACTGGAAGTTGTTGGGAGGCTTGTGGAAGGAAAAACTTGGTTTTGTGTCCTTTTTATTATATTGCCTCCAAAATGTGGGGACTGTGCCATCTGAAGCCAAAATGTTGCTGAAACTGCTGCTAAGCAGGATTCTGCCTTCTCTGCTTCTGCCTACTATCATCTCTACAATGAGACAGCGATTGAAGTGGTGAAAGCTGGAGTAGGTGGTATCGAGAGCTGGATAGGCAGCTCTTGCACTGTCCACTTCCACATATTGTCAAACACCTCCTTGGAAAAGTTGTCAAGCATCAATGTCAAGATGACCAAATTTTCCACACAAGTCTGGATGTCACATGAAAAATAGAGCAATAAACTTAACAGAACTGTGGGATTGTCATGTTCACTACTGCAATGTTCTAATCTAGTCTCAGAATGTCTGCATTGTACATTTCTGAATGAGAGCAATTCCAGTGGGAGAAAAATGACATGGGCAACTGGCTCTCCAAATAGAAGGCCTTAGAGATTCCATGGACTCTTGGAATTTCTCTAAACGATGGTTGGAGATTTCATTAATTTTTGCTGACTGCAGTATTAGATGGAATAAGAGGTGTTCATCCTTGTCCTCCATGTTTACAGAGGCCTTGACCTTACAGACCTGGCTAGTGCACAGTGCCCTACCATACTGACTTTTATGTTCGGATGTGTAGAATTAAAGAAAATCTTGATAGATATTGAGATGTGATAGAGTCTGATGCTACTCATAATGAGCTAAAGCTTGAATTGGTATACACATGTATACACAGAGACACCAAGAGGTGCAAAGGGGAGGTAATTTTTTTAAAGACTTTCTTCCCTTTGTCTATATGATATATAGACATGGAAATGTTAGATTTGAAAGGCAGCTAAGATTACTTTTCTAATGTTAATTTAATTGGGGAATGTAATCAACTGAGAAAAACATTGATTTAAGAAGCTCACAGTTAGTGGATGTCTGCATGGATTATAGATGATCCCTACTGGGAGTTCTTCCATTTCCTTCCCTGAAATGACTTTAAATATCTTGATGTTAATGTCAGAGCAAATGTTGCCGATGATGTTTTGAAGCTCCTGCAGTATAAAGTCTACTGAGAACTGAGACTTCAGGCATAGTTCTAGCTGAAAAACTGTTGGAACACCTGCAAACATAAAAAAGACTGCATAATTTTGCATGCTTTGTTTTGGGAATTTTGACACTTGGTGAAACAAACTGTCTGACTCTCATAATTTTCATTATTTTGGCTCTGACTAAAAAATTGGCAAAAATAAAACCAAATAGAAATTTGCCCACATAAGGTAAATGTAAGTGGCACTGCATCCATACTGCCCATCTACTTGCACCTTTGACCTACTAAACACTTATAATCTTATGCCTCCTCCCAAATGACCTCCACCTTTGATTTACTAATCACTCAGGCTCTTCTACCTACTCCCTACTGACCTCCATCTTTGATCAAATAACTACACAGGATCTTCTGCCTCATCCATACTGACCTCCACCTCTGACCTACTAATGACTCAAAATCTTCGACTTCTCCTGTTGAATCTGTGTCACATCTGATTTAAGCACAAGATTTAAGGATAAGATGCAAATACATCCAAAGCTATTTCTAAAAACCTTTAACTGCCAAAAGGATGAGGACAAAATATAATTGCTTGTATAACAAATGATATAACTGTCTTTGTTGAAAATAGTCATGCTTTTCACATGCTATACCTTTTCACAGATGAAAATCAAAGACTAAAAACAAAAACTAAATACATTTGTCAGCTTTAATAATTACAGTAAGGCTCTTGAAAAGCAATAAATATCTTTAAAATTACCTATTTTCCAGACATAATTTTTCACTCAAGCACATGAATGGTAGTTACAATATATTTATACATTTATGGATAGAAGCTTTAGTTTACATGAACAAGAGTAACTGAAACATCTGAAATATAACAGTTAAACTTTTTAAACATTTAACCCTTACAATTAAGTTCTGGAAGTCAAGATTTTATTTAAGATTTTATGGCTTTACACTTATTGACATTTCACGCAGATTCTAAATTTCTGCATTTCTAAAATATCTACAGACAAATATTTAACTCGAAACCTCCCTGCTGGATATATGGACAGCTATATAATATGCTGCATTTGCCTTACATCTTGCAACATTCAATAAAATGATACAAGAATCAATAAAATATTTCCAAATATTTCTGAAAATTCATTTTCATGGGTATTAATTTTCATTGTTTTTCAAAAATGAATTTTTCATTGGTACTTAAATTTATGGAATGGGGGAGAGGTTTACAGTTTTCATAGAAAGATCATATTTTTTTTGTTTATGGCGTACAGCAACCATGAAATCCATAAAAAATTATAATTCATCAGAAATAGTGAAATCACAGTACTCTACCATTTTGACAACAGAAGCTAAACCAGTCCTCCATCAATAATGTGTAGACTTTGTGCAGGTTGCCAAAAGTGCCACACTGGTACTTCTCCAGTAGTTGACTGGTACTCTCCTGTATGTGACTTCTAGGGGGGATTTCAGACTGGTGACCTGGTTGAATCTGCTGCAGGGTTGAGGTGCCAAAACTAGTAAGATCAAAGGCCTAAAGAAAACAGAAAGATTAAAAAAATATTTCACAGTAAATATGATTGTCTTATGTTAAAAAAAGTGGTATGATAAAGATTCCCACCAATTCATAAAAAAGGAAAGATCAAGGTGAATATATGGACTAATAGAGAGAGAAGCTTCAAGGAAATAATAATCATTTGTGGCATGATTCACCTTGTGCATGTCAGGTGGAGGGGACAAAACTCTCTTGGAGGACATGATGGCCTCCTTCAGAGATTGAAGGGGAGATTGATTCTGCAGGGACTGACGTCTCTCAAGTTTATGATGTGCTGCATCAGATTTCTTCCTCAAAACCAATGAGAATTTTCTCTCATGGATGTCTTCAACTAAAACACAGAAAAAATATTGTTGGAATTAGCAAATATTGGAAAAAGAATAATTGTAAAGGTCAAATTCACATTCATACCTAGTACTTTGTAAAATCAAAAAATTATTTAAGACGCAATCCAAATTCACTAAAAGTGGGTTCCACTGTATTGTTTTCTTTTTAATAATCTGTCCTAATACATGGGCATGATGATATATTTACATAACTGTTTGTTAGAAATGCTTCTGGATACTCAAACTGTTGCAAGACTTGCTATATTGGAGAGGTAATTGCTGCTCAATTCTCAGTTATCATACTGTATACACCCATCTACAAGTCAGGTCCGACTGCAAAACAACATATACCCTGAACTGCCATTGCATAATGCATCAGAGGAACAGGGTCTATATTTGTTTATTCTAATGATTACTCCTGGCAAACTGCATCAACTCTGATTTGCTGGCACATTATGTGATTACAGATCTATGTCTATGCAGTTTGCAGTTGGATCTGACTTAACAATATTTCTTACCATAACAATATGTCCATTTTCCACATGGAAGTTCATTTGTCTTCAAGATTAAAAATATACAGGACAAAATGCACTCTCTTATGTAATGAACAGTATTATACATATAAAAAACAGCAAATATTAATTTTGATTAAAAAAAATTATTTTGATGAATGTTTTGTCAATTGTGCAATTATGAGGATTTTTATTCAGCTTGCAATGTGTTCATGGAAAATGGATGGCATATAACAGTACCTGAAAATTTAGCAAAATACAAAATTTAAGCAAACAGAGATGGATGGAGAGATGGACAAGGATATCCCTATATAACCCTATCATCATGGATTCAAATATGATTTAGACAAGTACTGACTAATACACTGTAAATTGTGCAACTACATGTTTACAACATTGCATTTGTTGTGGTTTATTTGTCAGCATGTAACAGGTATCATTACACTAACTGGGCCAATCTGTCATTATTGCATTCTTTCAGAGTCCCTAAGAAAACCATACATATATAATTTCTCTGATTTTCATTGAGATTTGCTAAGCAGTGATAAATATACTTGTGTTCAGTAGAAAGCAGAATTAATACCCAGAGACAGAATAAATATTTACTTAGTTCAGCTTCTGGGTTGTTGTGTAGGATTACAAGGCAAACTGGTCGATTGTGCAGGTCTAGGAATGGTCACTTGCACTAAAAATGCCACCTATTTGTTTCAAATGAAACCAATTCCAGAAAATGCAACATTGCCTGTGCTGACTTTTGGATACAGTATGTTGTGTCCAACTTAATCTCCAACATAAGTAGAGGCATCTTGGTGCACCAGAACTTATAACTAATGTACTGGATTTCATAAAAATGTAGAAAAATGAACAAAATGTATGTGGAACTTGATCAGTGTAGTGATACCTTGAAACGAATATTTAGGAAATGTATATGGAACTTGATCAGTGTAGTGATACCTTGAAACGAATAATGATGAAAATATATATGGAACTTGAAACGAATAATTAGGAAATGTATATGGAACTTGATCAGTGTAGTGATACCTGGGAAAAATCCACTGTTTTGATATTTAGGAATATTATATGCATTCATTGCTAAATTTTAGGTATGCAAATTAAAGACATAATTATATCACTTATTGGCATGTCTGAAGAATTATATGCTGAAAGTATTCATTTTGTTAAGAATTGTGTTTTCTTCATACTTGTAGTAATACCAAAGTGTAAATAGGACACATGTCTGCTTTTTGTTTTTCTAATCTTTTGTAACCATGGTACTTTTCTCAAGCAATGGCTTTATAACTGGATCAATATTTAGTCTTTCAAAAAATTATAAACTCAGAATTCGTTCAAACCCTTTTTCATGGAAAAGCCTGATTTATCCATTTATGATGATACAGAGAGCCATGATACACTGTGGCTCTTGGTCTGGCTATCTGTCAGGCATTAACTAAATGTCTCCTGGTCTAGTTATGTCAGGTATGAACTAAATGTTTGTATCCTGGTCTAGTTATCTGTCAGGCACAGACTGAATGTTTGTCTCTGAAGACATCAAATTGTAAAATTTACTATCCTCAACAGTGTTAATATCTTCTGAGAATTGGAAATCATGTTACAGATGATTATAAAATACTGCAAACCAATGTTAAGGCAAATAGAATCAACGTCTTCTAATATGGCCCATGAATCTCCATATGTCTTTTATTTCCTCTTTGGTGCATACAAAGTATGTTCTTTCTCCAGATACAATAAAAGTACCATTTCAAACATTTTTAGGTTATGTTAGTTTCAAAACAACAACTTCAGTGGAGATATGTCCATAAATTATGATATTTTATTATTTTTAAAAAATTTCAATATCTGAAAATATACCAAAATTGAATAAAATTGGTCTTTACAAATGAAATGGTTTATTTGTGAAAATGTATTCTGACTAGTTCAAATATACCAAAGACCACTGAGTGATGATGATGAGAAGTTCTTGTGTATGGATCTTACATTTGTAACCTATGGCATCACATGACCTCCACTTAGAATGCTGTCTTGTAAGATAAAATGAACCCTGGAGCAAACTACAATGACACATATGCAACCAAACTTATAAATCAGTGTAGCTAGATATAAAAAAGATGTATTAAATAGGTGCAACTTTTATCATCTTTTCTTGGTATTACTATTGAATTCTATCCTAGTTTGTATAAGAATCATTCATATTTTGTTGTGCTTTTCCTCGAGATCACCTAAGCAGTGAAGAGTGTTATTTGCATTCAACAGAAAGCAGCATTCGAGTCAAGAGAGATGATGAAATGCTTACTGAGTTTTTGTGAAGGATGACAAAGCAAACATCTCTTACACTTGCACCAAAAAATTTCCAGAAAATGCAACCTAATACCTGCGTTTCTTTTAACATGTTATATCCAATTTAGTGCTTACAAAAATTAAGATAGTCTTGGTAAATCTGAACTTACAACTACTGCACTGGATTTCAACAAAAATGTGGAAAAATGATGGAAAATAAAAGAAACTTATAGGGATAGGGATTTGATAGGGATACCTCACAAAAGATACCAGTAAGAGCAATGAGAGCTCTATGTAGATATCAGGTTTTAATACTATGTATACTCACTTGTAAGTCAAGTCAAATTGCAAACAACAAAGATCCTGATCGGCCATTGCATAATCAGGGTCTATGTTGTTTGTTCCACTGATTGCTCCTAACAAACTGAACAGATCCAGATCTGCTGGCACATTATATGAAGGCAGATCTGGGTCTGTGCAGTTTACAATTGACTTAAATCAAGCATATACATTAATTCTTCCTTTGGAATTACTGTTCATCATACTTCAGGTAATCTTTCAATAGCAAATGTATGGGAGAAATTAATTCTACAAAATATTAAATGCTCCCAGTACAGTGTTCCACCCAAGTACATGATTGTGGATTTTCCACAGCTTTTAGTAATACATTCCCCAAATCTTGAGCCCTGTGCACCCCATGAGTACACTCTTTCATAAGCATAAGTTTAAAAACTTTAACTGAATTTTTTTTAAAAATCTGCTTGCAAATTTTTCTGGTGCATGCCATTATGTGTATATAGGTGTAATTAACATCCATGTTGACCCTCGTAATTGCCAAAATTGCCTAGCAGCCATAGTTTTCAGACAATGATTCATTCAAATCAAAACAACAGATCCAGTTATTTAAATATTCATGGTTTGCTCAGTTGTCTGTTGAGTTGCAGTACAAAGTCGCTGATGACTAATTTTTGAGGCTGAATTAATGACTAAAATGGATTCATTTTCTTAAGGAAAAAACATGCATAAATGCATAATTTAGAATTTAAATCAATACATTATAAAATTTGATAAGATTATTTTTATTAAAAATAAAAAACTGGTAGATAATGGGTTAAGACTAACTGAAAAGTTAAATCAGATCAAGAACTGGAATGGAAACTTTATAGTGATGCTCCTTTCTGGCAAACCCATTACTGGAATGTTTCAGTGCTTTTAAGGTTTATCTGAGAACACGATAAAATGTTTATTATAATAAAAAAAAGTTTCCACATAAAAGATGGAAGTACAGTAAAAATAAAAACATTTTAGATAGCCAAGTGGATGCCATTTCATGAAATATGCAAGCTGAACTTTGTCCATCTCATGAAATTGGCAAAGTTTTGCTTATGAAATTCTATTATGTCATACACAGTTACCTTATGTGAATATCAGAACTGTATTTGTCATTAAGGTCATGCATATTTACACTTTCAGATACCAATAACTTAAGATTATCAAATAGATGTAATTTTTCCCCACGCCCAACTGATCCACAAATGGACAGAAACTTCTAAATACTGCCCAATTTGGGGTGTTGACAGAGGTGATAATATTTAGATTTAATATAAACCATTTCCTAAAGTACTAACACAGCAGAGTAACTTATGTGGCATTGGCAAAATAGTAGGTATACATCCAAAGGCTGCTCTGTTTATGGTTGAGAACTAATATATGCTACATAGACAAAACTACGTGTATTATTCCAGTGGGCCGAAAGAAAGAGTGAAATGGCATAGGAATATGTCACGGTCATCAGGCTGAGATGTATATTCCTACACATATCAAATGAACTTTTTCCTTTGACTGAAAACAATGCACTTATGTGGTTTTGTATTTATTTCATGTCCCCATTTGTCTTCACACACTTGTTTCAATTTTTTTAATGCATACTTTTAAAAAAATGAATTAGGCATTTGGAGGTTTATGAAAGATACTGTACAACCCCTGAGAAAACAGCATAATATGCATGTAACTGAGGCTAGGCATACACACACACACACACACACACACACACACACACACACACACTCTGCAGTTGCATCATAGGTCTGTCTGCATTGCATTTTGGCTGATTTACACTTTAGCTCTGAATTTTAAACAAATGTTGGATGGGACATATGAATGGATTAAACTTCTCAAATTGAACATAGGTTTTGAACTAGAAAGTGACTCTTTTTCTTAAACACTTCTTACTGAACACACAAGCTCAACTTCCAAGCAAAATTCAGTGCAAATTTCCATGCATAACAGTAATAATACATTCAATTTTATAAAGTTCATTAATTTACAGAGTTTTCAAAACTCTATATTTTTATGTTTTCATTTAGTACAAGAAATTACTGATGCACTGAACTTAAAAGTGATAATTTAAGCATGTATTTTTTTAAGAAAACAAAGATTCAGTCTCTTTCATGTGGATAAGATAATTCAGTTGGTTATTATTTAACAAGAAATTTCAAAACAATATTGTTCCTTTTTGTTGTCTTATTTCTACTTCAACAGTTGCAAGAATTTAAAATGTAAACAAACACATCTCCCTGCTTGTACCCCACTGATGAAAAACATAGCAACAAGATTAATTCTTATAAATTTGTGTCACAGACAAAACAGCTGCTGCTGTCTGTGATATGTCTACCTTTATGTTGCAAATGTTTGTCAGCTTTATCCTCAGATTTACAAAACAAATTAGATTCCTCAGTAATATTAATAGACAAATTGAAATTTCCTCCATTTAAACTCGCACCTTAAAAATCTTTTTAAAAATGTTGAAGGTGAAATGGGTGATTAGGGTATTTTAGATTATTTACATTGTGGAATGTCTCTTCTCTTTGTTATCACTGCTGCAGCTGGGAACAAGATCAGCAGGTGCATGGTTCAGAAATATTTGTTATTTGGTTTCTTATAGGGCTGTACCGGATAGTGATTAATTCTGCTGAATACGAATATGAATAGTGACTGAATGCTCCAAAATAATATAATTTTTTCAGCAGGTCTAATGACATTTTAATTAATCATAAAGTAACTAACAACAAACACGTGAAGGTTCAAAGTAAGGCATTACCAAAATAGCAAAGTGCTACAGTTAAACGTCTTGATAATGCTTTATACATTAACTAATGAATAGCAAGAATCAAATTTTCATTATCAGTCCAACAGTTACTGCTGCATGAAGAATACATTAGTTTTAAAAAAAAAGAAATGAGGCTCTCGACAATATCTGCCAGTAGACAACACCTGTTGTCTGACAAGGTGTTGCTGGCAGCACTGAATAGACATTCACTTGGGATACTTGTTGGAGACACTGCTAGATAATGATGGGTGCAAGAATGGAGTAAAGAAAACCTGTCAGTATTGGTCAGCCACCATGACATCAATATCCCTCAGGATACAAGGCTCATTTAGAAATTTTATCAATTGGTTGTCAATATGAATTGAGGTGCTCTTTTCTGATTACAATCAGTCTACTGTTCACAAAGGTTGACCTAACTGTACTATTTGTATTCGGCTGCATCATACTATTCGGCCGAATATGAATACCTCATTTAATAAACTATTTGGGGCCGAAACAAATATGAAGCAAATATTCAGAACAGTTTCTTATACCTTTTTGTTGAAGGAAGTTTCACCCAGGATTCAGCACTTTGTCACAATTAGCAAACTCATCTTAAGTTCATATGCTGTAGCTGTAGTTACTGTTCCTTAATTATCTGTCTATAGTTGTGTTGCAACTATTTATAGTATCTGGTTCATACTACAAACCATCCAGTTTCATTAAAGGAACCCAGTAGGCACCGATTTAAGTGTCTAATTAAACAGGAGTAAAGTTTTCTCTCAATGTGGGGGCATTTCTAACCATGCCTTAAATCTTTACAGGATTCCACAAGTCTTTGTTACTTTGTATGCATTTTTAAAACTTTCAATACAAGATTTCAGCAGCAAAGAATTTGGTATCTCTCTCTCTCTCTCATGTTTGGTGTCACTTTGCACACCAACTTCATCTGAAAACTCATTGTCAAATATTCTGTCCAAAATATTTTTGTCAAACTCAACAGTAGATATTGTGAAATCCCAATAAACTGCTTGCTGCTACTTTCGGTACTCCCCCATTATACCAAGTGGCCCTTGTCATCCAATATGACTGAATTTCTTAACATTCCAAACATGTATTTACATTTTAGGATAGTTTAAAATGTACAGCAATAAATCATTCCTAATAATTAATATGTGGACTATTATTGAATATTTCAAGTTGTAAAAGTAGTTCCAGGCTGGGTGTGTGATACAGAAATTTAAGGTGTGTGGAATCACAGAATGAACACCTGTATCAAATGCCAGATCAGCCAAGTAAGATTAAATAGGCATGTAATAAAATTGAGTGCTGATTTATCTACATTCACACCGATGACAGAACCATGATTTCAAACCAGTAGATGTACAAATTTTAATCAGTAGATTTACTTCCAAACCAGTAGACTTTGCATCTGCACAACTTTTACATTCTTCAAAGGGACAGAAAACAAAATAAGTGCATTTTTGCCATAATATATGTTCTCTTCAAAGTATAATAAAACAGCAAACTTTGTACATAAATCAGATTCATATTCTGAGGGCAACGTTACAATAATATTGAATAAATCTGAGTTAGTAAATAATTAATGAAAAATGTTGAGTTGTTTATCTTATAGTTCACTGCAAAGGAATCTTTTTTATTAACAATCAATAGCAGCTTTTAGTTTCCATCACAAGATCACTGTCTGGTAACTTCTGATGGCACACTTAACAGGCACTCAGTAGTTTTCTGGTCCAGATTTCACCCTGAATCACTATGCATTTGTGAAGAATGGAGAATGTCCTCTCTGTATGTTGTAATAATGGGACAACTATGCTCAATCAGCAAAAAAGTTCAAGTTTCCTTTTGCTGGGTTTTTAAAGTTGCTAACTGTTCTCCAATACTCCTCCATGTAATGTTCATCCCACAGTTCCCGATTTGGTCTTAAAATGTGTTCCCAAGTCCCATCTTCAAGGGTTTCTTTCTTTTCATGGCTCAGATCCAAATATCAGTCGGCAGGTTTCACCACTGTTAATAAAAGAAGACTGATTTAGTCTTGAAATAACAATGAAAAAATACAATGTGCATCATACTTTTATGAATAATTTATCCCCAAAAAAATGAATTATCTTGTAATTTAACTGACATTTTATCTTGGGACAGAATTTAATTTATGTGCATGAAAACTTCAAAAAGTTAATGAAATACAAAAGATGCATACCTTTGCAACACAATGATAATATAAGACCTTTTACTACTTGCCTGCACATGTTTAATTTCTGATATTCAAGCATTGTTAAACTTGTAATATTTCTTAGTCAGTGGTTTCTCAGCATTGAGTGACAGGCTGAATTTTGACATTTTACTATGAATTGACCAAAATATGTAAGAACATTTTTTAAATATTCCTCTTAAAACTGCTTGAACAATACAATAACAATTAAACATAACAAAATATCAAAATACTTACTCTAGTGTGTCTGCTGAAATCATTAATATTGTCGGTCTCTCCACCTAATCTCCCCTCTGCGAAATGTTGGCCAATTTTCATTAAAGGCTCAGAAAACATCATGACCATTGTTTATTCCTTCAAAACTGGTAACACCTCAAAAACATCCCGCATTTGGCCTTAAATTCCCAGAATTCCAACAATAACATAATCAATTAACAGCTTGGTGTGTACACATGTCGACTGTTATTTAATCCTATTGCTCTGCCACGCATCATCATGCAGATCACTGTATTGGTGTAAAGTTTCTGGTCTCCAGTATATAGGTTCTGGCTGGTTTTTCTAATGGGTTGATATAACACTTAAAAATACACTGTTTGGATTTTGAATAAATTTTTTTAAAAAAATTCTTTTAATTTTTAAAAGCAGTAGTTCTCAACTATAAAATGGTATGTGCAGTATTTTGCTTTTAAAATGTATGTTTGTGTAGGAATAAGCAGTGTACACTCATGTACACATTTGTATAGGTGTAGTTGGTAGTGCACTGTAATGGTTAGTGGTACTCAGTTGAAATATGAAGTGATCAGTATTTTGAGCCAATATGCTACATTTTTACATTTACAGTATTTTAACACAATAGGTCACACAAGTATTTCATCGTAGTTAGCAGTGGTCTAATTTTCACTCAGATATTTATCAAAGTGACACATGTATTTATGTGCAAATCTAACTTTGCCTGCCTATGTATTAAGACACTGAAGTCACTGTAGTTCACAAAAGTCTAAACTGTATATACCTTTCATTTTATGTATGAAGGATTACTAATCATCATATAATTTTTATGAAAATTTTCATATAGAGTAAAGCTATTTGAGAAAATTATTCAAAGTTAAAAATTAAAAATTGGAATAAGGTACAGAATCATAATATGTAGTCAACTGATCAAAAGAAGTGCTCAAATATAATTTCAAGTCCTCAAACATAAACATTAAGAATCCTCCAGTGTCAACATCAACAGCACTAAACCTATCCTTGTACTGCACTGTTTCGTAATACCTTGAAACTCAAATGTTAAATGATAGAAAATTATACTTTATATAATACCTGACATAACTCAATAAAAGTTATCCATCACTAAGTGTGCATGGTTTGATCATAGTTTGCTCCATGGATGGGAAGCAACTTTAAAATTCTGCTTAAAACCATCAAGATCTCTTTTAAACCAACAATCATGCATGCCTGCTAAAACCTGCACTACATAGGCCAATTCTCTAATTACCACTCAACTTTGTAGTAAATTCAGCCTGAAAAATGAATCATATACCTATTTCAGTGGTCACAATATCTGGAGTGAGAAAGAACATCCAATGTGAAATGCTTTTCGAAAGCTCTTAAAATACAGAAAGGGGGCAGACTCTTCTATTATGTACATAATGGTGGTGATGTGCAGGTGATTTATGACATTATCAGTGTATGATGAATATGATAAACTTTAACCGTGAAGGATATTCTTTGAAGTGCACAGTGCATTTATTATGTCAAGTATGGTTATTTTTAATAGTAGATTGACATTTTTTGTACAAATTTAAAAGGCTTTCATGCCAAGGATGTCTTTTTTTATTGAATTTAATGAAATTCTGTTTGCCTTTGTTTTTGAAAAGTTGTTGAAATGTTTTGCATTTTCAGTAGCAGTGGTCATAATGATGACAGATTAGCATAATTTACATAAAATTAAAGACCTGCATGCCACAATACTCTCTACCAGGCTTTGTTAAAACAGAGACTATTAAACTGTCTATGGATGATGCAAATGCATGATGCATGATGGACACAAACTGAATGTAAGCTACAAAATGTAAATCTACTTACTACACTGCAATATTTCTGTGTGAAATCCATGTATCAAATAAACACATCCTTAGGGGTAAAGAAAGGGAGTGTGTTAAAAAATTGATTTTTAATAAGCAAGATTCACCTTTAGTGACAAGCGGGGAAGAGGGAGCAGAGTGGGTGGGAAGGGAAGGCAACTCTTGCAGATGCTCAGGAATCTCACATATTGGCGCTGTTAGAAGGTAGTACTCAATGACGATGTCACACAATGCATGTTTCAGAGCTCCTATCAATTTATCCTTTAGAACTGCAATATCTACACTGCCACGCTCCCATATACGAAACTGAATCAAGGCAGTTGGACCTGTAGAGAGAAGGCATCTTTTAATAAAGTTACAATATCCTTATTAAAACAAAAACTTCTTAATGTTCATTATCTAATGTTACATTATCATTAAAAAAAGTATTAGTTGATGATATTTGGGCTCAAAACATGCCAACATCAGCATCACTAATCTAACCTCATCAAGGGGCCAAACTCATTACAGCCATTCTCTGATAAAATGCCATCTCAACAGATACTGAATTAGTTCATCTTACCATGGAGTAATTTATTCAGTGAAAACAGACTGGTCTTAAATGAGGAGAAACACTGTAATACATGTATGTTACTTCAAAATGTATACATTTGACAGAACAGAGAGGTCAGCTTAGGACAGATCAGGAGATGCGCAAATCTGATTAGAGCTTTGACTTCAAATCAGTAAAATTTTCAAAGACCTGATTTTTAGCACACAAAATGAAATAAAATGACAACTAACTACTGAACAAAATTTCCTTTCTCTATATTAAAACATGCATATCATCTCATCAGTCCTTTCAAAGTAACTTGTTGCCTTCCATACCATCCTTATTTGTAGCACAAGCATTTTTTTCTCTTCAAAGTAGTTCATTGTCTGGATTATATTTGTGGCAGTCTTTACAATTGTTGATCTCAACACATTGGAGATAATGTATCATTAGTGGATCAAGATTTCCTTTGGAGTCAGTCATAATTCTGCTCAGAACAGAAAATGTCTTTTCAGTGTCTGTATTGGAATGTGGCAGTAATTTGTAGGACTCTGCCAAGTCCATAAAGAAGTTTAAATTGTTTCATGCTTGTGGTTAAAATTGGGTTGGTGACTGCCTGCCAGAACTGCTCAAGATTGGTGATGTCTGAGTCAAATCTAAGAAGTTCTTTCTGAAACAGACTTCACAGGAATGGCAGAATGTTTCATGTTGCTTGAGCTCTTTAGTAAAGACTAATCCAACCATAATTTATTGATGTTTTTAATCCTTTCAGAATTACTTCTCATCACATATGATCCATCTCAACAAACTTTAAACACAAGTCACCCCAATCTTATTGAAAGAATCCAGGTAATGTTATTTTTTTTTTATGTTGCCTGAGCTCTTTAGTAATCCAACTATATTTAATTAATGTTTTTCTGAATTTACTACTGAATTCACATAACAAAAGCCAATGAGTACTTTTAGATTATTGTCTGTCAAATTAGCAATTAAAGTGTCAAGCACACCCTGCATGAGCCACTTCACAGTAATGTGATCACAAGAAGTTGTTACCATAGCTATACTAACTGGAAGCCAGGTGTGACAAAACAGTGAAAATATTCCTTTCATGGAATTTTTAAATGTTAGTAGACAACAAAATTAAATTTATTTCTACCAATATCTCCAAAAGCAAAATGTTTATAGAGTATGTCAAGATCTAATATTTGTTGTGAAAATTTATGTAAAAATTTCTCCATAACTGGTATTCAGAACAGTGCCTGCAATTTTTCTCTGTGACACAGTTATTTGAAACATGACTAAGCTTCATCAAAAGTCACATCTGGCCATAGATTACTCAAGGTGAAAATTGTCAAGCATAAGGGCTGTTCCAGTAAAACATACCTGGAACCCAGGGAAGGCACTTTTTGATGTGGGGTACTCACTCATAGATGCAATTTAGAATTTTTTTATCATTTTAATATGTACTCAATGAAATTAAAGTATCCTGGCATATATCTTTAAAACACTGCATTCCCTGGGTACCATGTATGTTTAAATGGAACAGCCCTTTGTCAATCCTGATGCCTTTGCTATAAATTTTAAGCAGAAGTCTGGAGCAGATCAGTATTATCACCATGCTTTTCTTAGTTGTCCCTTCTAACTGAATTATACATACATGCAATTATTCCCATTCCCAAGCTCTACACCTACCCCAGGATTCATCAAACTTCTACAATTGTTGTATACATCTAAAGACCAAGCCCAATTATATTCCAATGTTTCAAGTCTTTTTCAGACTTGATTATTGCAAATGCACATCTGAACAGCTAAATATAATCCACACCTTCTCTTCAAAAAGCTTGCGGATAATAATTTATCAACATGAAAAGAAAATAATTCATTTTAATGTTACCTGGCCTTTTGCCCTTGGCTTCATATTGTTCAGTATGGATGAATGCCTCCAGGTCACTCTGGGTATGTACAGAGGAGTGGGCCTGACTGGAGGGTTTTGCACAATGGAGCAGTCTCACAGTCTGCTCCTTGCCATCCACAAGGGATACACTCACACAGGCAATACCTGGGAAAATCAACATAAATGAATGTCAGAAAACCAAGTTCTTTATTTGGCTTCTTCACCCAAATAAATATTTGTTTCAGTATAATTGTAAGGCCATAAAATTTCATGTTCAACACATCTTTTTAACAGCAAGGCCTATGTTATATCATAACATTGGTTTAAATGAACATTCTTAGGTAGAAAGGACATTTTAAAATAAACTGTGTTTCTCTGAGGATACTTACAAGATCACATTAACATTAGGAAAAAGATACCCTAACCTCTGAATCCATCTCTTCCTGAGCAACAAATAAAATCCTTCCAAAGCTGTCCCCCTCCCATCCACACTAGGTTAACATCTGTATCCTGGATGTTTACCAGCTTCAGCTTAAGTAAAACCAAAAACAGGATAGAATGGTGTGGGGGACTGAGAGTAATGTTAGATGGTAAATGTTCTTTGAGAAATATAATTTACAAAAACAATTTCTCCAATGAACACATTTTCTAATCATATTAACATTAGGAGAAAAGGTTTGAGAAGGAGGACATGCATGAACATCCAACTGCTATATGCATCCAACATTTACCATGTCACTCTCTAAGAGTATGATGGCTGCTCTTGTTTGAAAGACTTGTCATTCCATACATGCTATGTACTTAACTTTATTCTACAATGAGTTCCAAATTAGGAAATCATACAGTAAACAAGACAAGCTTGGAGGAATGTCAAAAATAATAACAAGGCTGATGTCTGCATGGCAAGTCTATGATCAAAGGATTGCTGTAAAATCTGTAACTTTTACCCCAAAGTCAAAGACTGAGTATGCTACAGAATGAATTATCTTTGCTTCCTGTTGATTCATCCAGAGATAATTCATCAATGGGTTAAGAAAATACAAGCATATTAAAAAGTTTAACCAAAGCATTAATGCAAATTATGTATAACTGAATTTGACCCAATGCTAAAGGGTCAATATCCTTTAATGAAACCTTAACACAAATTTACTATGACACTGACTCTAAGGTATAAGGGTGAATTAGTATGTTGTAAAATGAACTGTTATGGTTTCATAATGGTTCATGAGAATCTAGCAAAATGTTTAGGAAATATATTATATGCAAATGAAAAAAATTCAAACCAAAACTTTTTACAAAATGATGATGATGCAGATGCTGGAAAAGTGGCTGCTATGTCTCAATTACCATTAATGTGAGTTTATGAAAAATATGATTCTGGCTTCATTTAATAATCTCATCCCAGAAATCCTTTATCCTTCACATGATGTATTCCTTAATTACCTGTTCCACCAGAGGAATGAGATCTGATGTAGAGGAAGACTTGGTCATCTGGAATGGCTGTCATTTTGCCATCAATCATATCCTAGAAAAATTAATTACACTGTATCAATTTTAGCAATATGAATGAAAGAGGACCAAGAGGATGAAGAACAGGATTTAAGACAGAGGAATCAAGAGAGACTATAAAAGTTATACAGCGTGACCCTGCTATAGCACGCTCTGTTATAACATGAATTTGGATATAACACAGTTGTGGATCGCAAAATTTTATATACATGTATTTTTCTTGTACACGGAAAAAAACATTCCTCCTTAAAAGTACAAAAAAAACATAAAAAGTTTATTATCATTTTGGGGAAGAGATAGCGTATGAATAATACAAGATGATCGTGGTGTGGCTCCTGAAATTTTATATGTATTTTTCTCTTACATGAAAAAATAGTTTTTTCTTCTTAAAAGTTTGAAAAATAATGTGTAGAAAGTTTATTTTGTACTCGCGTAGGGCTTCGCCAATGTCGCAAACTGTGATTTTTTTCTTACTGGCGGCAAAATATACGGCGATTTTTATTTTATTGGTGACACTGTTGGCTGTTTAAACTTGTATATACAACCATTAGTTTGGAGTGGAGAGATTCAGAGGCCCCATGAAAGGAAGCCGCAAACTTGATATAAAAAAATGCACTGAATTTTATCTATTGTTACATAAACAAATTCTTTGTCCATATTGACAAACCACTGTAACAGTGCATTGTTATATCATAATCCACTTATGTTGACATCTAGCATGAGTACTGTATGTTTTGAGATATCCGCTTATTTTGTTGTTGACATTTCTGGTAGCGGAGATCAACCGGACTAAGCATTATGTCATAATCTATCTGTCATCGGGATTTTCGGCCGTTCGCTAGTAATTAATATATTTATATAGACTGACATTTGTATGTGGATGGCAAGTAAAATTCCTCTTCTTTTTACTCAGAATTAAATCCTTCAGAACATTCACATTTTCTGTAGTAATCTCTGTCACCAGACTAGAACATCTGTGCCTCTATTGTCCGTTGACCCTTTGTTAAATTTCTGACACATGCTGGGAAGGCAGCTTCACTCCGCTACATCTTACTTATTGGTCTATTCAATAGGTAGGGAGGAATAGTAACTACAATTGACCAAACAACGGCCAATTCCTTTTCTGAAAATATACCGAGAAAAAATAGCTTGCTGAAATTTCAAAGAAAACAGATTACCTTTGAAACACCAATTGTTATGAAAACATACAAAGCAAATGGAAAAAAAAATCAAGTCTTAATCATGCAATACAATTATTTTATGTTGCCGCCACAATAAGAAACGGGCATTTGTTTGGTTCTCTAAAGCTGTCCTTTAGCAGTGACTTCAATAATGCATGCACCCATCATCAAAGAAAGCAGACTACAATCTTCAATAAAAACAAACAACCTTTCTTCAAAGGAAGTCAGCACCAAACTTAAATAAAAGCAATGGAATTTGATGGATTTTTTGATTTTCCAGTGCGACTGGATCATGTTTACTGTGCAGTGAAAGTTTCCTTTTTGCAGGGAAAAAGTTTATGCTTACGAACGCTACCAACGGTGGCTTAAAATGTGAACAAACTTTTACCGACTTGGGATGTACTGAAAAGTAAATGTACTTCATCATTCGTTACACAATTGTGCTATGTTTATCCACTGAATTCAGACCTATAGGACCTGTGACAAAATTATTGAATATTTTATATCTGTGTGTATGCATATTGATGGAATTACTTGTATTGTGGATTCGATGTATGTGATGAGATTCGCAGGTGAGTACACGGTGTTGATATTCTATTCACACTATACATTAGAGATGATTATATAAAAAATATACACATATATTTACCAATCCGTGGTTTTCTAAATAAAGAAAAATATTATACATGTCTTCTCTGTTTTCACTACAGGTGTATTTTTCATTTAATATGCATCGATTTAAGATGGTAGCTGTGCCAATGAAGCACGTATTTAACCACCCGCATTTATTACATCCCCCCCTGCAATTTTTTTGGGGGTACATGCATTATTTTTTTTTCAGCTAAATGACCTGGTTGCTTATAACATGGTTCAGTCTATAACACGGTCAGGTTCTATGGCTCCCAACTACCATGTTATAGCAGGGTCACACTCTACCAATATTGTTTTATTACCTGAAAGATTACAGGACAGCAAAACTTGACTTGAAAGAAAATTGCTGTGGGATACCATTTGTCTTGTGTAAGCTGATTCTTAATGCACATATTATTTTGTCATATACTGTGATCACCTCTTTCGAGACCACCTGTCTTAAGAGATTACTTTCTGTAGTACCAGTTTAACTGAAGCAATATTTGCACTTGCAATCCTTTCCTGGTGGTTTACTTACCATCAAATGAATATTTATCATGCAAGCAAATAAGAACTAAAAAGAGTAAATCACCAGGAAATATTTTAAGTTATTAAAAGTGACATTTAAACAATACAGTGAAATCCATACATTCACCCATCATTTAAACAAAACACTGAAATTAATATTCACCCATCTAGCACTTCATAAACCTACTTAATAGGCAAATGTGTTTTTTTTTTAAATTTTAAATACAGATTTTTTGAGGATTTCTTTTCACCAGAGGTCTTATTCACCGAGCTTAGCTGTATGAGAAAACCTACTTGAGTGAGGTAAGAGCTATATGACATATTAGCTAGTGTAGTGAGGTAAGAGCTGTACTACATATAAGCTGCTATAGTGAGGTAAGAGCTATAGTACATATAAGCTACTGTAGTGAGGAAAAAGCTACAACACATATAAGCTACCATATATACTCTTGTATAAGCCGAATAATTTAGGAAAAAATAAAGGCCTAGAAGGGGGGGTCAGCTTATCCGCGGGCCAATGTCTAAACTTGACAGTTTTTAAGTCTTTTTGTTGACTACTGTGAAGGCTGTAAATCTTGGGACACGAGAAAATAATGTTTTTCTGTGCCCTAAGACATATGCATGTAAAAAAAAAATCATTTTCGGTGACCCGACACTTATTAAGCTGTTATCAAGTACTATGGTTGATTTTGTTATTATTTTGCATGTGCATATTTTCTGATTTCTCCAACGCTAAGTTAAATAAAGGTAAATACAGACTTAATAATTTGCAGGCCGGTTGAATTTATCTGGGGAGACCAGGCTGAACTATAATGTACAGTACTTACACAGTGCAAAGCATGCATAGAGTCACTTAAATCCTTATTTATTCCCAAACATTATTAGATGCAGCTTTTGCTTTATTCATTGTTTCGACCAAATTGCATTCTTCGAGATAACATTTCTGCTAGTCCTTATTAGCTGTTTCATTTATGTTGAATCACACGCTCACGAGTTACTCATTTTCAATGATGTAAGCGATCCAAAAATCTGTGGTAATATTTATGAAAAAGTACGCACGTTTAATCGTACAAGGCACCTAACCAGCATCACTTACATGTTCAAGAAGAGTGGTAATAATAATGGCTAAGCTCATCATCAATCTATGTTAGTTTTGTGTTATCGCTGAGTGTGTGTGATTTAGATTTTTAACATAGCTTTAACATTTTATTCAGTTATTGCTACAATGTGTTTTGGCTGAATACATCGTAACTTTCCACACAATTTAAAGCTTGCTGTTTCCTTGTCTCCTTTGTTGCTAGTTGGTGGATTTGTCTTTCGTTTTCCGACAGCAATACAGGCCAGTTATTCATTAAAACCCCGAAACTGGCTTGTGTTAAAGGGAATTTTGACCGGCAGCTATACCAGTACACTGTGTAATTGCCTTCATTCCATAATATTAGCACGATTACCATAGTTTTGTAAAACGGGGTGCAAGGCATACCGGTCTACTTTTCAAAAGCCAAGTAGGGAGACTGAATAAAAAAAATAGAGATTGGGACCTAAAATCGAGAGGTTTTTCGTGGCATTTTTAAAGCCTTGTTTTCACTAAATATTGATCGATCTTCTGGTCTAATATGGGTGAAATTCACAAAGGACGCACGGTTTCTCCCTGTGACACGCCTTACTTTCCCCCAGGATGTGCCCTATTTTCATATTGGTCAGCTATGACCAACCTACACAATAGCTAAAGGTTAGTCTTAAATAAGCAAGAAAGCCACTGCGACTAATTAAAAGTTAATCCTTATCGATGCAACTATTTTGTGACAACGACTGGCCCTCAGTCATGAATCAAAGAAACCACGTTCTACACTAGGCCTACCGTCTGTTATGCAACTGATTGGCATATAAGGGATACCAATTTTGCTTAACTAAATAGGCAACTTCACATTACTGTACATGTGGCAACTATTTTCCCCTCGTTGTATATCTGACCTTATTCCCTTATTGTCAACTCGTAAGGACACATATGCTGCGTGGTATGTATTTTCATTCCTTCTTTAATTTAATGATGGTAATTAAAGTTCATATATACGGTATAAGAATGCCAGGTGTTCACTCGTGTAAGTTTCTTTGGTGAGAACGTAGCTACAGTATTCACGGTGATCTAGACCAACAAGCAGGTCTCCGATTTTTTCTTTTTCTGAAATGGGCTTGAAATTAATTGCCGACAGTTTTATTGTTTTGGTTTATTTTTTTGTTCGGGTTTATTTTCTGATTTTTGTATTGTTGCTGGTGAACAAAAATCATAAATTTACGTGAATAATGTTTGAACTTAACATCCTATTTTGTGAAGAGGCGAACTCTTTCTAGTAAAGTAATTATTTCGTCAGGTTTGAGATTTATGCTCCAGAGATGAACAAGTTTATGTATAGAGATACAAATGGACATAGACAGAGCGATAGCTATATCATCTCATATTACATACCAAAGGGTGAATACAACAAAAGAAGACTGAATCAGCAACATCTCCCACCTTGCCAAAATGTCTGCCAGGTGACAGAATAATCAATCAAAAATGTTGAAATTTGTACTTACAAATATTACAGTGGTCCCTTTCTTGAACAGTCCCCTGACCAGTAGCCACCCACTTTATATGGTCAGACTCCCATGGTGCTGACAAGACTGTTTTCAAAAGTACCCCTAGGGAATAGACGCCCTTCTAATGCAACCAACGGCCACAAGTGCAAAAACTGTAAAAACTTTACCCTCACAAGCAGCCACATAATGGGGCTCACAGATAGAAATCTCACAAGCAGTCGCATAATGGGGTTTACAGATAGAAATCTCACAATATTCTTTTTTATTTTTAAATTCAACACATTCACATTTCTTTTGCTCCAGTATGACAATAAACTTAAATTGCTAACATGGATCAATACAAAGAGGTAAATAATCATATTATCCTTACTGCTATGTGTTTCTTAGATGTTAGGTCACTCTGAAAGTTACTATTATTACCACCAATAGTTATCACAAAGACATAAGCTAACTGCAGAGAATGTAGCATAGTTCAGATTCAAGTTAGCATGTCATCCAGTTACCATAAAATAACAAAAATCCCTCAAAAGGGACTGATGCTTTACTGAAGGAAAAGAATTGCCTGAAGTTCAAAATAAGACATTTCTTCCTGTCATCCTTTGACTGTTGAAACCATCTAAGTTATTCATCAGAAACAACAAAATTCTCAAATCAGTTTCTGTGGTAGACATAGTGGATGTCAGATTGGCATCACTTTCATTTAACATGAAGTACATTAAAAGTACTGTGTTGAAAACCCAATGTTAATATGACCATCTATTCAGGGGAGTAGAATCAGCAAGATTTTCATGATGGCATCCATATTTGATGTACAAGAGGCACCATTTTCATTTATGACCATTTAGATATCATAAATAGTCAAATGGCA
The DNA here is from genome assembly GCA_016617855.1 of Megalonaias nervosa. Taxonomy (NCBI): domain Eukaryota; kingdom Metazoa; phylum Mollusca; class Bivalvia; order Unionida; family Unionidae; genus Megalonaias; species Megalonaias nervosa. The sequence continues at coordinate 216,254 of JAECUM010000007.1, forward strand.
AAAACCTCACCTTGCAAGACTTTTGGAACATTAATTAAAGTATAATATAAAAAATATCTGACGTCTTGGACTCTGGTCTGGAAACCATATTTCAAGCCAAAAAATGTAAAAAACTTTAGAGATATTTTGAACTGTATTGGACTTTTTCTCCAGCAAGAAAAGGGTGAATAATGGATGGATGGACAATATCACAGCAATAGTTATATGCTCCATAAGCAATAATGTTTATGGACAGACAGGCAAATTAAAGTGACAGGACAGATGGACATAGACATAGCTGTAAATCCCATGTATGAAATATAAATGCAAGTTGTGCAAACCATGAATTTCCTATCTGGCCTTGAATCCACATAGTTGGGTACATTTAGGAACTGAAGTAGATTCTGTCTTAGGTAATACAGGAGTGCCTTCAAATGCTGGCTAACTCTGCTTGGAAGTGTGAACAGAAGCTTTTCTGTTGGGCTGCTTCCAAGTGGCTGAATAAACTGAAAAATATAAGTGAGATGAAAAATACATGCTGCCATCTGATCAAATCAATGAACAAAAAGGAAACCTAATTACAAAATACTGGCCATGTCCTACATGTTGAGCCTGCCCCCCCCCCCATCAAAATAAAAAGTGGGATAAAATGGCGCTAAAATAAAAGTAAAAAACATTTAATAAGGAGGTTAATCTGGGGTGTGGACAGACACACTGTTTGTTTTGGTGTCTTAAGGATGGGCAACACTGATGGATATAGAGCAGGGGTCAGCAACCCATGGTACACATGCCACAAGATCATGATTTTAACAGTGTTACTCTCTTACTGGTGGCACACGCTCATTCATATTGTAATTAATCCAGAAAAAGGTGTCACGCTATGTAAAATAAGTTGCCAACCCCCTGATATAAAGACACATACATGAATGCCAAAGAAATTGATGTATCAGCTTCCATCAAGGTAGGCTTAACAAAAATCATCTACAATGATGTATATGGAGAAACTGCAATAACAAAGAAAATATAAAATTCATAAAATAAAAAAATAAATTGTGGACCAAATGACTGCATTAATGGGTATTCTTTTAATTACTTAGTTATTGCTTAATAGTAGATTTTAATATGAATTTCATTTCGAAGTTAGCAAAATAAACTGATATGTTTTTGTTAAAAACCAACAAATAAACTGATATCTATATAGTAAAACTGCAAATGGATAATGTCTTCAAAATGTTGAAACGTGAAGATTAAGTTGGCCTGAGGTCACCAACAGAGCTGACATATGTCTAACGACTAAATGGAAGAGAAAACATCTGAAAGTCCTTTTCCACAAGTGGTGTTCTCTTTTAAATGGCCATTAAATGTTTTTAATTTATACTGGCAGACATATTTAAAGGTGAATTGGCATTGCTTGTACAATTTAAAAGCCTTTCATGGCAAACTGCTTTCTATCAAATTTGGTCAAATTCTGTTCAGTAGTTTTTGAGAAAGATTTTGTCAAGAGGTTTTTTCTAGTATCAGTGGCCATGTTTGATTGTGTATTGTCATTATTTGTACCTGATTTAAAGCTCTTAATGTCAGGATGCTTTCGGTCAAATTTGGCAAAAATTCTGGAAAGAATTTTTTAGAAGAAACCATCTAAAGAGTTTTCTATTTTTTACAAGTAAAACTTTAAGCCAGGATGTCTTATGTCAAATTTGGTAAAATTCCACTGATCTGATTAATAAGAATCATTGCTTTTTCTTATTTTAATAATGGTCGCCATATTTGATGGTGAGTTGGCATAATTGGTAAAAACTTGAAAACCATACATGAAAAGGACACATTTTTTAAAATCTGGTCAAATTCTGTTGAGCACTTTTTGTGAAGTCATTTAAATAATTTTATATTTTAAGTGCTAAGTTGCTTGTTGATTTGGGTTTAATGTCATTTCTCAGTGCAAGAGAGGCTTTACCTGACAGCAAGTATAAATGGTGGAGAAAGAACCTGGGAAAACCCTGAAAAAAACCCACCTACCCTTGGAAGCTACTGGCAAGCTTTCTCACATACCCAGAATGAGAGGTAAGATAGCAGTGATTGGTTAAGGTGAGAGCTTTAGCCCACTCGGCCATCTAGGCAGCTATATTTTAAGTAATCTTTGATGGTGTATGAGAATCATTTGTATAAATTTTAATTGCATTTATTCCTGGAAACTCTGGTGTCAAGTTTGTTTTAATCCCGTTCAATGAGCAGTCACTGGAAAGTTTTCACATTTTCATTAATGATGGCCACATCTAATGGTGGATTCGCATCATCTGCATAAATCTGAAAGCCCTTCATAGCAGGATGCTTTCTGTTTTTTTATCAACCTTGTCACATTGCCATGGAGTTTTCAGGAGAAAACTTCTTATGATGCATAATTCTTCCAAAATGTAATGGGGTCAATCATGTCCAATAGGGCCACCACAGTGGCCATCTTGGAAATATTCTTATCACTTACTCCTCCTGAATGGTAGGTCATTATCAACATGTTTCTTTTTTTTAACTAAACACCTTATGATGTCTAGTTTGTCCTAATGGTGCCAATGAGACATTCAATATGCATACCAGTGTGGTTATCTTGAAAATCTTGTTATCAATATTTCTCCTGGATTAACAGTCATATCAGCCTGGGGATTTCAATGAAAGACTTCCATTTCTGGATGGTCATAAATGAAAATGATGCCAATTAAACTTCTAATATGACTGCCACAATGATCATTTTGAAAATCTTGTTGTCACTATTTCTTCCAGATGACTGGTCATGCTGATATTGTGCTTTCACCTAAAGACTTCTTATCATTTCTAGTTAGTACTAAATAAAAATGGTGCCAATGGGATACTAATATGGCTACCATGGCATCCATCTTGAAAATCTTCTTATCATGACATTTCCATAATGGAAAGTCATATCAGCATGGTTTCCACCAGGAGCCTTATTATGATGCATTGTTAGTCCTAAATGAAAATGGTGCCAAGATGACATCCAATATGTCCACTACAACATCTAATTTGAAAATCTTGTTACTGAAATTAAAGAAATGGTCTTATCTTAAATTCCTGGAAATTCATTTCAGCCAGTAGAGTCTCAGTCCTTTTAAAGAACTCTTGTCTCAAGACATGTGTAATATTTGAACATTTCAAGGTATCTGGAAAGTTATCACTCGTTACACTTAATTTAATTATGTGCATTAATGGCTGTTATTATTGATGCAACAAGTTTAAGAATTTATGAAACAATTCCATTCAGTCAAGAGGATGTATTAATATTCAACTCAACAAATGTATCAAAAACCTCAACTTCATTAGTCACTGAAATATATCCATCATGCGTAATTTAGCACTCAAAAAAACAATATCTGAAAGACCTTCTATGACATTTTGATCAAATTCTGTTGTGCAGATTTTTAGAAGATATTCTATCTTCTATAATGGTGGTGATAATGGATTATGGATTGGCAATAACTGATAAAATCTTAAAGATCTTATGCCAGTTTCCTCCATGTACAATTATGTACAAATCTATCAAAAGGTTCTTAAGAAATTGTAAATAACAATGGTATATAGACAACATATGAAACATGACAAACAAAGGACCCTGCCAAAGGCTCACCTCAACTAATAAGCAGGAAATTTACAAAAGTCTACAAATGCAACCAAGCCTGTCAACAAAACTATAAAGCATTTTTGAAAAGTTCCTTCTCTTTTCCTCTAATTGTTCATTATCAAGCTTAAACATTTTTAGCATTTCTTGAAATTATACTCTTCAGGACCACTATAGATCTGTCTGCATGACTTCAAAGAAGGTCACAGTGGTATATATTTTGACAAGAGTTCTACACAAACAAAGATAAAATGTAGTTCTACAACTTATTTTAAAATTAAAATATCTTACACTTTAGCATATGCCTTAAAAGCAAAACAGGAATTATTCAAAACTATGTTTTTTAACATTGATGGGTATAAAGTGCATGCAAATTATTCAACCCTCTGTGAAGTTTTAGCTAACCTGCACATCATCCCATGTGAGTTTGCACACTGGATTTCTCCTCAGCATGACTGTAATGATATCCAACACCGACTCATCCAATTTGCTCTGCAGCAGCCGCATCAGGTCAACCTTTATCTCTGGACCTATATATATATATATATATATATATATATATATATATATATCTCCAAAAACACAGACTGCAGCATAATTGAGGGCACAAGTTACTGACATACCTTCTAACAAATTAAGAAAGGGATGGACATCACCATGTGAAATGGGGAGAATAGATGGTTGAATACTCATTTTGTAATCATACTGGGAATAACTGTCAATAAATAGTATTTTATTGAAGTTGTTTGCTTTTTCTGTAGTTATTACCTTTTATTTTCAACAAAACCAATTTTTTTTAAATCTTAAAAAAAAAGAACATTACTCTATAACGTTTCAATATGAATCAGATTTGTACCAGCAAAACATTGTTTATTACTTGTTGCTGATGCAATAACTTAAGTGTAGCTTATGTCCAGTAATAGAGAACCCATTCACTACCATCCTATTAAAATACTCCATAGCAATATCGTTGAGTTACATATTAACTGAACAGACATTAATAGTTCTTATTCTTGACATGTGTGAAATGCGAGTGGGGTTTTGTTGTCATTCACATGCAAAACCATTAAAAAACACCATTTAGATCTTGGTACATACACAATTCTCTTTCCATTTGCCCCCAGTTTCCCCACTGCTGCTGAATATTCTCCTTATCTGTTACAACTTTATTTATTTGAATCCTTTCAACACAAAATTGTTCAGCAAGTTCCCCCTCCAGTTGCTGAGACAAATAACTTTTGACTTTCTTCTAAAGTAATAAGTCTCTGTTTTTGTGATGACCAGTTAAAATTTTGTAATGATTTACTCCTGTGTTGCTAATTGTACAGTACTGTGATTTAATTACGAGGGTGAACCTTTTGTGGACATAATGCCTTATTTATAAAGGAAGTGAAACATGTACTGTCACTTGATTTTTCAGTCTTTGTCTGGTACCCTGTTTTGTTCAAGTTAATTTCTCTGTGTGTGTTAATTCTCAAAATCTTTATTTACCCTATGCTGATAATGTTATGATCATGACAATTACCTCTGGCTGTAATCATCAATGAGAAAAACTCAACAGCTGTGTGAAGCTCAAAACTCTATCACAACACTGCTGACCTCATTTCCTGTAAACATCGGCTTTTATAGATAATGATATAATATTAATCTTAGTGTTACATGTGCTTTAGCCAACACTTCTTTCAGTAATGGAAACCTGACATTGGGAGACAGGTATTGGTAGATAAATAAAATGTAATAAATTAAAATGTGGCCACTTGTGAGGTTGAATATGTTACATTTTTATAATAATATGCTGGCAGCTGGATGTTAGTGGGGTAGCCATTCTTGAGGGGTACTTTTGGAAAAAACTCATCAGTGCCAAGGGATTCTGGTTGTAAAAAGTGGGTGGTCGCTGGCCAGAGGTGATGTTCAAGTGGGGAACCACTGTACTAGAAAAAAAATCAGTTTTCTTCTATAAATACACTACCAATCATAATACCTTAGGAGAATAGGTAAGAGGTGGCAGGAGTTACATCCCCTTACCATGGAGATGCCATCTCCAGTCACCTAAGGTATGTGAGACAGTTTCCAGGTAACCCGACTGGTGAAAACTCCATCTGTAGGGAAGTAGCTTCAGAAAGGGAAAATTTTCCCTCCTGCAAATCCAGCAGAAGTCATGAAGCCACATCTTCTGAAGCTGTCAAACGACCTGGAAAGGTAACCTGTTGCGCCATGGCTATAGGTCCCACAAGATCAAGTTAAGCCTTTTGAGATGAAAGATCTTTAATGTAAAAACTGCAGAATATGGACTTAGATTTTCATCCCATGGCATGGATAATATCAGAGAACAGTTCGGTCAAAGGCGATACTTGTGGTAACTGATCTAACCCGATGAGCTGAAATATGTAACAAATTCATTGGAGTTATTTCTTGATATGCTTAGTGAAAAACCCACTTAATCCAGGATGAAAGGATCTGTGCTGTTATATCATTTTGTCTTTGTTTGAAAAGCAAAATTGGGCATGATTTCCCTCGATGCAACAGCTCGGTCTTTTTAGGATACCACTTCAATGCTCCTACTGGATCCCGTAGTTGGCCTTGAGTGGAAGTGTCCAGAGTAGACAGTGATATCAGTCAAAGGTCTGTTTATCCATGGATGGAGGTCTGTTCTTGGCGATGAAAGTGGGAACCGTCATAAGTAAAACTTACTCGTCTTGATGGAACTGCATGTAATTCAAGTCACATGATAGAGCCTGTATTTTGCTGATTTTGTCTGCCACTGTTAATGTGATAAGGGAGCAGTCTTGTATAAAAGGTGAGCCAAAGATGCCCCTGAAAGTGCTTCAAATGGTGTTTTGTTCAACCAGGTTAGTACTCATAATGGGTTCCACTTTGGGCACAGCATCATGTTTTTGACCGTGTAAAATTAAAGTTGGAGAGCAGGTCAGATAAGTCTTTGTTTTGTCCAAAATCCTCTCTTCCATGATGACAAAGAGAGTCAGCAATCATGAAGCAGTAACCTTTGATTGTGCTTGGGGCTAACTTTTTATTGTCAAAGAGCCTGAGGAGGAAGTTGGCTGTTTCAGGTATAGATGCCTGTATTTGTATAATGTGCTCAGAGTGGAGGGCCTTCTTGCTTGAGTGATACTCTCCACAACCGGTTTTGACAACTGTTTATTTATGAGGATCTGTTTAATGTGATCTAGACATGCAGGTTCAGTAGTCTAGGTTGGGGTGAAACAATTGCTATCATGGTTGTTTGAGTATTTTGCATGGAATTTCCATTGTGAGGTTGATGAGCCATTGATCCACAGCTTCTCCCATCTGAGTGGTGCAATGTGGATGTGGTGACACTCAAGATTCTCTTGCTTTTTGTATTACCTTTGGAATCAGAAGTATTGGAAAGTAGGCATATGCAGCCATGCTATTCTAATCTATGGATAGCACATCGACTGCCCAGGCTTTGAGATCTGGGTCTGGTGAGACAATGGTTGGGAGCTTGGTATTCCACCTTGTCAGAGAGGTCCACCAATGATCGGTCCCGTAGGGTGCATATCTGAGTGAAAATAGGGATGGAGAGACCATTCCATTAGCTGATTGCTCCAGGACAATGAATCTGCTATTAAGTTTGGATGTTCAGGAAAACGATGAACTTGAATTTGGATTTGTTGTTGATGGCCCCACTTAAGAAAGTCTCACACCAGTATGCAAAGAACTGGGGACTTGTCTCTGACCTGCTGCTTGCGATAAGCCGCCACTGTAGAGTTGTGGGATACAATGAGGACTCCCTTTCCAGTTAAAAATTCCTGCCACCAGTGAAAGGCTTTCAAAATGGCCTTCATCTCAAGGGTATTGGTATTTAGATGCTGGTTCTGGGAAGACCATGCTCCACTGGCTTCCCCCAAAAAATGGCAGGTGTGCCACACCAGCCTTCTGTACTTCCATATATATTATGATCTCTGGTGGTTGTACTTGCAGAGTCATACATGATGTGAACCAAGTTAGGTTGCTCCAAGTCTGCAGATGGTACCTCATATTTGTGCACATGGGGAGAGGTTCGTCCAGTGGGCCTCCATTAGGATGAAGGAATCATTTGTAATGGGTGCATATAAAGGAGATCAAGGATGATGAGGTCCGCTGTTACGATGAACAAGCCTAGAAGGCAAAGGAATTCCCATGCAGAGATTGAGTCCCTCAAGATTAATGAAGCCACCATGGTCCTGATTTTCAATGCCCATTCCTGAGGGAGACATATACTGTTTACCTGTGTGTTGAATTCCAGACCTAGGTGAACAAATTTTTGAGATGGTACTAGGTCAGACTTGTCCTTGTTGGTGAGGAAACCCAGATTTGTAAGCAGTGTAATAAGGGTTACCATATCATGTTCTAATTATATAACTGATGTATTGCAGGATGTTATCCATTTAACTTGATGTCGACGCTTTGGGGATGGTCCATACATGAGCCATAACACAGTTCATCTGATGAGTAAAGACCCAGGACTGATGTTGAGTCCATAGGCAAATCTCAGGAATTTCCAGGAAGCCTTGTTAGCAGGGATGTGAAGATATGTGTCTTTTAAGTCCACACTGATTGCAAAATCTCCCTCTTGAACAGCATTCAAAATGCACCATGGTGTTTCCATCAAGAAACAAGGAATGTTAATGAATTGATTGAGGGTACTTAAGTCGTTGACAGAATGCATAGAGCCATTTGCCTTTATGACCAAGAAAAGTCTGGAATAAAATCCCGGGGAATTTATATTTCAAACGATTTCTACCACCCTTTTCTGAAGAAGTAATTTGTTTCTTGCTGGAAGGTGGTGGCTTTGAATGGGTCTTTTGGAATGTTTGAAGTTGATGGGACTCTTGACAGAGGATGAGGTGTTTTGAAAGTGATGCGGAGTCCCTCAGAAACCACTTAAGCCCAATTATCGTTTTGGCAAATCTTGATCCCATTAGGCAGCAAAGAAATGAAACCCTCCTCCTACTCTGGGATCTGTGGGAAGGATGGTGTGGAGATGTCATGTTTTGAGAGATGGAGGCAGTAGCGTAGAGAGATTTTGGCATAAGTGATTGCAACTTCTTTCTTTTGACCACTTTTGGTTTGAGAACTGTGGTTTTTGATGGGAAGAACTATGATAGGACAACTTGTCAGAGGTGTGTGTTTGTGTCATGTCCTTTGGTTCCTTTTGGAGGTTTCCCAAAATGTCCCTGTATCGGTGTTGCAGTTAATGGGCAGGAAATTTTGCTTCCTTTGTGGCTTCTTTGCATACTTCAGTGATCTGGCTTTTAAAAAGTAGATTTAAAGATAATGGTTGTGATTGTAGCTTGGCCTTACAATGACCATTAAGGAAGATGGAGAGTACTGCATCTGATTTTGCCAATTGCAAATTTGCAGCTGTTGTGACAGCAATGGCTAAAGTATGTTGAGCAGCTCTGTTCAAGGCCTGGGCCATTCTGAAGGACAACTCCCATGCATGTACCATGGAATCTGAAGTAAGAGATGATGAGCTCTGTTCCACCAAACCCATGACTAATGGATTGCTTATCAATTGTTGAGTGTCATTGAAAGATGTTTGATCCAATGAATGGAGTATAGTTTTGACAGCCCCAAAGCTGTTATGTCCCAAAAGCTATTGGGGTGTCCAAATAAAACCCTGCTGTATGGCAATAGTATAACTACAATGAAAACTTGATGGAAGGCATTTTTGTGAGAAAAAGAGACAGTTGATGCTTGGGTCTTGTAGTTGATGATGTGAACATTTCAAAATGTCTGTGATTATGCCAGACTGTGGAAGTAATCTGAAGTTGGATTCTACCATTTTAGTGACAAGATCAACAGATGCTGGAGCTTTGGTCCAGGTGGTTGATAAGGTTGGAGGAGGACAGCAGAACTCTGGAGGTAAAAGGCAGAAAACTTCTTCAGTGGAAGCTATGAAAACTGTCTTCCCACAACATAGTGAAATCAACAAGTGATGAAGGAGCCTGAGAGCAAGTATCATCATCTTTTCTTTCATGAGATGAGGCAGACATCTCTCGAGTAGCCTTAGAAGGAGCTGGCAAAGAGTGTCAAGGTCTGCCATTAACAAAACTTACGGAGTTGTCTGAAGTTGAAATGGTGATTTCCAATCAGTCACCAATTAAAGAGTCCCTTCCACTAATCAAGGGTCAAGAGAACTTAGAGATGGCATCTGTCAGAAGCTTAGGTACTAAGCTAGCATTGTAAATGGAGAGTGTTGTGAAGCTATAAGTGGGTCAGACTGATCATCATAATTGCCTGTATGCACTGGGTTTGACGGACTGGATGACAGATTGATTTCCGGGAACTTATTGTGTTGAGGTCTTTGTCCCTGAAGATCGCTTATAGTAGGCCCAGGCCAGTCAAAACAGAAATAGTCCATGTTTGTAGGGAGGACATCATCTAGTCATAATGTTAGGATGGGTTATGGGATGTCTGATTCATGTGACCAGTCCATGTATCTGTTGTGCAAGAGGATATTATTTTGCTTATTCTCTCACTGTTTATCATCATGAGCTGTGGAGTGAAACCCTGAGGAGGCAAGTCCTAAATGTATTGCCAGCAATGAGGAGTCCCCTGGTGGTGACATAGGTGCCAAGGCTGTCTCTGAATGTGTAGATTTCAGGTATTTTGTAACTGCAGAGCCCTTTGTTGATTTATCTCCCTTATCTGCCAAAACTTTCCATACTGTGGACATGTTAGCATGTAGGCTTATGGTGTTTTTGTTCTTAGTTGTGCATTTCTGTGCTTTGCCCATGGTCTAATCTGTAAGACGAATAAAGCAGAATATATACACCTGTTGTAGCTCTGCACCTGTCTCTTATTATTAAACACAAAGTTGGTGCAGAGCAATACCTTATAGCATTACTCGGAAAATAGCACACAAACTTAATAAAGCTATAAAGCATCTATGCAAAAACCAAAATAATTCACCATACTACCTGTGAGAGGCTCTATGATGACCTGTACAGGTAAATGCAATGAAATGTGGCATCTGGATGCTAAATGTATCAGCAGAGGAAACTTACCTGTATGTAGCCAGCCATTGTGGAATTATACATATTAAGTTTTCTATTGGTCTCAGGGACCTGTGCAAACATAATTAGAAGTACAGCCCAAACTTATTGCAAAGTTGCACAGGCTACCTGTGCAAGTACCTAAGTACAATTAAATCTGTAAAGATGGCAAAGTATGTAAAACTGCAAAGGTAGAACTCTGCCAACAATGAAAGAAAGAAAAGGTGGAAATATAGATAGAGTATACTTTCCTTGTGAACTGAGAACTCCTCCAACTTGTATTTGCCAGAGTTGATTCTGGCTATGCGAGATTTCTCATGGTGAAAGTGTGCTTCTTGACAGGAGCAGAAGCAGTAACTGGGATATTCATGGGTTTTTGCTGTCAAGGGGAGATCACTCTGTCCAACAGCCATCTAGGTGGGCAGATAACTTTTATCTCTTTTTAGTTAAAAGTGTTATCTGGGAGGGCTGGATTTGCAAGTTAGCAGGATTTCTCCAACGATGTTATGATTGAGTAATGTTATTTAAAGAAGAAATTGCATGGTTTCATTTTACAATGTAGAACTGAATATTTAAGATGCAACATTTTGACACTAATAGATGTGAACATTATGATACAGGTATTGTAATGCATGAAAAATAATACTTGTTACATTACAAGTCTAACATATCACTTATTGTGCCCTCAGTGGAGATTATCACAAAACTGGCCCTAGCATAAATCCAGTCAGATACATTATTTAATGATGTAAGACATTCCTTGAGGCTGACTGGTGATGTTATGTTTGACTTACCTGGGTCCTGTATGCCATGCACATAGAGCTCCACCCTCTCATACCCTCCCCGCTGTGTTGATGACAATGCACTGGTTGTCGATGTAATGGATATGGTATCTAAATCCTTCTCTTTATCCATCCCAGAATCTGTACATCTCCATCCTCCAGATGAAGAATCTAAGAAGAGTTGAAAGAATGTGCTGTAGAACTGTAATTTACATAAAAATTAGTGTTCTTCTAGGTAATACATGTGTGCATGTGGTATGCAATATTGTAAAAATTAGTGTTCTTCTATGTAATACATGTGTGCATGTGGTATGTAATATTGTACAACTCTCCAATGCCATACAATATAGATATCTACAAGTGATATTCTTGAAATTTGACTTGTTTCCATTATATATATATCTTACATTTTTAAATCATGCTTGAAAAAAGTACTAGCAGGATGACTTCAATGTTTTAACCACCACAGAATGATTCATCCTTCATCAGTTTCTAACAATGCAACAACATAAAAAACATAACCATTTGTTATGTATATTTAATTTGTATTGTGCAAATGACCTTTGTCATTAATTGAGGGTAAGAGTTAGGGCCTTTTTTTAAAATACATACTGCATAGCTAAATTTCGTCTATAATTGTAGATTTTATATTAACATTATTACTATTTGTAGGTCCACATATTTACTTGGATTTGAGTTCAGGCCATCGGTTTTCCCCTTGGGAATTCCCTGTGTACCTGCTGTTTGCCATGTTCTTTGCTAAAGTTTTAGTGATAGACCTAATATTGTTGACAATTTAGAATGTTCTCATAATGAAGTTTGACCCTCATCCTGATCCTCTTATTGTGACTTCTGTTTTTGTATCAGGGAGAAGTAAACAGAATCAGTCTTTTAGTTGTGTTCAGTTTTAATTTGAGAGGATTTATTTACTTAAATTATTCTTTGGAATTACAAAGTGCTTAATAATTTCAGACTAAATCAATATTTTGGGAATTGTGAATTCATTTAGAGACATTTTGGACTATATCATTGAAATACATTAAAGACTTTACAAATCAACAATATTCCAGGCTATTGGTACATCAGCGTATTTAAAACTGGAATTCATTCAGAACACCACTGGCATTCAAATGGATTACTCACACTTTTGAACGTGTGATAGAACTTTTAGGACTATTTGGGATTTAATTCACAATACTGTAAGTTTAATGTAAATTTTCACTTTGTATTCAAGGAAATAAATTATTTGTTGAATTTTACAAAATATGTTGGTTTTCACTCTTTTCTCTTAGTTTAAGACCATAAAGACATAATACATTCCCTAACTGAAATACATGGCATTCTGAACATATCTGCAGGGAAAAGTTTCTGATTTAGTATAAATTAATTGTTTAAAAGACAAAAAGCCAGCACTTTGGATGTAAAAGTTGTTATATCAGGAAGCTGACAAGTGACTAGGTGTTCCTGACACTTTTGGAAGGACCAATTAAATAAAAGGTCAAGAACAACTCAATATTCATTACAGAAATAACAATTGTGAAATTATGTACATTGCATTTTCATCTGCCAAACAGATCATATTGGTAAAATATTTTCCATATCAAACATATTAAGAAAATAATTTTGAAAGGTATATGTTTATCAGGTACATGATAATTAGGTCATGATTACCTTTCAAACAACTGTTAAATTAGAAACCACTTGAAAGGTTAAATCATGGTTGGGAAATAAAAACATTAAATCATTTGAAAAGCAGAGGAACAGTAAGAACTCACATGTACATTTTTATATACTCATCAATGATAACCTAAAAGACTGAGACCTCTTCTTTCATGTGATATGGAGTTTTGTATCAGTCAAGTATTAGATATAGACTAAGAAAAGCATGTAGTCAAGGATGATGTCACTTCGTGACGTCAATGCACTCACTTGTGCTAGACACTCTGAACTTAACTTGCTTAAAGCCCCTATGCTGCTGTTTATCATAAATTTTCTTTTAGGACCAGCAATATTTTAAAGACAGCTGCTGTGATGGCCCTATTTGGAGGTCTGAATGGCACCCTTTTCATTCAGGATGAAGCTAACCTTAAAATGAATGTGTGTGTGTAAAGTTTCACTACAATCCCCATATACTTTTGGCACAGTGATAACAAATTACAAATTACAATTACAAATTATAACAAATTTGTGCTAATGGATGGAAAGACAATGGATAATGGACAACAGATAACATGTCATGCTATAAGTTCTTCCAGTCTGTGGCAAGTAGAGGTGAAACTTAATAAGTACAGATTACTGAAGAGGGACTTGAGCAAAGCTCATTAAAGAGCCCAAATGTTCAGAATCTCTATTTACCCACCCCAAACCATTAAAACAAGAGTCTCTTCAACAGATTCATGCTTCAATGGCCAAAAACAATTTCCAGGTATCCATAATAAGCCTGGGGGTGGGGATTGGGGTTGGGATGGGGTTGGGGGTAGGGATGTATCCTTATATTCTTTGTACCTGTTGAGTACTGCAACCATCACTGATATTCTTTATTGACTCCAATATACAACAGTTGTTAAGAAAAATATTTTCTTACATATCTTATTTAACATGAGATACCTGTAAGTACGATAAACTTATTTTATTATTGTCCTTGACCTTTAACCTTATATCATCAACAGAAAATCACTGAAATCTGTCTCAGAAAATGTAAAGATATAACCACTTGCTAAGGACATTTAAATTTATAATAAATATTTTTTTGCAGAAAAAATGAAGTTACTTAAGTGATATCATTCAAGGTTTTCTTCAGATATATTCAAAAACTTGGTTTGACAAAAATTCATTCAAATTCATGTTATCATGCTTGCAAGCCAGTGCAGTTAATAACCTGGGTCCAGACCTTGGATCTTAAAATCAATGTCACAGTGCATGCTATCAACTTATTTACTGGAATGGAACTAAATAAGTATGATAAAAATTATCATGTATAGTACATCACTGTGTTCATATGCTGTATAAAAAAAAAATGCAAGCAATGACCTTAAACTTGATCACAAGATCAATTTTATCTGGTTTCCTAAATCCTTCATAAAAGTGTGGATATGTTGGTGGTCAGATCTGCACAATTTTGATTCAGAACCAGATATATGATTTGTATAGGCTACACCTTCTACCAATAGAAAGCAGTCACTCAAGACAAACTTATTTACATTTACTGACAAGTTTTGCTTCATATGTACTGCATAATCTGTATATCACTGATGAAAATACACTAAGATCACAGACTGATTTTTTTCTTATATTTTCTTATATTATATGTGCATTTTAAAGGAGTGTGATTCTTTCCTTTTGTTACTATTGTTCATTTTCTGTTTGAGTTATTATCACAATGATGTTTCCCTGTTAAATTATTCCTCTGACCCATGGTATTTATAAGTAATACTTAAATTTGAAAACTACATCTGATATAACAAGATGTCATGCAATCAACAAAAGAATAATGTACATAGTCTAACAGTAATGTCAGAAATTATCAAATAGGAAATAATCACTTTTATACCAGAAGCCCAAACAATTAACAGACAATAAAAACATAATAAAAACAGATAATAAAGCCCAACCAGTTAACAAATAGTATTAATAGATAATAAAGCCCAAACAATTAACAGACAATAAAAACAGATAATAAAAACAGATAATAATGCCCAACCAATTAACAAATAATATTAATAGATAATAAAGCCCAACCAATTAACAAATAATATTAACAGATAATAAAGCCCAACCAATTAACAAATAATATTAATAGATAATAAAGCCCAACCAATTAACAGATAATAAACTGAAATCATTTACTTACAACAAAAACGTTTTGGTGGACATCATAACATCATCAGATTAAGCAAACTATACTTAACCCAATCAATTCTCTTTGATTTCTGTCTGCCATTTTTCATTCTGGCCATTTTACATTTTTTAAAGAAGTGTTAAATTTCATTTATCTAAATTAGTATCACTCAAACAATCTATTCATCTTGTCAAAACAAAAGATTAAAGTTGGCATCAATCTCAGTTATCATGCAGTCCCATGCAACTTTCAACTTCTCATAAGAACAATGCTAACTGATAAGCAGGTCACACAGATGCAAAGGTACCGTCATCAAAACAGCATGGATACCGAGATTATTATATGATACTGATTATAGTGTTTAATGCTTAAAGCAAAAATTCCACAAGTCAAACTGACACACATGAGAGTGTACACATTGTCAGTTTCAAGTAAAATAGGAAATTCCAAAGTAAAAAATATGGAAGTATTCAACAATCCTAAAATGAAGACACATGCTGGGCACATATTATACAGCTACTTTTTACTTTTACATTCGACTAATAAATGAATGACTTGTAACAAATATGTGTTGCTTGCTCCAAATCTATTCCCTGTCCCTCTCTCCAACTATAAACATGTTCATGCATATTTACGATGTCTATTTGTTTCAATCAGTGGAGTCTTGTTTCATATCTCTCTCTCTCTCTCTCTCTCTCTCTCACAAACACACACACACATTACACAAGAAGTCTTTTTTATTTCCTTTAAAGGACCACTACTGCATAATATTAAAAAATACAAAATCCCATAAAAGTTTTGGGAATTGTACTTCTTGTAAAAAGACAATTTTCTGACCCATAAAGTACTGTCAAACAATTGGCTATACATAGATAATCAAAGCCAAACTTTCATATTTTGAAAAGTGTCTATGGTGTTTTACGTTTATAAACAGTACACAAGAATAAGTTATATATATTCAAACAACTGCTATTTCTACCACAGCAGCTGATGATTCCATGTAAACATTAGCATGCTGAAGACCCACAACCCTGAAGAAATGTTTTGTGGAAAAACTGTTTATACAGATGGGATTAGTTTTAGGAAGGAGACACAGAAAGTGTAAGTAACAGAAAGTACAACAGAAGCAATACAGCTAACATGCTTCCAACCTACAGAAAATTACTTGAAATAAACTGATACACAAGAAAGAAGGTAGTCTTAAAACTACAGTTCTTGATTATTAATGATCTAGTTGACAGTGATTTCAAATCGATGTTTGCAGCAAATTTAAATCACAGTGATAGTTTTGCGTAATTTTCAATGGACAGTCATAATGTTTAAATAAGTACCACGTGACGCTGCTGTGAAAATCTGGGTGCTTTGAACATGTGTATCTTAGCCACCTTTGTAATGAAACTGTGATGAATTGTCTGTGCATGTCACTATGACAGTATGGGGTTAATAATGCACAAAAGGGAAGAGCATGTAGAGATGCTGTTTTTCTGAAGATTTCTTTTCTGAAAAAAACTATCCATAAGTTAAATGACAAATTTTGGTTCCAAAGAACTCTTCACATGAACATCTTCGTGAAATTGGCTAAGAATGTAGGGAGTGTTCCAGTTGCTAGGAGCTTCAGAGAAAGTGAGACATGAAACATACATCAGACATTATTAATTGTCATCTGTCCTACATGAACTTATGAAGTGAAAGAAACTTTACATGAGTTTTACATTTTCTGCAATAGCTGTATCTATGGAGAACCAGAAACTGCCTGCAAAGGGACCATCCATAACCAGGATTTTTTTCTGGTGATGTTTTTTAACCTAATATAATTTAAAGTGAAATAGTCCAGCTCCCACCTCTTCTGAAAATGAAATGGGCAGTCCCTGAGTTTAATGTGACATGAAGAAAAATATCTGAACCCAGTTCAACCAGCAAATTAATAGTATTTTTGATATGCATCTTTATTTCAATGTTAGCCAAGTAAGCCATGCTTGATTCTTTTAAAGTATGTTTCATCAACCCCCACAAAAAAATTAACTTCATTTGACATTCTTTAAATGTGATGTTCAGCCTTGTTAGCATGAACACAACGTTAATTCCAACATTTTGTAATGTTTTGATTCTAACAGAAAAAAAGAAGAAAGTGAAAATTTTGAAAATTTATGCAGTAGTGCTCCTTTAATGTATTAAGTATGGGGTCCAGCTGGCAAATTTTTGGGTTGCACTGTTAATTTGGAAATAAATCAGAACATTAGTCAACAGAACAAGCTGTATAATTGCTCTATAGCATGAAATAAATAATAGTTTAACTTGTACTGTCATTCTGCACAACTAATTAAAAACCAAGACCAGCAAACAAGAAGCTTACCATATTCATTGCTAGTCACCTTTACATAACATCAGCTATCATCGTCTATCTTATACAGAGTTTCATTTTTTTGTTCAGTGTCAATTTCACTCAAAATTGTACAATTTTGCAATTTTGGGAGCACCTATGTAAGATACATATTAACTGCTTCTTTTGACTTGAATGGTGTGGATTTAGCACCACACAAATTTGAATGATCACAGTGTTACATACCGTTATGTACTTGCTTATAAGTCAAGTAAAACTGCCAACAACAAATATCCTCATCTGCTGCAGCATAATATGCCTGCAGATCAGGATCTATGTTGTTATCTCTAATGATTACTCCTAACAAACTGCACAAACCAAGATCTGCCAGCGCATCATGTACTGGCAGATCTGGGTCTGTGCAGTTTGCAGTTAAACTTAAATTAAAAGCAAGTATATACAGTACTCACTTAATCTTTGATGGATGATCTGCCATACCATACACCAAGACTGAAATTATTTAGGTGTTTCCTGGCATGTGATGCATGTATACTATTAAATTCACCAAAATCAAACCTTTCTAATTCAGAATTGATTTTAAATTCCTTTCATGCTGTATACAGAAACTTATTTGGCAACCATAATCAAGAGGGTATTAAATAAATATAAAACTGCATTTTACTTTAGTTGGGACAAAGAATTCAGTTTTTACTGCACATGAATATGTCTCTGCCTGACAGCTTTGATGTACCCCTATGCCAAAAATCAGAACAAAATACACATGGGTTTGAGAATCTACAGGCATATATTTACACAATTACCATTCATGTCATCTAAGCTGACAGTAGACAACTGTCTTGAAGAGCTGCAAGTTTCCTTTAATCTGGAAGAAAAAATTATACTCAATAAAAACGCACAGACTGTTCAGTAAAATCACTGCATGTGACTTCTGCTTGTTAGTATCAGAGTGTATTCATGACTTTCCCATACATTTCAAATGACAGTATATAAAAACTCCATAGCTGAATTGTACAACAGTCAAAGAATTCTACTCATATTGGCAGAAAAAAAAAATCATTGAGGGAAACATTAACACAGCAACAATACTAAATACTTTATAATACAGTAGTCCCCCTCTTGAACGGCCCCACTGACCAGTGGCCACCCATTTCTTACAGCCAGAATCCCTTGGCACCGACGAGTTTGTATTCAAAAGTACCCCTCAAGAACAGCCACCCTCTCTAATGTGACCAGCGGCCAGCATATTAGTACAAAAATATAAAATGTTCCCCTCACAAGTGGCTACTTTTTATTTCAGATGTATCCAGAACCAATAATTAATTCATATCGTGTCATAAGGTAAATAATCAGATTATCTCTATCGTCGATACATGTCTCCCAATGTCAAGTTCCCGTTACTGAAAGAAGTGTTGACTAAAGTACATGTAACACTAAGAATAATATTATATCATTGTCCATAAAAGCCGATGTTTACAGGAAATGGGCTCAACAATGTTATGATAGAGTTTTGGGCTTGACACATCTGTCGAGTTCTTCTCTTTGATGATTATAACCAGACGTAATTGTCAAGATCATAACAGGGTCAGCATAGGCTAAAAATAGATTTTGTGCATTAACACACACACACAAAGAGAAATTAACCTTGAACAAAACATGGTACCAGACAAAGATCGAAAACTCATGTGACAACACATTTATCACTTCATTTACGAAGAAGGCATTTCGTCCACTCTACAAAAGTTTTGTCTGCATAACTGAATCGCATACAGTTAGCAAATAAATCATTACAAAACATTAACATGTCATCACATAAATGGAGACATACTATTTTAGAAGAAAGAAAGTCGGTTATTCTACTCGATGACATCGGGCGAAGTGGGGAGGGGGGACTTGCCAAACAATTTTATGTAGAAAAGACTCGAATAAACAACGTCGTAACCAATAAGGAGGTTATTCAGCAGCAGTGGAAAAATTGAGCAAATGGAAAGAGAATTATATATGTACCAAGATTTAAATGATGTTTATGAATGGTATTGCAGTGTGCATGACAACTACACCTGCTCGCATATCACGCTTATGCCAAGAATAAGAACTATTAATGTATATTCAGTTGAAATAAGTCTATTATTATAAGAAGAAGAACCTTTTAATAATTATTGTTACCTTTAAACGAAGATATTAAATGAAGATATTAAATCCTTTTAAGTATGTAGCTTTCTTACCACGTATATTACATATACTTCTCACAAAAAATTTAGTCCCCCTCTGGAAAGGCCACCTGTCTTATAAGGCCACTTTCCCAGCGCAGAAGGGGTGGCCGTATAAGAGGGGGACCACTGTACCAAATTTTTAAATATTTTTCTCGTTATTAATAACTTTTGAGGGTCATGACTATTCTATAAATTTTCCAAGATTTGTGTGATCATTGAAACCTGGGATTAATCTCATAAAGGAATGAAGCATTACAAATGTAGATTTAACATCAGATACAACATGACAGATAATGACGGCTGTCCCATTTAAACACACACGGTACTCAAGGAAGGCAGCTTCTTAAAAATATATGCCATGTACTTTGATTTCACAGAGTTCATATTAAAATGATAATAAGATTATAAACTGCATCTATGGGTGAGTACCCCACATTAAAAGTGCCTTCCCTGGATCCCAGGTATGTTTTACTGGAACAGCCCTGACTAACAGGTATGAGGTATATGAACCAAGTCATTATGATATATTAAACACATTACATTGAAAAACTAACCAATTTGTATATTTCAGGCATAATACATTGTAAAATAATTAACCTGTGTGACATTTTAGCCACAACACACTTGTAAAATAACTGTTTTAAGGAACATTTAATATACAAATTAAATTAATATATTCTGACAAACAGCCAAAATACAATAATTTTTATTTGTCAGCAATCCAAAGCAGTAAAAACTGACTACAAATAATACTACAATCAAATAGCAAGAACCACTTCCAGCTGAAATTAACAAAAGATCAAAGTAAATCTAATACTGATTGTGACCTAAAATCTAACTTAAGATTCATGCATGAGCTTCAAAGACAGAAAAATTGAATATCCATTTCGTCTTATTGACAACTGAATGTAAAATGTACAAAAATCTAGGCAGGTTCATTTCACTCTATAAGTATAAGCTGATCTCTATGTGTTTTGACAGATATGTTGTATGTTGTGTTAAGGAAACAAAAAACACTGATGATGACACAGTTCTTTTAGGAAACAAATACTTATGTTGTATTTGGACTGAAAAAGATGTTTCCATAATTTACTTTGTATATTAACACCACAAAATCATTCCAAAATTAGCTGCCTGTGGGCATGATTTTGTGGACTATTGTCTAAACCTTGACTGGTCCTCTACCAAGTGAAATTATATGCCAAATGGATTAAGCCTAAAATTGTTTGCTGCAGATTACTGAGTGTTCCTTGTTACATGAAGTGAATTAAATCCAATGTTTCAACACAGCATAAATGCTCCCATCAATATCAACTCAAACACCATGTTAACCAGGTAATTGCTCATTACTTTAACATCAAATTTCAAGAAGATCATACCTGAGGTAGAAGACAGCTTGTGTGCTTTCTTTAATGACAAACATGTTCTTCCTGTTAATCACACAAAATTTGTTCAAAACTGATCTCAGTGCCTGAAGTCCTGTAAATTACAAACATCTGAATTTCACATATGACAAATTTTCATAGAGATATTTCAAACATAATTTAATATTACTCATAAAAAGGCAACAGTGTATATATTCTGAATTTCACCTTCTTAAACTTACATATCTCATTCTGTGAGAAAGCTTGCCAGTAGCTTCTCGTGGGTCGGTGGTTCTTTCCGAGGATTTCCCAGTTTCTTCCTCCACCATTAATACTGGCCGCCATGTATAGCCTATCGTGTGCTGAAAAATGGCGTTAAGCCCCACAACAACAACAACAACATATCTCATTCTAACAGATAGAACAAGACTATCACAGTCACATCACCATTTTGGAGGCCACTGTAGATCAGATTGATGTTAATACTTTCTACTTCCAATATGGCAGTGCA
Source organism: Megalonaias nervosa (assembly GCA_016617855.1). Taxonomy (NCBI): domain Eukaryota; kingdom Metazoa; phylum Mollusca; class Bivalvia; order Unionida; family Unionidae; genus Megalonaias; species Megalonaias nervosa. Next base: position 237,920 of record JAECUM010000007.1, read on the forward strand.
AGATGGCCAAATTGGTGGCAAAAAAATGAAGAATCCAGAGGTAACATTTTTTTCTATACCAAAAACAAAACTTTTGATGAGCAACCAGTATTGTTTCATGTGTTGACCCTGAGAACTTAAGCCAGGTTAACTGAGGTGTCATATATTATGTTTACTTCACTATGTCATGTACAATTAACATTTAAGCCACAAGCTATTAAAACATTTTTCCTTCCATGGAACGAAATTGCTGTAGAAAACAATATCATTTTTCTTCTCTGGAAAATATCTGGATCAACCAATTTATTTAGAAGTGACATCATAAAATAACTATCATGGTACAATTTGTTCAATTGCATAAAGCATACAATTTTAGAATAAAATAACTCCTGAATAAAAATTGTTAATGTTAGACAATGTATCATAGATCTCAAAATGTGCAATCTTTATTATATTCTCTTTTTTGCAGATAGATTGTGATGAGTCTTATCTCTGTCTTTGCGTACATCCATATATCTGCCAATCCAGCTGTCAGTCTAGTTGTCAGTCCACCCATCTCACACTGCTTTACTATTAACCTAAACCACATTTACACCAACTACAGTCATGTGATCATATTTAATATGATGTTTCACAAGGATGAATAGATAACAACAGTTTTAATCATGAATGTAGCTCCAGGGGGAACAGGTGGTTGGGATCTGTATACATTTTCACAGATGATATGGACTCTCCTTGTAAACTTAACTCTTTCATACCAACTGAGATTTGTGTTATCATATTTGGTATAATTTTTCACAAGTGTAAGATAATAACATTTGTTAATCTTGCATTCAACCCCGGGGAATGAGTGGATGACGTCAACTGTCATATTTTCATATGTGATATGTACTCTGAACTAAAATGAACTCCATCAACATTGAATATGGTAAGGATGATCATACTTTGTATGATGTCTGACAAGGCTCAGTGAAAAACAAAGATTTCTGATGCTAGATGCAGTCATTTTAATGGGGTGGGGTGGTTGTGGTACTGGGTAGATGATAGCAGACAAATATTTATTCAAATGTGGATATTTGTGATGGCGTCCATCTCTAGCTGAAAATGACAAACAATGAGCATGTTTATCAGGAATTAAAGTCTCTTGTTTTCAGAATCCTGGCAGTCCATCCAGAATGGATAATACTTTTGTTAATAACCATAAAGTTCTATACAGCCACACTGCATCTATGTGCCTATACATATCTATACACAGTCAATAGCAATTAAGCTCCATTGAGAATAATTACTGTATTCATTCCCCCACTTCCTGAACAGTGAATTCCTTCAACAATTTTGGCCAAAAATAAGTACTATAGACATTAGTTTTGCTCACAAATTGTATTATTAATTTTCTACTCATCACTGGCAGTATTTTTCACTTATCTACGACCTATTCAACTGGTTTACGCTATATAAATTATTTTTATATAAACAAAATTTTTTTCTATGCAACAGTATCATACCAATGCTAAAGTACATTTCATCCTATCTGTGTCCATTTGGAAACTCTTCTTCAAAATTGTATACCATGAGATGTAGATTTTCTAGAATTTCCTCATCATAATTTGGAATAAAGAATTTTCACTACAAGCAGTTTTAACAATTTAGCAAAAAGTCTGGAATGGTTGACATCTCTCTGCTGTTATATTTCAATATTAAAGCAAGCACATGTTTACCAAAGATTTATCCTGCAAGTCAGTCCTATATTCTCACTTCTAATTATTTCAAAAATTTCACAGAATAGTTATTCTTACCTCTGGATACACCAGTTCTACCTTGACCAGTCTTCAGCCTGGGGTGGAGGGTAAAGCAGATCTTGAAAACACAGTCACAGTCAAAATGTCCAGGTCCCAAGTTCATTGCAGCCGCCAGATATTTTCTCTCAAACAGGTCATCATCATCAGCCTCTGAACCTGAAACACAATGGTTCCGAGAACACCATGCTTCACTCAATGTAAATTACTTTCAAAAACTAACACAAATCTACAATGAATTCACTTTAATGAACAGAGTAAAAAATTGTCTAGATTTTATGGCTGCTACAAACTAATAATTTTAATACATGTTGTAAAATTTCTCTGCCGTGAATGCCATTTCTGTTTGATATAAATACGAGGAAAAAAACATTTAATTACATGTTTTTGGTGATGTCAAACTATGAAAACTGTTGCCATTGAAAGTGAATTAATGGGAGATGCTGATGCCAGCACAGCCACAAAATATTATCAATATGTTGTGATATTCAACAAAATCACTATATTCAACAAAGCACATGTCCACAAAATATGGTGACAAGATTATTACCCACACTTTGAAAAAGTGGGAGTAGGCATAATTTTGTCCACATATGAAGTTAATTCCATGAACATTCTTCATTATAAACAGACATTTTTTTATACACAAGAAAATGTACAGAAAAATAAGCTGGACTTATCACTTTGAGTACATTAGAACTGTGATTATCCAGACACTGAAGGCAAAGGTGGCATAAACCGCATACAGACAGAGTGAAATCAAATGAAAAACTATGCATCTTAACAGCATTTTGTTAAAAATGAAAAGAAATAAATAAAGAACATAATTGTATGGAAAATAGTGCTATTTCTTCACAAGGATTCTTCCAGGGCCATCTTGTATGGTGCTAAAACAAGAATAATACTTTGAAACATCTCAATGACACTGATCTTAAAATGCTGTGAACTTCTAAACAAAAGTTTTACAAGACAAAAATTGTAGTTCACAACTGAAAAGCAAAAGAGATACAGTTTGTATACTGTTATTATGGATCGTCTGTTTAAATATCCTCCAAATTTACCTATAACATTTTCCATGGACCCCACTTCAAGTCCCTGTAAGGAGTTACCTCTGTTTTCACTGGCCACAAATTCAAGTCCTGTATAGGGTTATGAGTTGTATTCACTGCCACAACTTTAAGTCCCTGTATAGGGTTACCTATAATATTTTCACCAGCCACAACTTCAAGTCCCTGTATGGGGTTACCTTTGTTTTCACTGGCCACAAATTCAAGTCCTGTATAGGGTTATAAGTTGTATTCACTGCCACAACTTTAAGTCCCTGTATAGGGTTACCTATAATATTTTCACCGGCCACAACTTCAAGTCCCTGTATGGGGTTACCTTTGTTTTCACTGGCCACAAATTCAAGTCCTGTATAGGGTTATAAGTTGTATTCACTGCCACAACTTTAAGTCCCTGTATAGGGTTACCTATAACATTTTTGCTGCCATAACTTCAAGTCCCTGTATGGGGTTACCTATAATATTTTCACTGCCCCCCTACTTCAAGTACCTGTATGGGGTATGAAGGTGGGGGTAACTTAACAGTAATGGATTTAAAAACAGAAATGTTTAATATGATTAGCAGCATGGGTAAATAAGGATCAATTAAATAAATTGTGGTTCTAAAGAACATCCCAATTTGTAAGGGCTGTTGAAAACGGTAACAAACCAGTAATACGATTCAGAATTAAATGTAAACTGCTCTGTATATTTTCAAATGATGATTGGCTGTATATAGTAAAGTCCTAATCTTCATATCATAGCCCCAACTAGTGGCATGCCCACCTATCAATGCCCCACTTAGTGGCATGCCCCATCTATTATGGCTCCACCTAGTGGCATGCCCTAGCATGGACCCACTTAGTGATATGCTCCACTTATCATGGCCCCAACTATTGGTATGTCCCATCTATCATGGCCCCACCTAGTAGCATGTCCCACTTATCATGGCCCCACCTAGTGGCATGTCCCACTTATCATGGCCCCACCTAGTGGCATACTCCACCTACCACAGCCCCAGCTAGTGGCATGCCCTGCCTATCATGGCCCCACCTAGTGGCAAACCCTGCCTATCATGGCCCCACCTAGTGGCATGCCCCATCTATTATGGCCCTATCTAGTGGCATGCACCATCTATCGTGGCCCCACCTAGTGGCATGTCCAACCTATCATGGTCCCACCTAGTGGCATCCCTACAGAGCAGCTCTCATATATAATGAAAGAGAAAGGAGTAAGAGGATGTTTAGTATAAGATAAGACATACATTTGGGGAAAGGTTGTCTCAAGTAGAATAAATGCAAGAAAACCTCATTCAATCAAGAAAACCCTGTGACAATAATCACAATGATTGATGTAGCTTCAAAGAAAAAGTACAAAAAGATGCTCTTTATGAATATGATATATATTTTTCAGCTTGAAAACTACAAACATCCAGCATAATGAAGTTTAGTTGTGTATTTATTTGTCTTACTGAATTTGGACATAAAAATGGACAGTCTTACTGCTGCTGAGGTTGATGTTTTTCTTTATATGTGTGTCCAGATTCCAGGTCACCTCCTCATCTGCTTCTGGCACCAATAGCATGTGACAGTTTCTGTTCTCATATAGGTCATTCAACAGCAAGATCTGGAGATATGAGGTAAGGAAATACAGTGTTCCCTCCCTATAATGCCATTCAAAGGAGCCATAAAATTAACCATTATAAGTAAAGTAGCCTTAAAGTGACAGGTGTTCCAACAAGGTTGTGTTCAGATAGTATATTTAAACACAAAAATTGAGTATTTAATGATATACAATCAAATAATTGGTTCTGAAATGCCCAGAAATGAATTAAAGTTAAAGAAATTAAAAAGCAATAAAAAACAAGAGACTCTCAACGGGACTGATGCTCTACTGGGCACATATGAAATTACAGGAATACATTTCTTTCTTTTAATTGTCAAGTGTTGATACCATTTCTAATATTCTTCAGCGATAACAAGATTTTCAAATTAGTTGTTGTGGTACAAATTCTGGATGCTAGCTTGACAACATTTTCATTTAGGATAAAGAAGACTTCATTAGAAGTGTTTTGGTAAAACCCATGACATAATTATCATCCATTCCAGAGAGTGGTGACAATAAGATTTTTACAACAGTTGTCATGACAGCCATATCAGATGAAAAATCCCTGTCATAATGATCACCCATTCACTGAGAATAGTGACAAGTCTTTTAAGTTAGTCATCATGGCAGCCATATTGGATACACAAATGACATCATTTTCAATTAGGACTAACTAGGTATCACAAGAAGAATCTTGGTGGAAACCCCATGCTGATATAGCTATCCATTTGGAGAGGAGCAGAAATAACATATTTTAGGATACAGCTTTCCTTTTCAGGAGTACCAACAGCAAGATTTTCAAAATGGCTGCCATAAGGGCCATACTGGATCAGCACCATTTTCATTTAGGACCAACTGGACACCATAGGAAGTCTTCTTGTGAAAACACCACATAAACATGACTTTATGTTCAAATGGAATTGTGATAGCAAGAGTTTTAAGATGGCTGCCATATTGGAAGTTAAACTGGCAACAGTTTACTTAGAATCAGCTAGACATCATAAGAAGTCTTTTCGTGAAAATTCCATGTTGATACAACCATCTATTCAGGAGGAGTTTCAAGAACAAGATTTTAAAGATGGCTGCCATGGTGGACATATTGGTCGTCCACTAGGAACTTTTGTTATTCAGCACCAACTAGACATCATAAGAAGTATTTCAGTGAAAACTCCATGTTGATATGACCAGCCAGTCCAGAGGAGTAGTGATAAGATTTTCAACACATGGTGACCATGACGGACTTGAGAAAGCACCATTTTCATTCAGAACCAGCTAGATATCCTAGGAAGTCTTAAGTGGAAACCCCAGGTCGATATGTCCATCCATGCTGGAGGAATAGTGATAACAAGATTTTCAAATCAGCATTATTTTTGTTTAGCACCAACTAGACATCATAAGAAGTCCTTTCTTAAAACCCATTCATTCAGGAGGATAAGTGATAACAATATTTTCAAGATGGCACCTGTGGTAGCCTTGGACATCAGACTGGTACCATTTTCATTTAAGACCAACTAGACATCACAAGACATATTTTAGTGAAAATCTCAAGATGATATGACAATCCATTCAGGAGGAGTAGCAATAACAGAATTTTCAAGATGACCACTGTAGTAGCCATTCTGATGTCCAAGCAGCACCAACCAATTGGGTCATGAGATGAAAGTGTCTTAAGTTTCAAGGCAATTCTTGAAGCAGTTTTGGAGGAGTAGTGATAACAAACTTGTGCAAACAGATGGACAGACTACACAAAAAAGACCACACCATAAACTCTTCTGGTCATGTGCATTTAAAAAGGTGTTATATCCTGAGGGGTTTTACTGTGAGGAACCACTATAGTTAATCATGAACAAACCAGAGAAGCATCTATAGGGTGCAAACCCATCAGCTCTTGTGCTTCACTTGCTAATAATAGTTCTGTTTTACTGAAAACACCAAATGGGCAAGTTACTAAGTTTCTAGTAGGAAGCCAAGCAAGCAGAAATTAACACTTAGCTACACACGATACCCATGGATTTCTGTTTAGAAGTACTAGTTATATACATGAATTATATAATTATGAATTAAATCCTATATCTAACAGAAAAGAAAGTTATTATACCTGGACTAACAATGAAATTTGATCAAACATAAAAGTCCTGACTCATTTAATTCATTCCAACATATAAGCCAGGGCTAATGTAATTTATTCCAGCACAAAAGCCAAGAATAATGTAATTCATTCAAATACAAAAGCCATCATCAGTGGTATTCATTCCAATATAGAAGCCATGGTTACAGTAATTCAATCCAACAAAGAATTTAGGGCTACTTTAATTAATTCCAACATACAAGCCCAGGTTAGTATAATTCATTCTGATGTACAACCAGATGATCAAAGGTGAAGTCTTACAATTATAAACAATAATCTGGTTAATAATCCAAGAAGTCTAGGTGAATGGGAATTAAGTCTTTGTCACTTTTATAAAGTCCAACAGCTTTTTATTCATAAGATTTTTTTAACAAGCTTACAGAAATATCAAAGTAGCATATTTTGCCACCTTTCCACTTGTAACAAGAATATGGGTACATATTTGAGAAATCTGTCATCATGACATCAATTTAGAACCAAATATCAAAAGTAAATTCACTTGAAAATTGATCACTAACATATCCAAAAAATGTAGTACTTAAAGTCAAATATAAATAGACAAACATTTAGCAATATTTGTAAATACCAAATTACATTCTCACCTCAAGAAATGCCAATGACTGGTATTTTAAAATCTTCCTCCTATTGGTACATATATTATATAGTCTCCTGTATTTTGTTCAATGTAAATCTATTTTTTGAAAAGCTGCTAATTTTAAGAAAGGCAATAAGTGAGATTTTATTCTCTCTTAGCAGAACTTGGTAAAAGCCCACTTCTCTATGACTTGATATAATTTACAAAAATATGACAGACTAACCTACCTGGTTGACCTTCTGACATATGCTTTCAATCTTTCCCTTGACCTGACTTAAGAGCTCCCTCTGCTTTAAAATTTCTTCACTGTTTCCTCTTCCAGACTCCCTGTAAAAAGTAATATGGAAAAAAGTAATATTTTTCATAACTGAAAAAATTAAATTACAATTTTTGTTTGTTTTGGTAGTGGTGGTAGGGACGGGTCATTAAAAAGCTTATTTTAAAAACTCTCAGTAGGGGTGTAGATTGTTATGACTCAATGGTCATAAACTAAGTAATAGTGAGAAGCAAGACCAACAAGTTTTGTAAAACTAAACAGTAGTCCCAGAAAAATATTATAGTCCAATGAGCACTTTCTATTTCCACTGAATAATCCAGATAAATGTTCTCTTAAATAATACCTAACTACAATATAAAAATACATCTGTAGACTTGATGTTACAACAAGAACACAGGAAATAAGAATGAGAAAATTGTCCAATGACAATTTATATACAAGCTTAAAGGGTAAAACACACATACTGTCATTACTGCTGCATGAGAAATTCAAATCTTCAACATCATAAACCATCTCATATGATCTAACCCATCCAATGGGAAATCGTTTAATTCTTCTAAGAATGCAACTGACTGACCTGTCAAATGCAAAACAGCCTGAAATTTGTCAACATATTTACTAACAATTTTATTATTAGTAACCTTAAACATGTATATATTTATATGCAATTTTACATTCTCAATATCTTTAAATAAAACCTATGCACATACAAAATTTCAACTACAGATAATCACTACAATTTACAATCATTAAATTTTTTTTTTTACAGAAATTATACATATACAGGACAAGATGAAAATTAGTTCTTGATTATTTGCATAACTTGTATTGTAAAACATATAAATATCAAATTGAGAGATATAGAAGAGTGAGTAACAAGCTTAAACTTATTTCACACTCTCTCCTGAGGTCATTCTCAACAATCTTCACTTAGATGGTAAGACTGACAAAAGTAAAATGAAGGCAAACAGGATTGCACTGTTCAGAAGTGCTGTTTGAGAAGTTATTTAAGGTTTTTCTATTTTTTGGTACTGGTGGCCATATTTGATAGTAAGTCAGCATCATACCTATAAAATTTAAAGGTCTTGATGCTATGGCAGTGTCTATCACGTTTGGTTACATTGTATTCAATGGTTTTGTAAAGAAGTCATCTAAAGTTTTCTCCATTTTTCATAATGGTGCCCATGTTGAATTAAAGAATAAAACACAACTGAACAAATCTGAGAGGTTTTGATGCCCAAAATCTCCCTGTAAAATTACATGCAAATTGGTCAAGCAGTTCTTGAGAAGTTGTAAGTAAATGAATAATGCATGACAGATGATGCACGATGCAAGATCACCATACATAAGCTCACTGGAATCATAGTCATATGAGCAAATGATATATTGTACACTAATAACTACTAGACTACATATGTTTATATCTTTGAAACTAAAGTTCATACTGAGAAATGCAAAGTCAAACTTAAAGTACTTAATGTTAATTACAATTTAACTTGTTAATATAATGACAAAAGGAACAAAATCCTGACAGTTGTATGATTTAACATAGCCTGAAAATGGTCGTCTTCATATAAATACAAATATGACAACCGAAATTAATTTGTCTACCTCAAATGGTCTGCTTAATCATGCTGACAAGGTTTTTTTCTCACAAAAGTAAAAAAAGTTTACAAATATGTAAAAGAACTAAGAAAGTAAGCACATAAACAAACAGGTTAAACATGCAAGTTACAGAATGAATTGTCTTCAATGGGTTTAGGAAATATAAGCAAATGAAAATACTTTGATCAAAACCCTATCACTGTGACACATCTAAAAAAGTCAAAGGGGCAAGAAAGCATGTTGAAGAATAAATGGTCTTAGATTCATAATGATCAAAGTAAGACAAAAATCTATCAAGGAGTTTAGCAACGTTAGTAAATGAAAAACTTCATCAAAAACCTTAATGCAAATTTTCTATGACTGAGAACCTGACCCCATGGTAAAAGGCTAAGGTTTAGGAAATATTAGCAAACTGAATAAAATGTTTCACCAAATCTTAATGCAGTTTTTCTATGTCTGAGATCTTGACCTCAAGGTAAAAGAGGGAAGCAAGCATATTTTAGAAGCATACACCAATGAAAAATCTCAACTAAAACCTGAAGAAAATCTTGATTTTGCCACAGCTGCCACCAGCAAAAAGGTGACTGCTCTGTCGACCCCACAAAAATGGGCTTGAGAAATATTTCTAAAAATAAACTGAAAATCTAATCAAGTCCTCTATATATGCATAATAATTGCTATCCAAATTTCATTTTTCTACACAGATTGGTCTTTCCTCAACTTTGCTGACAAGCTTCTTGATATGAACAGACCATTATATGGATGGGATGGATGAACAGACAGACACCAAATGATGTGATGTGATGTGATGTGATTATGATTTTTAACGTAGCTTTAACAATTTTTCAGTCATATCGCTACGATGTCTGCAGTGTGGCAGTTTATAGTGATGTCTAGCACTGGGGCATCATGCCGCAGACATGTAGCATGATGTCCCACCCAGTCACATTATCCTGACACCAGGCCGACCAGTCCTAACACTAACCTCTTAATGCTGAGCGCCAAGCGAGGCAGCTGACACCAAATGAAGATGCCCCCTTGTAAACAGTTGAGGCAAACAAACTTGTTAAACTTTGACATTCAGCTTGAGATTTATCTTCAGAAAGCTTTAATAAAGAATGGACTATACCTCCTCTGGTAGAAAATATCCACTGCCTTGGGACCAACCAGCATCACCAACCAGAAATTGGGCAGCTTCCAAAACATGGCACTACTGTCACTGACTGAAGTCCCACTATCATCAATCTCACTCATGTCACCATCATAGGCTAGAAATCACCACAAATAAAAATATCAGACCCAAGATTTGCAGACTTTCAAAGAAATATTCCTGTGTAGGAAAGCTTAATAAGGACTCTGTATATGCAGATTAATTTTTTTGAAAATTTGTAATGGACAGCAATCACAGAGAAAGTGAAATATGACAGATATCATGCAATAAATAAATAAATAAATAAATAAATAAATATAATAAAAGAAAAATAATCTGCAAAATGGTAATTTACTGAAGAACTCAGTCTGGGATCAACATCATACTTGAATGAACTATGCTGCCCTTTCAATCAACATCACCAGCAGACAATTTCAAGCCTCAGTGGTCATTCAAGTTGTCAGCTATTTCTAAATAAATCAAGTTTAAAATGTTTTAAAGTCTTACTGAGGCAAAACAAGAGATAGTACTGCTTTGGTAGGTATGATTTGGTTTGTAACCATACACAATTAACTGGTGGCTCTAAATTTATAGAAAACTCACCATCTTCAGTAAAGCTTCCCCTGGAAGACTGCCAAGATGGTGTTGGTGGAATAGTAGAGTTCCTGTTACTGCGGGGTGTTCCTTGACTAGAAGGTGCTGAAAAGTGTCGCAGTCTGCCAACTGGCGTGAGTGCTGGTACTGCAGTCTTTGCTGGAGACTGTGACAATATTTCCTCCTGTTTGGGACTGGGAACTACTTCACATGTCCTAACTGATTTGAATCCTGCAAAACTTGAGCATCTCTTGAGGATACCACTGGTCTTGTCAACTTCATCATGTGAATGAAATTGGTCCTCCTCGTCTAGCTCTCTTTCTTTCGGCTGAAGAAATTCCTCTGACCCTGTGTAATCCTCAGCCTGACCATCCTGGTTGGTCAATAAAGTGGGCATGTCTGGTATATGGCCCTCCAATGACTGTTGCTCAGTCTCCACATATTGGAGATTCAAGGAGTTTGGTTTCTGGACAATACCATGTCCTCCCACATTTGACAAGGACATTAGCTTAGCAGGATCAGAACTTCTCCTTTCACTGGAATCCATTCCAAAGGGAATGTCCTTTTCATCAAAGGTCTTAGAGGTATCATCTTTCTCATCATCTTCCTCATTTTGGTCTCCTTGTCTAATACCTTCACCAGCAGCAGCTTCTCCAGACAAGAGTTTACATGTCAAAACCACTTTTCCATCTTTAGATTCTGGTGGAATTTCATCTCTTTTATCTACAGTAGTAGTTGTGCCTGTAAGAACAGATTCTGCTTCCAGAGCTTCATCTCCCATGCTAACTGTAGTATCTGCTTCCTTGTTGTGAATCATCTGTGATAAACTATATCTACTCTTCCCATCAGCCACATCATGAACCAGATTCTCATCATTTATTTCTGTGTCAGCTCCTGACTTGGTACTCATAGTATTCTGCAATTCCTTCTGAACCTGTTTTGATTGGCTGACTGGAGAGTCCATCTGCTTTGATTGGTTTAGGGCAAGGGGGGATGTTATTGCCCCAGACAGTTTGGATTGGTTTGGAAACAATGGGGAAATGACTTTGAGAGGTTTTACTGTGTCCATTGTTTCTACTGGTTCTGACTTGGACCCTGATGAGTCGAGTTTCTCCCTTGACATGCCTCCCTCCCATTTAAGTTCATCAAGCGCTGTGCTGAGGGCAACAGCATTCACAAAACTTATGTGAGACCTGTTTTTCACAACATAGTACCAATCATTTTCTCTGACAAGACGATATAAAGGAAGATTCATTTTCTCAAATTCCTGCAATATTTGAAAATTGACTTAGTGTGAATTGTTTCAATTAAAATTTAGATTGTTAATGTCATGATGCAATCCTATATATGAAAAAATACAAAAATTCTTATAAGTGAGAAGACTAAAAGCAAAATAATAAAGGAAATTACATTGGAGGTAAATCTAAGGATGCTAGCATTGTAAGAAATGACCTATGTTTATATAGTAATGAATGCCACTCTTAGAAACATTTACCTTAATCTGATGTTTTGCGATTTTTTTTCACAGGGGAAGATCTGGTAGTGAGTTCAAAGATATACAGAAGAAAAATAATCCACTTTTTATTTCAAAATTTTGGTTATAAGCTAATTTTAACCATCCTGAAATTCCATTTGTAGAATCTGAATACACTTTGAAATGTCATTAGTATCATGGCAACCAAACTATGAAACAATTGGGTACAATTTGGCTGAATTGTTACACCAATGCCAAACTATGTAGTGACATAAAAAAATTGATGAAGGTGTGTATCCAAATGGCAGAATGCTGCAAAGTACTTTTTACCTCTCTGAACTGCGGAAGGCTCTGGTCCAAGCCAAACACAAACTGTAGCTGCACAGTATCATGGCTGCAGTTGGCCTTGCCTGCAATGGCTGACTGCTGAATGTGATTGGTCACAAACTGGAGCTCCTCACTGCTGATTAACTGGATGAGTCTCAGGGAGGACACTATTTCATCCTTCAGAAGCCATTCAATCTTGAGAAAGATACTTTCTTTTCAAAGGCAGAAATAATGAACAAATGGGACACCAAGGAAACTAAGCCTTTACTGCTTTTGCAAATCTCATAAATCTATTTCATTTCATGGTAACAAGTAATCTCATACATTTAAAAACAATTAACCTGCAACTGCAACTTACAATGCTCTATTTTATATCAAAATCATAATTATGAAATAAACAAATCAGATGATCCTAATTAAAATGAAACATATTCTTGTAAAAGAGAAACAGTTCTTATTGCCTTAGATTCTGAGATCCATCTAAAGCTAACCCTGAAAAAAAAACGAGCAGCTTAGGCATGGAATCAGTCACCTGGCTGACATTTGCTTGACTGCCAAAAGAATGAACAGCAGTTGGCCAAGAAACTTGGGTCATAAGGGAGCTTTCAGCAGATTTTTTTTCTAGTTGATCGCATATGCTGTGAAAAAAAATGTTTCAAGTTTCTGTATATTTAATATTGCCATCTATATTTGATGGCACATAAGCTTCATCTGTCCAAAACTGAAAGGCCTTTATGTCACGATGATCTCTGTCAAATTTGGTTAAATTCTGTTAAACATTTTTGTTAGATAAGGTTTTGTAATGATTGTCTATTTTTGTAAAAGTAGCCGTATTTAATGGCAAAGTGACATCACTAGAACAGAACTGAAGGCTAAGAAGCTAGAATGTCATCACATCTGGTTAAATTCTATTAAGCAATGTTTTTCTTAAGTCATCTAAAATTTCCTCTTTTTTCGAATCAGCAACCATATCTGACGATGGATTGGTATCCTTAGGACGAATATGAAAAGCCTTCATGTACTTTCTATATAACCTGTTAAGTTCAGTGGATTTTGAGGAAAAGATTTTTTTAAAAAATATTTAGTTTTTAGTAATACTGGCCATATCTGATGGCAGATTAGCATCATCTCTACAAACTTGAAAGCGTTTCATGCTAGGGTGTTTTCTGACAAATTTGGACCTATTCTCTTCAGAGCAAAGCATGTTTAAGGCATTACAGTTTTCAATAAGAACAGACATACTTAATGGCAGACTGGCACTGCCTGTACTAAGCTGAAAACCTTCATACCAGGGTGCATTCTATTAAGTTTGGTCAAATTCCATTCAGCGATTTATTTACAGTCTTTTCGGGGTTTTCTATTTTAAGTATGTGGCCACAAATTTAACAGTCCTTAATTCCAGAATGTGTTCTGCTAAATTCTGTTGTCATTTTTTGGGAAAGTCATTTAAAGGTTTCTAACTTTTGCACCAGAGGCAATATCTGTAGGTAAAATGCATGATTAGCACATATGTTAAGTCCTTCATGTCAAAGCATTTTGTAAAACTTGGACAAATTTTTTTCACTACCTTTAAAGAAGTACTTTAAAGGTTTTACTACAGCAGCCATAATTCAAGACTGATTGGCACCACTGGCACAAATATGAAATCACTTTATGCCAGGCAGCTTACTATGAAATTTTATTTTAAACTGTTCACAGTGGTTTTTGAAAAGAAATTTACTGAAGCAAATGCTAGTATTGGATGATGGACAGTAACAGACAACTGTCAATGCACAACACCAACCAAAAAGTTAACTTTACAACCAGGTGAGTTAAAGCGCTCATCTGAGCATTCTATAAAATGTACAGTAAACGCATCAAGTTTTATGGATTGCCAATTCAATCCAGTGGATGTGGACAGAGGCGAGGGACTAAGTGCCCACTATGAGTAGTGGAAGTCCACTTAGCCTGACGGATTTTTCCCCCACTAGTAAAATTACACTCAACTGAGTGGAAGTCTATCATGGATTTTATTGCAGCCATAGTGGGTTTTATGGCATCCCTCGAAGATTCTATTGTATTCACCCAGTGACCAACACAATAAACACATGGGAGAAACCCTGTCAGCATAAACCTGATCCTGGCAGGGGTCAGTTTCATACCTTTACCAGTACAAAAAATACAGTAATAATATTTCTTGTGATATTTATCAAATAATTTGTCACCGTTTCTATTTCCATACTATTTCCAAGACCCACTTTAAAGAAATTACTGAAAGAAGTATTATAAAACCCAAAGCTAATACAAATGAACGCCATACTATTTACATCTGACATATCTGATCCAGAATGCTGGAAGGTTATGACATGCATGTCATAATTCTTTTTAATGTTTATTCTACAACAATAACATGGCATCACGAGTTATTTTACAAAAGGGTTTTTGGGTACTTACACCCTTCAACTTTGAAATAACATTACTTATGAGAGAGTAAAGCTGTTTTTTAAATGCATGAAATTGTGTACACTATATTGAATGTTGTACTCTATCAGTAGCCATTCATGTCATGAACAAAGTGATTTCAATTTTTAAAGTTCCTTTCTATCCTGACTTTTTTTAAGTCTACATGCATCACCAAGTCAGGAGAGTTTGTACATGTACAAGCTATTGTTCAATATCACACTTCGTTGTTTCAAAATGTACATTAACTGTTGAAGGAAAATATCACAACATCACACACTCCAGAACCAAAATGATGTCAGTTTGTGAAAAACAAATTTGGACCAAGAAATGAATTTGATGTCAAGTTCTTATGGTACTGTGTACAACTGGTGTTGAGGGGCCCTGAGTAACCAAGTGGTCTAAAGCACTCACCATTCCGGATCACTGCCATCTCACCTCTGTCTGCATGGGTTCGAGTCTCAGGCTTGGCTAACATGGGTATGTGAGAAAGCTTGCCAGTAGCTTCTTGTGGGTTGGTGGTTCTTCCCAGTGTTTTCCCGGGTTCTTCCTCCACCATTTATACTGGCCGCCATGTATAGCCTATTTTGTGCTGAAAAATGGCATTAAACCTTCAACAACAACAACAACAACTGGTGTTGAGCATATAAGTTTAGAAAAAAGTATAATGACCTCGATGCATGTCTAGACTTTGTTCTTTCTGACAGACACAACATGAAAAAGGTTAACATCCACTGTGGGAATGTGGATTTTTGCATAAAATGTGATGCGTGCACTGTATCATTGCTATGACTGCAGACCTGGGTCTAAGCAGTTTGCAATTGGACTCATTTTAAAAGAATATATATAATATGTGTGTGTGTGTATATATGTGCTTCAAAAAAGTAATGAGTAAGTTTCTTTTCATACTAACCTCTTCTCCACACTTGGTGACAGCTTCTTGCTGAAGTGGAGGCAAACTGCCAATCACATCTCGTGCAGCTTTCATGGAACTGTAACAGCCACATAAAAAGACTTAATATTGTGAAAATCCTCTGGAATGTGTGCAATGACCCTGTCTAGCAGCCACTTTTAAAGTTCATTTTATTTTTGTATTCTAGATAAATGTCTCTATGTGAGCTCAGACTTGAATCCTAGCAAGTGTCTAATTATTTTAACTTGTCCAAGAAAGCACCAACTTCTACAGAGGCATTTACCATAATTACCCTTGTCTAACACAAGAGACCCAGATTTGCTGTCATATAATGCACCAACAGACAGTGTCTATGCTCTTTGTTATACTTAGGCTGTAGTTTTAAGAAAAAATAAGTGAATCTGGTGGTACATTATATAATGGTAGATTTGGGTTGAAATTGTTGGCTGTTGTATGCATTAATAAAGTAAATATGGCATTAAAGCATACTCCATTAAAAGTAAATACCAATTCAAATCTTAGGTACTAAAATATACGAAAATTAATTAACCACCTGCTCAATTAACTATTTTACCAAAGCATCAAAACCATATAAATGTGTCTGAAGTAAGAAAGCAAATAGATATGAAAAAGCAAATGCATAAAAGCTAAACTAATTTTAGAGACTTTCTGACCTCTTAACCCTTTTAAGATTAAATTTCACATTAAGTTTCATGTCTAAAAAGTTCTGAAACATCACTAACAATAATATCCCAAAAAAATGAATGAAACAAAGGTGCTGTATTAATCTGGCTTGATAGTTTTTTATTTTCATTGTGAATGGCACCATCTCAATTAAATGAATGCATGGACTTTGAACTCTGACCTGAGAGAAAATATTCAATATGAATGAACTGAATCTGAGTCATGTTACATGGTGGATATACTTTTAAGACATCTTGATAGGCATGTGCTGAAAGATATAGTTAAAAAAATTTCATTCCAAATCTGCTGATATAAAGTTGAACCCTTTTGATTTCTGAATATAAAGAAGCCCAATTTTCCTCTATTTGGTGTAACTTTGATTATAATGAAACTTAATGATAAATCTTGACTGTCATAATGAGCTATTTCTATCAAATATGAAAAATATTTCCAAGGGCTTTGACTTCAAATACATAACATATATATAATTGTTGGTTAGGACCTCTGTGACCTTGAATTTGGGCCTAAGAATTGATCATATGCATGCTTGCTTTAAGAGTCTTTATACACCACTCCCATGATAACCTGCAATTCATGGGATTCATAAATATAAATTGCAGCATAGGCAAGGGGGGGGGGGAGGGCAAGATACAAAGGTAGACTTAAAGTTTTGATGGGAAAATGGTGGGGTGGAGTGCTAGCAACAAGTGTTGAGATGTGAGAAATATAATCTGCATTGCAGTATTTAATATTCATACAATGGATTTCAATATTTTTGCATATTAGATTAGAAAGGCCATTTCAGAGTCAAAAAGTAATAAGAATCTCTTAATACAGACATGCTGACATACACTGCTCTCAAATTCATATAACAGTAAAGTTAGAGTTGCTTAAATTTCAAAGTGCATAAGTGTATCCATTGTAAGGAAATAATGATAAAGCTTCATAGAACAGACGGAGCCAAATCCATCGATATGTTTGCACTGTTTAATTCTTCAAAACAGCATCTGGAATGTCATGTTGTCGATAGAGTATGGCAGTGTGGCAATGACTGTACAACCTTGTATCATTTGTACTAATAAAAACAGCACAGGAAAGTTACATGGTCCTGCTAAACTACATTAGGATTGAGAAAAAAATTGACCACACAAAAAAAGAGAAATAAACCACAATTTAGTTTGATTTTATTACAACTCGAAAGTTTATATTTTTGAATGCATAACTGCAACTTTAGAGAAGCAATCCACAGATAAAACAAAAGCAACACCTTAGGATTTATCTATGTGTAATTTTTACAAGCAATCAGACTGACCCTACACACAGATGTTACTGTCATGTTGGCACCTTTCATGTATTGCAACTAGCTGAGACAATTTATCTGTTAATTATTTTGTCTTGTCATGCCAAATAACCAATAAATTTTCAAAAGTTGTCAAAATAAATTCATTTTAACCACAAGGTAAGTACTTAATTAGGTTTTCATAAGAGTACTTGCAGGAATTGCCATGATTGTCAAATGACCCTTCTCACATCTAACGAGAAAATGCATGTTACATTTAATATGATTACAATTAAACTAAATCAAAAGAGGAAATTCAAGCATAAATTTAACTTACGACTTCTTTAATTGGTATTTATTTCTTACAATGTTGACACAACAAGCAGGCATTTCCAAACATTTTTACTGATCAAAAATATATTACTTCTTAAAATATGAGAATTTAATGACATTGATTCCAAATTAATGTGCTCTGCCATTTCAATAATAAAACACAATGCATTTTTTAAATCTTAAGCAAACTGGAAGCATATTTTTTGCATTTCATATGAGAAAAAGAAATGAACTCTTCACCTGCCCTCATGTTGTGTTTCCAAGGTGCATTCAAACAAGGGAGTGGTGTATTTTGACTACTTGATAATGCTCAAAAGTGTTCTAGGCCAAATAATAATAATGTGGTTTTGTTTGATGTTTTATGTCATAGCAACACAAGTAGGTCATTCAGTGTGAAGGACACAATATTTTTGCTGACGCAGGCTGTTCCAATGGAAGGATTTAAACCTCCACCCTCATAAGCAATGTGTTTTTGTGTGTTGTTGTAAATATCTATATATATCTATATTATATTAGTATGAGGTGCAAACAGGTAAAGAGAAAAGATTGTAAGGTCTACGTAGAGGGGACACACACTCACACACACACACACACACACACCAGAGATTCTGAAATCCTGTTATTTACCAGACATGCCCAGCAGATCATAGGTTTAGACCAGCATATACACTCAGCAACCTCACAGCACAAATATCAATATATAAATTTCTCTTTGATTTGTTTATCCGTTAAACTGCCAAAAAAATCACCTAAACAAAGTTAAATGCAATGGCATAAGGTCGAGTTTACAGACTGTTTCTTTGTCAGATAATAAATAAACTGACTACATTTCAATCTCCTTTGTTTCTTTGTCAAAAAAATCAATAAAGCTGTTGCAGCTAAGCTTGTTATGTCATTATGTTTTCACAATTGTTTAAACACTCTACAGCCACAAAACCACAAGACAAAGGGGGGAGGGAATGAAATTCATCTATATTTTAAAATTGAAGGTACTACCTCATGTGAATATTACTTTTTTTTCCTGTGCCCCTGATAACTTTGTTATTGAACCTTTTTTAATCAATGGATCGCTCTAAATCACAAATGTCTCCATTATGAACCCATCAAGTGTCATACAGTCTTCCTCTGATGCTATCTCAATAAATGATTTTGAGGCAAAGAAGACAAAAAGTGAGTTTCAGGCTTCTCAAAGATTGCCTTCTGCAACATTTATTATGGTCCTGAAAATAAAATGCTATCACAAGCTAG
The DNA here is from genome assembly GCA_016617855.1 of Megalonaias nervosa. Lineage (NCBI taxonomy): Eukaryota > Metazoa > Mollusca > Bivalvia > Unionida > Unionidae > Megalonaias > Megalonaias nervosa. The sequence goes on from JAECUM010000007.1 coordinate 257,389, forward strand.
AAAAGGAAGAAATGAGAATTATGGGAATTGTAAGTGGGTAAGTGAGTGAATGTTGGAGAGGGTGTGTCCCTCACCTGATAAAGCTAACTTTGGAGGACAGTACAGACTGGTCATTCCGAGTCACACTGCCAGGAGAAGGAGGAAAGATGGTGTAATTAGTAAATTAATCATAAGCAGAGAACCAACCTCTTTTCCATAAAATTTGAAGAGGAACATTTCAAAACCAACACTTGGATTTCAGTGGATGAAGATTGATGGTCCCACACCCCAGATCATAAAAATGCATGCACTAACTTATTTCCATTTAATATTTTAAACAAGCTAATGTATCACTTTTAATTAGATCACCATCCACTTCACAATTCTTTTCTCCAATATCAATGTTTTAAGTATGGGTTTTTACTCTGCCCAAGAAAAAATAAAATCAATACCAAGGCTAAAAGACAAGTTTTATGCAAAAGAGGTCTGGTTTAAACTCATACACTATTAAGGCCAAAGAGATATTATAGAGTCCAGGGTCCAACAAAATATTGTGCCCAAAACAGGAGATAACAGAAATGAGGTCTCGGCTATCAAAAGTTGAGTTCCAGTAGCCCAGTGGTCTTCATAGTGATATCATAACTTGTTCAACATTCTTCACAAAGGAGGTTAACAATGAATGATTTATAACAAGAAAAAAGGGAAATATGAAAGCTAACTGCATCATCTGAAAGTGCCTTCTCTGAACTACTAAATCTACATTGGGCTACCTGATTCTCTTCAGAGCTACAACTTGATTTTGAAATTTGTCATACCCTGTACTCAATCATAAAATACCCATCTCTAGTTTAAAAAAAAATAAATGTAGGATTAAAAACAACTAGTAAGAATAAGAATTTTTAACTCTTTGAAAGATCAACTTTTAACAGATTTTTGTCAAATTGTTGCTGAGATGCGATTTTCATATTTTTTGTAAAATTCCCATTTTTTCATTGAAAATGTGCTGTACTTGCTGTTCAATTCTAAACATGGATTGAAATATGCTTGCCAAATTTCTTTTGTCAACATTGAGAGATTTTCTGCAACTTTATTATCTAGCTGCTTGGAAGAAACAAACACAGTGATGGATGTAAGGACATATGGACAGATGGGTGAATGGACCAGTCAAGATGTTTCTGCTGCAAGCAGTCAGGACATCAAATGCAGACCTTCCATACAGTAATATCAGTTAGGACATAATCTTCCATATAGTAATACCAGTTGGGACATCAAATGTAGATCTTCCATACAGTAATATCAGTTGGGACATCAAATGTAGACCTTCAATACAGTAATATCAGTTTGGACATCAAATGTAGACCTTCCATACAGTAATATCAGTTGGGACATCAAATGTAGACCTTCCATACAATAATACCAGTTAGGATATCAAGTGTAAACCTTCCATACAGTAATACCAGTTAGGACATCAAATGTAGACCTTCCATACAGTAATATCAGTTGGGACATCAAATGTAGACCTTCCATATAGTAATACCAATTAGGATATCAAATGTAAACCTTCCATACAGTAATACCAGTTAGGACATCAAATGCAGATCTTCCATATGGTAATACCAGTTAGGACATCAAATGTAGACCTTCCATACAGTAATATCAGTTAGGACATCAAATGTAGACCTCCATACAATAATACCAGCTAGGACATTACAAGTAGATCTTCCATACAGTAATACCAATTAGGACATCAAATGCAGACCTTCCATGCAGTAATAACAGTTAGGACATCAAACATAGACCTTCCATACAGTAATAACAGTTTGGACACTAAAAATAGGACTTCCATACAGTAATACCATTTATGACACTAAAAGTAGATCTTCCATACGGTAATACCAGACAGAAATGTTCTACATAGTGACAGGCTTGAAGAAAAGAACATATACTGATTAAAAACAAAGAATTTGTTTGATGGCTTTCTAAAATTAATTCAATGAAGAAATGTTCTACTTGGAAGGCAAACAAAGCAGAAGAAACCCAAGCCATATTTCTCAGTCACTGTCAGAAATTATTGCACACACAGATTTTGCAATAAGCAAGTCAATATTCCTTTTAAATTCAAAGTAACAATAAGTCTTAAAGTACATCATGGAACAATATAGAATATATGTAGTATTACAAATCTTTAAAAAATCTGGATAAATGTTGATTACAATTATTTTAAACAAAAAAATAATATATGGAAAGAGAAAATGTCTAGAACTTCAACTATTTTCACAAAATTTTATAATCATCCTACTTTGTAATGATATTAATACAAAAAGATTATTCCCATGTAGAACTTAACAGTTCATGTAAATAATGTCTTCTGTGATACCTTTCCAGGATATCTGGAATACATTTTGCAGTTTATGACTATCAAAATTTTGGTTAAACACCTGTCAATCTGTGCAAGAAATATGTTGCCCACCCCCTCCAAAGATATAATTTTATTTTTCATTTGAAAGCAGTCACTAACTGCAACCAAGGCCATGCAGAGTAAAGTCATTAAATGCAAAAAGATACTTTCTACAGAAGAATAAAATGTTCATATATATATATATATATATATATATATATATATATATATATATATATATGAACATTGTATTATTCTGTAAAAAATAACAGCTATATTTGTCCAAGGAGATGTAACTTTTACAACATGTAAAATGTCAGACAAGGCTGAAAGGCTGAAAACTATTTTGCTGCAAGTATTTTTTAAAATAATTTATATGGAAAAAAACATAAGTTCTGCAGAACACAGTATCTCATCTGCAATGATGTATCCCCCAGCCCCCACCAATCTGACTTGTAAAAACATTAACAGAATTGTCTCATAGATGCTAATGATGCTACTGTTGCAAACAAAATAATACCTGTATCTCACCTTGACAATGTTGGTGAGACAACAGCAAGAACAAAAACAATAATAATAATAATAATAATAATAATAATAATAATAATAATGAAAACATGGTTCATTAATAATACAATATAAACTATGATATTCTACAAATCCCTGAACTAAAAGCACAAAATTCTAGATATCCTTGAACTAAAAGCACAAGTCATGAGGTATTTTGAATGAACAGGTAAAACAAATATCATTTACTCTTCCTGTAACATTACTGTTCATGCATTTAATTGACTATCAGAAAAAACAACAATGGACATAATCAAAACAAAAACTGAGGGCTGTTCGATTTAAACATACATGATACCTAGGGAATGCAATTTTTTAAAAATATATGCCAGGTTATTTTAATTTCACAGAGTTCAAATTGGTTCAAATTCAAATGATAAGAAAATTTTAAATTGTCTCTATTGGTGAGTACCCCACATCAAAGTGCCTTCCCTGGGTCCCAGGTATGTTTTAATGGAACAGCCCTGAGAAGAATATAGGTTAAAATTTTCTTTGTAAACAAGCTGATTAGTCTTAAAGGTCTGTTTCATTCCTATCAGATTAAAAAAGTTTTTAATAATTGGTTGTAATATCTGTATATACGCTTTACTGATTCATTTGTATGTATATGGTTACAAATTTACACAAAATGTCAAATGATAGGAATTATATTTTAAAAGTACAGACCAATTAGTGAATAATTAAAAGTGTTATGTTATTGTTTGTCAAACAATTTTTATGACATGACATTATGAAAACTGGAGCATAATGTGATAAGTTTTTTTTGGTGTCATACCCTATAGTATCTGTGTTGCTACCCTTTTCTTCAGTGTCAGAGTCTTGTGCAGAGGTGCAACTGGTGTTGGATAACATTCGGCTGAAAAAAGGCTTCTTCACTGTTGGGACTTCAAGGTCTGTAGGCAAGGTCAGTATGTTCAAGTCAAAGGTTATCTTCAGATGAGTAAAGTCTATTTCAGAATAAGTTTCTAAAGTGTCTTTCATCTCACCTATATGGTAAAAGAGAAAACATTCACTTCAACTATTAGTGTGCTACTCTTTAAGCATACATACAATTCATGTAAGTTCTAAATTAAGAATATGTTATATAAAATACTATTTGACACATGTCATTATTCACAAAATGGAAACTTTCAATAAAGGGTTTTTTGTTTTTGCACCGCTTACTGTCTCACTTAGGATCCCAACACATAAGACTGTAAAGGGACAAACAGAAATAGTAGTTTTTAATGCAGTAATAGTGCGAAAAAATATATACTCTTATTTATTTGTGTTGATAGTTCTGCAACCTTCACTTTCTCATCTGCACCATTTTATATTTTCCTTGGACTCATGCATTACTGTAATAAACATTTTATCATGTGCACAAGCAACTGGTGAAAATAGTAAAATATCTGAATATCTGCTTCACCTGAAATGAGTTGCACCAAGGAATTTTCCATCCCAGATCTTGCCCTTACTTAATTTTAGTGTTTACTCATTATCTACCAGCATCTATAATAATAAATACCCATGTATTTTGAATGACTTTTTTTTTCAAATTAACAAAACAATTATTACATGATAAACTGTATATTTACATAAATTTTTAGTCTCTTTTGTCCATAATTAAACCTCAAAATAAATTAAACCTTTGCAGCTACATATGTCACTTTAACCTCAAAAATAGATTACGCTAGCACCCATCAAAGACTTTATATTGCAACTCAGCTAACTACTGCAAACTCTGAATGTTTTCATCATCAGATATGTTGTTTTAAAATGGATTTTAAATGCCATCGTACATTTTTATTGCCTTTAGCAACTTTGGCCTTTTCTAGTTCCAATATATATGTGGCTATACACTAAATAAAAATTGCAGGTATATTTCTTATTTTTTAACACTGGCATATTCTACAGAACTGATTAAAAATGGCCTCATCATTTGATTAGGTCATCAAAGTTTTATTTCATATCCTGCATTAATTTAGTCATGTACAATAAAAGCACATCTTTGGTAAAACCCTCCCAATTTTTAAATAAACTCCATCTGTAAAAAAATAAAAGTAACTTCCCTGAAAGTTTTCTACTGCATTTATTTTTAAGTTATTCATAAAAATGTAATGGATATTTCTTGTAACCAGTTTGGAATTTAGTGAAAACCCCTTTTCATTACAGTAACTACAAATTCGTAATACAAGAATAAGTTGTTGGAAACTGTTAAATGTAATCAGACATTCTCAGGGCTGTTCCACATAAATATTATTGCTACATTTACACACCAGACCAAACTTCCCTAACAGATTGCTGTTATGACATTGGGTTTTCACCAGAAGACTTCTTATGTTATATAGTTGGTCTTTGCTAAAAATGGTGATAATACGACTTCCAACATGACTGCCATTTCAGCCATCTTGAAAACCTTGTTACCACTTGCTACCCAGGGAAGACACTTTTTAAAAATATATGTCAGGGTAATCTTCTTACTCCAAGAGTTCATGTGACAAAATATTTTAAATTGCATCTATGGGTGACTGCTCCACATTAAAAGTACATTCCCTGGGTCCCAAGTAAATTTTACTTCACTTTAGAAGTAGAGTTCTAATGTCAAAAAGAATCAAATAAACATCAACGGTTACACAATCTACAGCAGAGGAGAATGGAGTGGATGACAATGATAGGTACAGCCAGATGTTTATGCTCTTGTTTATTTGACATGGTTACACTGCAAAGGCAATAATGATTACTTATAATTATTTCAACCAAATAACACTGATATGTTTTATCATGCTGATTCTATAACATGCCTGTGATTTTTAAATAAAGCTATGAAATATTGATAAATTAGTTATACTTTTCATAATTTATATTAATTATTGCTCACATCTGTGTGATCTCCCTCTAGAAAGACCACCCTCTTATAAGACTACTTTCCTGCTATATAATAGGTGGCCTTACAAGCAGGGGACCACTGTATGACTGTTCTGGATGAGAAGGTATAAGACTTAAAAATGGCCACTTAGGTCAGATCAGTACTATCTTCATTTTGGATTAACTTGGACATGTGAGCCTCCTGACTGGAAGGATTTTTTTCCTGAGATCAGGAGTGTTTTGGGTATCTCCCAATACTCACTGAAATCTCCTGCATACTCCATATTATTATTTTAAAAAATTCCAGAACAGACATTTTTTCATCTGTTTTTTTTTTCACACCTTGCTTCCAATGTACAAGTAGCTTATTTTTGGTGAAGATTTCCTGTGATCAAGTGCATGGCACTTTAATTGCTAATTCTACAGACAATAACCTAAACTTAATCATTGGATTATACTATGTGTGATCAGTAGTAATTCTGTAAGGACTGATTAAGTTAATAGATTATGAGTATCATACAACAATTAACATTAATTTGGCATGGTTGGTTTGGCTTTAGTATTAAACTTTAAGTTAATGTTTGTGGAGATGCATCATACTATGTATGACCAAAAGTAATTCAGAAAGGATTAAAGACAATGGATTATGGTTGGATTAGTCAATACTAAAGTGCCCAAGTGGCTTAAAACAGGTCGGTTTGGTTAGAGTATTTAAAGTTGTTCAAAATATCTAGTGTGAGTTATCTCCCAATGCTAGAATGCAAAAATCTAAACTTCTGGAATATCACATGAAATTCAATAATGGATGGAAACAGAAATATTTGTGGTTGCAATCAAGTTCAAGTGCCATTCCCATAAAGTCAATTTTAGGAACTTCCCTAATTTGACCCAGACAGCACCAACCTTAAGAAGTTATGGCAGTCAGTCAGCAACCTGAATCTACCAACAGGCATGGAGCAATTAAACTTCTTGGAGGAATCAGTTGATTATGCTAACATTGCTACATTACAATACAGACGTTGACAGGACATTTTCTATTCTGAGCATAATTATGGCCAACTCCAGAGGAAACCTGGATCTAGTAACAATATATCATTTCCTACATGCTGAGATCAACAATTACGACAAGTGCCACAAAGATAATCTGGGCAATGAACTAGTAATAATGGGTCAAAATGCTTATGCCACATACACGGACAGGCTGAAAAGCAACAGAAAAAGCAAACTTTCTCAGTAGTTGCCAATTTTGTCCATTTGTGTGCTAAAAACTGGTCAATGAAAATGCTCCTGATTTGAAGTCAAAACTCCTGACTCTTGATCTGTCCTAAGGTGACTTCTCTGTTCTATCACATACACGATTAACTGCACAAGAAATGTTCCAGTGGAAACTCGTATCAATAAAACCACTTTGAAAATATGTTGAAAAAGTTTGAAAAGATGGCCTCTGCTACTGACATTATGTACCATACATTCCAACCCCTAGAAAGATATAAGTGTAATTATTGCTAATATAAGTGGCAAAAAGTGTAATCTGAGCATAAAAAGTGTAATCTATATATTACATGCCATAATTACCAGAAACTTTAAGAAAAATGTACATTTATTTTAGTCAACAAACTTTGATCTACAGCTGGTTAAAATTCTTGTCACAAATGAGCAAAGTCTATGTGGATCAGTACCAGAACACAAACAGAAAACATACTGACAAATTATTTATGCACAACACTAACTTTAACTAGGCTACAGCTTTTGCTGAATGACACAAATTCTACAGTGAGAATGATGATCTTAGTGTTGTATTACATCACTCTCATATTCTTCTTTTTAAATTTGCAAAACACTTTCGATTTTGTCCTTTTTCTGAACTGACATGTTTTGAAGTTTAAAAAGATCCCACTTCTCTAACATTTTTTCAGTGATATAACATCCATGAGTCACATCAATAAAGCCTGTTTCACTTAACATCTGGTGACAGTTTTTTCAAGTATAAACTGGTACTCTACCTAAGTACATTATAAAATATAATAAATCTTTGAGACAAGTTTTCATATTGAGGAAATCCATTTGCTTTTCTTGGAAATGTGTCATATACAGCTGTTATAAGGAAAGTACATAAAGGTCTATGATGTACAAGAGTACTATGATGCTATTCTTATGCAGCAGTCTTCTTTTTTTAGAATATTTTCAAACTTGTGTGAGATGATAAAAATGACAAGTACAAAATTTTCTTGCCCTATTTTTAATTATTTTTTGATAAAGTATAAAGTTTAATCCATACAGAGGCAAACATAGATGTAATTAGGTGAAGAAAAAAAGAGTAATGATTATGCCAAAAAGCATAATGGTTGGCATGTATGTTGTAAGGTCAGATTGTCACCATTTTCAAACAAAACCCAACAAAGCCTTTAACTAAAAATATTAATGTCGATATTTTCAGAGGGAAAATTTCATTAATATTATTAATGTTGGTGTTAACATGTGTTCTGCATGACTAGTGGTACCAAGGTTTTCAAGATGGCCAAAATGGTAGCCATGCTGGAATTCACATTAGCACCATTTTTATCAAAGACCAAGTATGTAACATAACTAGTCTTATGGTGAAAACCTCATGTCAGAACAGCAATCTCTTGGGGAAATTTGGTTTGGTGTGTAAATGTAGCAATAATATTTTCAAAACAGCCACTGGAGCAGCCATATTAGGTGTCAGAGGGAAAATTTCATTTTGATCTCACAATGAAATGGTGTCTTAAGTTTCAAGACTTTACTTCCAGTACTTTAGGAACAGTGATAACAAACTTATACTAAGGGAGTGATGCAGAACTTATGCCAGATGGATCAATGATGACTGAGGGATTGATGTTGAACAAATGCCAGAGGGATCGACGATGAATAAGGGACTAATGCTGAATAAATGCCAGAGGGATTGACGATGAATAAGGGACGAATGCTGAACAAATGTCAGAAGGATCGACAATGAATGATGCTACAGCATAAGCTCTTTTGAACTTTGACCAGAAAAACTAAAAACTAAAAATGTGCTCTTAAAACAAAAATTCCTAACAGTGTTTGAAAACTGACCTAAATGCAAAACTTAACCATGGTGTCATGGATGGACCTGGGTAACACTATATACTCTGCCACTGTTGTAATGATGGATAAAAAAATTTCTGCGACATTTAACTTCTCTTTTTGAATTCACTGCATTACACTTTATATTTTTTTAATTTTAAGCTGATCAAGATTTGAAAGAAGCTACTAAATCCATTTTTTTGGTTAACATCTGAATTATAAGCAGTCTTGCCTCCTTCAAATCTAACAAAACAAAAGAAGACAATCACCAAGACATGTGATCAGGGACTGTGAGGTGACACTCTGGTGCTCCAGATGGCTTTTGAATGTGCAGGTGAAGTTCAGGAACAATGGATTCTGGTCATCCTTGCTCTCATCAAAATACATCTCCATATCCGATACAGATTCAATCAGAGATTCATTGGAGTCTATGTTGGAGGTATTTGAAGTTGTCTCCCTTTTTCTAGTAGCTTTAACAGTAAGACGGGAAATAACCTCTGGTTCCTCCATCTCACTCATACTGTCTGCTAAGATAATAAAAATTACAAAATTTGCTTATAAGTATTTAACAGAAAGTTTCAACTGCAAGTTTTACATATATACAGAATTTATATATACAGAATATGATCTATAATCTCAACAAACATGTTCGAATGTGAGAAACTTGAAAATGTTGAAAAATCCATTACATTGGGAGAGCTATTAGAAGGTATTTCAATAAGTTCATTTGTGTAAAATAAAACAATTAAGTAGTTATCTTAAAAATACAGTCTTCCATCAACCAATGCATATTAAGGTTAAAATAGTTTCCTGCCCCATCATAAGATTAACTGATATGGGATCTAGATTTACTGACCAGTCAAGAGTATTTGCTTTAATTAAAATGCCACAAAGTATGCCTGATGTAAGTTCATTTAAGCTATGCTTCTGGCTATACAAGTTTTTAATCAGTTATGAAAAATATCTTTCAATCCAAAAATTACATACATATCTGACTCTTAAATGACCTAGAGGGTATGCCATTTGAACTGTTATTTATCGCAACACAGAAACTACAACATGTGTGTCAATGTGCTTTGACACTAATTTTCATACAGTGCTTTTAGTCAGCTTGACTCTTGGACACGTTAAAGTTCAACTTCTGCAAAATAAAAACTGTGTCATACATACCACAAAGTATCTACACAAATGGTACAAAACTCTATCAGTAGAATTGCTTCAGAAACTGACCTAAAAGAACACCTAAATGTTGTGGATGCATCAAATGCAGGTCACAGTAATCTATATTTAATATGGTGATCTAACACTTAATATACTAAATCCATAGATAAAGCTACACAACTGTACATGCAAAGATGTATGATAGATTGACCAAATGCTCAAAGAAAAAGAATAGTGACCTACTTTTGGCACAACAATTTACATATACACACTAAATTACAAGACCTTGTAAGTGAGACTGCTGAAACTTTCACCATAAGTAATGCAAACCAAATGAAGGAGATAAGGACAGGAAGTCAGACAAATGGGTAGGCAAATAAGGTTAACACTTTATGCCATTTTCATATTTATTGTGTCCTCTAAAAACAACAAAAGTTGGGATTATGGTAAAAAGATAATGGAATTCAAACCTTTCACCTGATTGTGCAAACACAATAAAAAATCTTTGATCTTTTAACTATAAACTAATAAAAATACGTAAAAATGCTATTCAAAACAAACCAAAAATGACAGCAAATGCTTGAAAAATACACAAAAAAAAGAAATGAAAATGCACTGTTTCTCTGATAGTTTTGTAAAATCAGGATAAATAGCACAAATGTGAAAATGTATTGTGAGGGGAGAAAACTAATTGCAATTATGCAGTCCTTCCCTGTTACTACTGCATTGTTTACCTATTACAAGACAAAATCTCCATCCAAGCTAAATAGTCCATCCTCTAATTAGTAACTGAAGAGCCAGAATTGAAAAGAACATCATCTCAGTCTGACACCTTAGTCAAAAACCAACATATGGAATATCCTCCTCTTCTGACTTGGACCGAGACTACAGGACATCAGAGTAGGGTGGGAGGACAAAATCTTCACAATAGTTAACAACAGTAATAGTTTATCTACTACTTCTGCATTGCTGAATTTACCAATTAGGAAGGAGACTGAAGGCCCCCAAAGAAAAACTGGTATAAGTAAATGTGCACTTACTGTTACCCTTCTATTACGAGTGTTCTCTTCATTCTATACACTCAGCCACTCTCAAGTGTCATAGATCATCATCCAGCGTCTCACCAATTGTATGCTGATGACACCCAAATATACAAATCTAGCCACCCAAATGAAGTTGAAGCTACCATCCAAGGTGTAGAGAGGTGCATTTCCGAGGTGAAATCATGGATGACATGTAACAAGCTGCAGATGAATGATGATAAAACTGAAGCCATTCTGATTACAACACAAAGACTTTCTCATTCACATCCTTTACCTCAGACAATAAATATCAGTAACACCAACATTAAATTCACACAGTCAGTACAAAACCTAGGTGTTACTCTCAACAGTACTCTCTCATTGCACCAACATGTCATGAACATATGCAAGGCTGCATATCTTGAGCTGAGATGCATCAGCTCCATTCTCAAGTATCTTTCAGTTGATGCCACTAAAACACTTGTGTGTTTCTTAGTACTTTCAAGACTGGACTAATGTAACTCAATTCTGTCTGGTTCATCTCAATATCTACTCCAGAAACTTCAAAAAGTTCAAAACACAGCTTCTCAGATCATCCTTAGAGTACCACGATCAGAGCATGCCTCCCCCCTGCTCTGTACCCTACACTGGCTATCCATTTGATCCAGAATTAAACACAAAATTTGTTCTCTGTACTACGTTTCACTGACGGGCTCCAGTCCAACATACCTATTCGACCTCACTCATGTGTACACACCATCAAGATACTTACGCTCCTCTTCTGACACTCGTATTCTCATTATTCCCACTATGAAAATGAAATCATATGAACAACATTCTTTTGCATACCAGGGCCCAGCAACGTGGAACGAATTGCCCACTGAACTTAGACACAAAGACACAGTGATCTCATTCAAGAGCGCTCTTAAAACTCACCTATTTCAACTGCAAGAACAGACTTAAAGACCTAATAATGTTTCCTTACCGTAAATATTTATAGCATGTTTTCTGTTTTCTAATTTCGTGGTGTTTGTTTTTATTTTTGTAATCATATCATTATATATGTTTTTTAAGTGTTGTCAAATGTTGTAAAGCGCTTAGAGCTTCTAAAATTTAGGTGCTATACAAAGTCCTCATTATTATTATTATTATTCACTACTGTAAGCTGATCAAGAGCCTAGCCACATATTGTGCTGTCAGGATTGTACCCAAGGAGTAAATGCCTTTGCTCGGGTACAGGAAAGATAAAAAATAAAAGGATGAAAATGATGTGTGAGACTGCCATAAGGCTGCTTTCAAAACATCATTCAAAGAGTGAAGTAGACCTAAAATGTAGCAATAGCCCTAAATTCATAAGCTTTAATCCTCATGAAAGAAAGATCCATCTCAGTGAGGTACTAATAAGAACCTATCTGGAAATGCTGACCATAAAAATATCAGAAGAACCCTATATAGGTAGAAAGAGATGATTCCAACCCTTCCTTACTTTGAAGGAAGTCATATAAAACCATAAGGCCCTCACTGGGCAAAGGAATCTATGCTGATGATTTGGATCACAGATATGACTGAGACCAGTAATCTCAATATGAACAGAGCTTCTAAAGGAGATTGATTCTTAGCCAGAAACCTAGGACAACAAAGAAGAGGAACTAAAACATAGTTTCTGCTAAACCATGAACAACCCATTTCGTTTCCACTTGTTCTCCTTGCTGATGCTAAGGAAAGGAGGAAGACATTCTATGGGAGTAAAGTTCTTGAAGGAAGTTTCATTCAAAGGTTAGAAAGGGGGTTTATACAACACTCAAATAAAACACAAAAGGTTCTATCTTGGCATCAATGAGTGATACATAATCTCTGAAGCTTACAACATCTAATGAGATCAAAAATATCACTGTCCAAACCTATGGCAAAACTCCTAGAAAACTGTGTGTTTCAGAAGGGGCTGCCCTATAGACCTAACAGCAGAAACAGAACATCCTCTTTCCTCAAAACAAAAGAGAAGAATGCCTACAACTGCATTTAAAGAGGAACAGCTATGACCAATGCATTTCCTACTGCACGAATCAAGAAAGATTCTCCATTTTGCATAATAAATTTTGGAAGTGGACTACATCCTAGCCTATACAATGCAGCTGGCAACCTTTGCTTGAAAACTAGTCTTGGGAGATTGATCATCTGAGATGAGCCAAGCAAGAGGGTGGAGAATCTGCAGATTGTTGCCTAATAGTGACTTCCTGTGCTGCAACAGCAGTCGCTTTGTGATAATTTCCTGAGCTCATCTACCAAAAGGGCTGAGTAGATTGATGAATCATAACCATGAACATTGGGGCCATTGGGGGTATCAAAATGAACTGAGATGGAAACCCCCTGACTTGGTGAGAACCTGCAGAATTATTTTGAAAAAGGAGGGAAAATCAAGCATAAAGTCTTTAGATTGAAAGCATCCTCTTCCCAGGCCCTCTGATATAGCAATGGAGAGACGTAAAATTGGAGCTTGTTGTTCAGTCTCATAACAAACAAGTCCAATAATGGTCTTCCCCACAGCTGTAAAAGTACTTCTGCTACCTACCAGTGCAGAGGCCATTCTGTGAGAATCATATGGCAACATCTGGACAGGCTATCCAACAGGGTATTCCTTTTGCCCAGAATAAGATGGACTCTGAGAGTGATCTCCTTCATGACTGCCCACTGGAGGTTCCAGACTTTCATGCAAAAATTAAGTACATATGTACAGCCAGAGGAACAGAGGCAGAAATAACACAGTAATGCTTTGTGAGGTTGATTAGGGACACTGACTACATTTCTAGGTTGTGTATATGAAGACTAAAGTCCCTGAAAAACTAAGCACTTTAGCTCCAGATGAATAACCCATCCCAACGGACCCACAGACCATGATGCCCAAACAAACCTCTGTAAAGAGGGCTAGCTGAGCACCTATTAGGGTGCTGAGATGAGGAAGGTGCTGCAGAATTAGGTGCAACTCCCTAGGGGTGACTATCTCCCTCCTTAAGGAAGGGACTGGAGTCCAAAGATTTCTCTTTGCCCACTCATCTAGGTAAAGACAGGCAAGCTGGAGATTTGAGCTGGGGCTGCCTGTTTGTTTGTTGTGGCTGACCCAGTCTGAAGAACTTGTGAGGTCTCTGTAGTCAATCACATGTGTGCATTTCCCAGCTAGTTTTAACAGGCCTAGAATTATGGCCATGAATCAGTGTTGCTGGCCCTTCAAACCCTCAACCCTACAGAAGGGATGAGACCTCTTAAGAGAACATCCACATCAAGTGGTGTTGCCTCAAAAGCTTCTTACTGTGGTCCAGCATGACACTAGACATCTCCAAGGTGGTATCCCTGTGGAGAAGCTCCACTGAGTGCCAATGACAATGAGAGCACATGCCTTGACATTTTCACAACAGTCTCCAGAATGCATCAAAGAGCCACTGGAGACATCAACTCATCTTCAAGTGACTGAAGGAGGCAACCAAAAAGAGATCAACATAGTGGAGATGAGTCCAGGTAACAGCCAATATTCCCATTTGGGACACAGTGGAGTACGAACGGAGCAGGAAGTGGAACCTGAGACCCAGAGCAAAGAAGAGACAGACAACCCCTTCAACTGTGTCGCATTCTCTTGGCCATTATAAAACTTCTGCACAAGCTCCTGAACCACAGCAGAGTGCAGAAGCAGCAGACTTAAACTAACGTAGGCCCCACAAAGCCTCTCAAGATTTGTGAGAATCTTAGCATCCTCAGCCCCAGAATGCTTTAGGCACAAGTCCAAGAGAAGGAGAAAAAGAAAAAAAAAAAAACTTTTCTCGGAACTTAATTGAGTTCACCAGAATGGATAAGGCATCATTTTCCTAACCACACTCCCAAGGCAAGACAGGACAGTCCTCCCTGGTATCCCTCTCCTGAGAGAGATATGTGGAATTAGAATTTTTGTCATCTTGTAACTGCTCACACAAGGTAATGAGATTAACTCTACAAGCTGACTACCTAAGCAAGTGGGATCACTGATTCCTTCCTGGCAGTCTTAGCAGAGTGGTCGCCCACCTACATTTTCTTGGACAAGGTAGAAGGTGATGGAATAGGTCCCTCACATGTCATGTCTGCCATACCTTGAAAACAAGGCAGGAACATTCATGATGGTGGAGGAAAAAGACTAAACACCTGGTTAGCAGTGCCCCCAAATCCTGAGGGGATAGACTGGAAACATATGAAAGGGGCAGATTCTGATCCCCTTTGCCAGATGGGACTGGATGGCTGCTTTGAGACTAAAGGGGTATTGACTAGATCCCGTCCCAAGACTGACAATCAATGCCTGATGTCCAGTTGCTTGAAAGATATGATCTGGTGTCTGATGACCAGCAATCAGAGCATGGTGATGGTTGGTCAACTGGTGCCTGGTGCCCAGTGTCCAGCACACAGCGACGGATGAATGGACCAAGATTAATCTGGCAACAAAGAGCTGACAGACAAGCCCGGATAAGATCCATCAAGAGTGAGATCTCTGCTGTTCAATGTTATCAGGAAAGCGTGACTTGCTTATATCATTCACTAGCACTATGTTTACCTTGTGAGGGCACTGCTTGTCACTGCCATGATGACATGACTTGATCTCAGGCACTTATCCTCACTTGGGAAGGGTCAAGAATCTATCCTTCACTGGCTCTAATGACATCAGACAAAGCATCAGGACCCTTCGCCTTTTAATGATCTTCAAAATATGGAGATTGTTCTTTGTTTCTGCCCCACAGGACTGACTTCCCAACCCAGGAAGGGATCCAGACCCCTCCTGGGAATGGAGAGGGTCATGTGTAATGATGATGATGAAGGTGGGCATTTCCTCCTCCCTCTATTAATGCAGATACTTCTCATCAAGTGCCACACTTGATCTGTCTACAGACATCATATAGGACATTCATCCATGTGTTCACAACCAGTGCACAATATCAGGTGGGGTGTGTATCCCACTGGGCATTCTTGTACCTGTACTTACCCACAATATCAGATGGGATGTGTATCCTATTCTTGTACCTGTACTTACCCACAATATCAGGTGGGGTGTGTATCCCACTGGGCGTTCTCGTACCTGTACTTACCCGCAATATCAGATGGGGTGTGTATTCCACTGGGCATTCTTGTACCTGTACTTACCCACAATATCAGGTGGGGTGTGTATCCCACTGGGCATTCTTGTACCTGTACTTACCCACATCCTGCCACATATTAATCACTGAAAGAGAATTTTTTTTACCCAAAACAAGATAACTGAGAAACAATGAAGGGTATACAATACTTACTTGACCACTGGTTACTAAGGTGCACAATGAACTGAAGCACCACTTGCTAAGCATGGTCCCAAATCCCTTCAAAAGTAGCAAGCAGAAAAACAAAAATTCAATATGCAATGGGGGGGGGGGGGCAATCTCAATTATCCCCAAAAGGTATGTTTTTGGCCAAAATGACAATTGAAAATGACAATGAAGGCAAATTTTGATGAGCGACATGGTACATGCAAAATCTCATTAAATTCTAAGGAAAAAGAAGATATTCTATATGTTGGACATAACTAAGGAATCAGACTGAAATCTTTTCAATTCTGGGTCCCAAGTTACCAAATGATGGAGAGAATATTTAACTTGGACAGAGGACTTGGTGTAGGAATCCAACAGTAGCAGGCAATATCTTACTGCTATTAAAATAAGTATATATGGAATTTAAGTGCACACATGAACTCTAGTTTCTTTTATAGCAAAAATATGCACTTGTATCATGACATGTCAAATCCTGAATGCAGCCCCTATGTGGGTGGTGGAAGGGAAATCAAAACAAACTTGAATCTGTACATTTATGATTGTAATCTTTAGTTTACTACTCATTTTTAACTGCCGTGACTGCAAGCATGTTCATTCTCTACTTTCCTTAACAGACTCAATATTCATTGCTTCATTTGTTTGTACCTTTGATAAGGGCTAAAAGAGCTGCTGTGACTCAGTGGTTCACATACTTGGAACATGAAGAGTGCAAATTCCAATATGTTATGTACATGTAATTAAATTGTTTGTTTGTTAGTTTTAAATTTTTTTAAAATTTTTATTTTATTCCATTACATGTTATTGTAATGATAATTTTGTCTACCAGATTTGATATTTTTTAGAAATTCAATTCAGTTCTGTTTGACCTGATAAACTGCCAGTGGTTTGAAACATTATATCTAATTGCTGACCTCGATCCAGAAATCAGATAGAGTTTGGAGTAAACAACCTTTTTAAAAATTTATTCCCAGAGTAAGAACCAATGATTTTAGCTAAGGCCATACCTAGCGTATGTGATAATCGGCATGTAATGTTTCTACATTGGTCTGGGAAGATGACCACGTGACCCCCATCCAGGAATCTGTTTTGCATTTTAGTTGGGCTTATAACTTATGTTATCATAAGAATCAGTTCAGCTGTGCTTTAAACCTTTGAAGCCCAAAGGTGTTTTGTTGTGACCAGTTTGAGTTGAATTTTTATTTATTGGAATTAGTAATTAATTTCCCTGGAAATATATATATATATATATATATATATATATACATATATATATATATATATATATATATATATAAGTGCTCCTTACAGAATTCTTGAACAAAGACATATATTGAAAATTATTTGGAATTCCAAACTGGAATATTATTATTTGTGATTCAACAAGGAACTGTTGACATGGCAACACTTTGAAGGTTATCGAAGACGTCATCATCTTCCATCTTGAATTTCATCGGGATTTGAACTGTAATTCACTCAGGACATTTTATTGACAGGACTTATATATTTTTAATTCTTGGATTAATTTTGGATTTGATTCATAAACCGTAAGTCCTTTTCTTATTTTACCTTGTTTTTCTAGGGAAATAATTATTTTGTTAAATTTTACAAAGCTAGTTGTCTTCAATCCTTTCTTGTTACATTTTGTACGAGCCTAGACATGAAACAAATCCTTCCCCATCCAGGCTGGGTCAGACACTGTGGTGTGTCCATATGCAGAACACTTTATCCTAATTCTCTTGGCACCAACACCAACCAATCAATGAATCTCCCACTGATAATTAGATTGTGGACACAAGATCAAAAATATCTTTTCTAGAAAATAATCTTACCAGTAGTGTTGATCAATGTAAAATTACCCAAAGCAAATTGTCTATTTCAATTAAGAATGTGCCACAAAGTCCCACTGCAAGCCAGAAACAAAACTACAATGAAATTTGGTTTTAAAAAAAAAAATATACTGTATTTTTAGTATTTGGGGTTTTTCCACTGAAACATACATAGTACCCAGGGAGCATTTTTTTAAAATGATATGCCATGGTACTCTGATTTTTCAAAGAGTTCATATGAAAACAATAAAAAATTCTAAATTGCATCTATGAGTGACTACTCCACATTAAAAGTCTTCACCGAGTCATAAATATATTTTACTGAACAACCTTATTTATTCTTCACTCCTCAAATTTCTTTCTAGAGCTGCTTCCAAAACAGTGAATGAAACATTTCAAATCAGTAATTGATTCCAACCTTTGGGTGTGTGTGTAAAAAGCTCAGTGGTTTAAATTTACCATGGGTAGATTTTCACACTACCAAGCATCAATAAAAAAAAAAGGTCAGACTGCATTACTAGATTAGAATGATCTCCCTTGAAATGGTCAGTGGTATGAAGTACTTCCTAACAAAGCATGAAAATTCAACAAGGAAAGGAAAGTACCTGGTATTCCCTCTGATACCTCAGTTGTATACTTTTCATCAGAAAATTCATCCATCTATAAGGAAAATAGAAATTGTTAATAGTTTTAATTAGGTGTTCCTCATCAAGCCTGAAAATGTAACATAGTAACAGTAAGCTTAACACTGTACTAACATCATTGCCGACAAAAGGTATAAAATCTAAAAAAAACATATTGATGACACACATCAAACAAGAGCAGCTTGAAGTTCCATATGCTTGACAGTGTCATAATTTTACAAGAGCAGCTTGAAGTTCCATATGCTTGACAGTGTCATAATTTTACATCAAAATTTTTTTGGTGTATTTCATTATTATCCTCCAATGATATAAGCACACATTGTCATAAACAATTTTAGATATTCATAGTTTTCACCACATTACTCATTTTGTTTAGGAATTATTGATATGAGTGAGAATGTTTGCATTCTTTGTGGAATTTTTCTCCATGAACTATTTTGAAGAAAAAAAAACACCCCCCACCATTGTTGAGCCTGCCTTTAACCATATGTACCCACTTTATAAGTCAAGTCAAACTGCACAAAACAAAGATCCTGATCTGCTTTAGTATAACACACCTGCAGATTATGCAACAGCTGATCTGGGTCTGTGCAGTCTGCAGTTGGACCCACCTTGTAAGTATATACAGTATTTTGATATAATGTAAATGACTGTAACATTGAGGTTAATCTAAAAAGCACTGATCTTACTCTAAGGTAAGGATGAAAGAACATAAAAACATGCACATGAATTCCAAAGTGAATGCTATGTCAAGCTACTGCCATAGCATGCTTCACAATGACAAAATGTATATGAAAACCAGATGAACAACAGAATCTATGTAGGAATTGACAGGAAATCTGAGTCAAAGGGTGCTTTATTTCATCTGTTCCAAGGCTTAGGACAGGTAAGGTAACCAGGAGTTAGGGACTTCCTTGTCCATCTCATGATGAAATTGTATACAATATTACAGCATCATTAAAATGCACTACACCACTTTATGACATCAATCTATCATGTGACAAATAAAATCAAGACAATCTGACTTACCACCAGAAAGAATCAAAATCTGCAAGATTTTTCAATCAGACAAAGCTTTCTTACCTGGCTCACAATGGTAGGTGAAATATCTTACAATAATTTTTTTTACAACAGGTTTCCTGTGCACTACTTCAAGCTGCCTTTGGCATTCATCAAAATATTTAACTCCTGCTCAATTGTTGCAAAACAAGCTAACAGCAACAGCTGTCTGAAGAAAACATAGCTTCCCTGTATAATAACACCAATAGAAAACATTTGGCAATGATCTAAATGTTAAATTTTTTTAAAAGAAACTAATTTTTTTCTGCTAAAATGTTTCTTCAAGAATACTTACAAAATTCATAATACCTTAAGAGAACTGCTACTACCTCACAAATCCAGCCCTCCCATGTTAAAAACTTTTAGATAAAAACCTAAACGTTATCTGCCCACCTAGGTGGCAGTCAGGCAGAGTAATCTCCCCTTGGTTCGGCAATTGGTGCCAAATCCCAAGAATATCTCAGTTGCTACTGGTGTGAAAGGCAGTACGTGTCTTTTGGGCGCCGCCGTTTTGGCGTGACCATTTTGGCACAGAGCCATTTTGGCGCCGGCCATTTTGGTGTGCCAATTACCTACATGGTTTAAATACTGGGTAAGTGGGGCTAATTACTTGTCACATCGTGCCAACATACAACAACATCGCACTAACCTACCGTATTGAAACCGATAGGGTATGTTATCACGAAATTATAACTCCAACATACAACAACATCGCAATAACCTACCGTATTGAAACCGATAGGGTATGTTATCACATACAACAACATCGCACTAACCTACTGTATTGAAACCGATAGGGTATGTTATCACAACAATTATAACTCCAACATACAACAACATCGCACTAACCTACCGTATTGTTTATGAATGCTTTAAAAATAAATGTTTTTCGTGCAAACAATGTACTATTTTTATTGAGAAATACGTTCATGTTAATAAGCACCAAAATGGCCGGCGCCAAAACGGCCCTGTGCCAAAACATCCTGCGCCAAAACAGCCGCGCCAAAACGGCCTGCTTCATGTGAAAGGCACATTCTCTATATGGATGTAACAGAGGGGAGGCTGGGAGGGTGCAGAAGCCAATATCTGGAGTACAATGTTTATTTAATAATACTAACCTGATCATACCATGTATTTTGGTGTTTTTAAGCAAAAAAGGTTTTTGAAATGTTGTCTGCTTTCTACAACAAATATCAGAAGAATGTGTTCCCACCCTGGCGAGTGGGATTAGCATCAAATCCCATCATTAGTCATTCTCTTCCAGGAATGTAACCAAAGAAAAGGTTTAGAAAGGTGTATCTGTATTACGATTAGGAGAGTGTTATTAAAGAAACATCTTACTCCAAAACTTTGTTCTTCAAATACATTACCAGAACATAACACATTAGAAGAATATCTATAAGCTACAGGAAGTTACATATCATTACCTCAAAGCTGGCCCTTGCTCTGGTTTCCTAACATATGAGAAGTAGCCTTGAGTGTAATGTGAGATATCTAACTTCAATCAGTCAAACTTTATGTGTTGATATGCAAAAGAAACTGGCACCGAGGCAATTCCTTTCTAGTCTGAGCTGATGACCTAATGAATCCATGTTGAAAGAACCTCAGCAGAAATATCATCCGTCTCTTCTTTGAATGGTATGAATAAAAGATTTTTCTCTCTTCTGAATAGGTCTGTATATTTCAGATATCATTTCAATATCCTGACAAGATCCGAAAATGCATATGAAAAAAAGGTCCAGTGGATACAGCAGTTTCAAAACAAAAGAATGATTTCCCACAAACAGTAGCTTGTTCTAGGCAATAAATACAGGGCCTGTCATGAAAGAAAATCAAACATCATAGAAGAACTAAATGCAGATAAGCCATGAACTCATTCTGAATGCTAGGGCTAGCATGACAAGGAAGCAGGTTTTATATGAGAAATAAGTCAGTGTGGGTTTAGACAGTGGTTCATGAAGTGATTTGTTTAACCACATTAAAACCCAATAAAGGTTCCATTTTGGACCAAGGGTCAATGCATTCAGTCAGGACAAGTCAAAATTTGCGACCAGGCAGAAGAGGTCTTTGTTGTGGTCTATATCCTCCCTTCTCCCTTGTACAAAATATTGCTTAGCTTGGGTGTTTTTTGGAGAGATAATTCGATGCCTGAGACATGGAGTGTCATATGATTGAGTCAATGTCTATGGTGAACACCCAGGAACAGTGATATCTATCATTTGGGAGAGTCATGAACTGGTGAACAATGTCCCTGAAAGTGAGCCTCAGGAATTTCTGAGAAGACATGGATGAGAAAATTCAATCTTGGATCTCACTATGGGCTGAACCTAAGGTCTCTATCTTGTGCTTAGTGCCCATACGTTCTTTGAGTAACATTAAGCTATGTTTGTGTTCCAAATGATTTCTACTGCCCTTTGCTGGATGAAAGAGCCTAAGATAAAACGTTCATGTCTTCCTCCTACCAGGATTTCAGAAAATTCAGCATGTGCATAGCATCATTTTCTGAGTCAAAAAGAGTTTGGTTGGGAGAGAAACTGAGCTTACAAGCTATGAAAATGCTAATGGAAACAAGGACAAGTCAAAATTTGTAACCAGGTCAGAGAGGTCTTTGTTTTGGTCTATATCCTCCCTTCTATGATGGCACAAAGTGTCAGAATCATAGATGAGCCAGAGGTGTTAAGTTAACAATCTGTGATATGAAGGCTTTTAAAGAAATCATGTTTCTCTATTAACAACACTGAAAGAAGTCTCGCCAGTTTCTGTCTAAAGCTTTCAAAGTGTTAAGTCTACTTCATTCAGCATTTGTCCACCACTTGTTCACATAAATGTTTCTTTCTGAGCACCTGTTGAATACAGAGTCAAGAGTAAAGGCTCTGTATTTTGGGGATGTCTGTATGTGCATCTGTTTCAGTGGGCTTGGAATGGCCAGGATATTCCTGGGTACCTCCACCATAAGATTCAAGAGGTTGTTCATCTGAGATATCTCCTTCCTGAGAAGAGCTATCAGAATAAGTCTGCACTCAGATTGCCTTGATCTATGGATCTTTGGGCTGTACACATTGAAATCATTCCAAATCAGAAAAAGGATGTCAACTGACCTGGTTTCTGGACCTTCATGGTGAGACAAAGGTTGGGAGCTTGATATTCCATTTTGTAGCAAAGATGTCAATTATGGGTCAACACCCAACCAGTGCAGATCCAAATGAAGACCAAGGATCTGTGGGGTGTAACAACTATTGTGTGAATCGCTTGATTCCATCAAGACCACAACTTCACAAGGACAATGAGCCTGCCTTGTATGCTGTGGACTTCAATGCAGATTTATCAACAATGACACCACTTAAGAAAATCCCAAATAAGAAGACAGAAGTCTGATTGTTCCCCCTTGCCTTTGGAGAGAAGTGATGGCAGTGGAGTTTTCAGATAGCATCTATTGTTGCACTTGGAAGGTATTCACAAGTACTATCATCTCCAAATGCTGATGTGCATAGACTGCACCTGAAGGGGAAAACTCTGCTCAGTTGGATGTAGGGTAGCATGGGCACCCAGTCATTCGTTCTGATGTTCATTTAAAATTGTCATTTCTAACAGTTGGTTCTGAAATGGCATGCTTCATATTCACCAAGATTGCACTTCATCTTATCTGGACTTCGAATATTTGGTCTATTTGGCAAATTTTCAAATGTCACTGAGGTAGAAGGATCATCTGCAAGTGGTCTCATATCTGGATGTCCCAGAGTAAGAAGACATGTGACAGTGTTGAGGAGGCTCATGGGCAAAGGAATCCCTTCCCTGAAAATCCACTCTCCAAGATGACACAAAAGAGTATTAAGCTGCTCTACAAGGTACAATGTTGATGGATGCATACTTGACTGTGAAAGTTGTTTGAAATCCATGCCCAGATGAGTAAAAACTGGGGCACAAGAAGATCAGACCTGTCTTTACTGATAAGGAATCCAAGTCAATGTACAAAAAAGAGATTATATATCTTGTACAAAAGGCTTGTTTTTAGAGGGGAGATGATTTGATGCTTGAGACAGGGAGTGTGAAATGGTTGGGTCAGTGTCTATGGCAAACACCAAGAGACAATGTTAAAATATCAGTTGGGAGAGTTATAAAGTGGTAAACAATTCCCCTGAAAGCGAGCCTCAGAAATTTCCATGAAAAACTGTGTATGGGAAAATGAAGGCACATATCCTGAAGGTCTATGCTGATTATTAAGGGTCACTCTTTGATGTCACTATGGGCTGCACCAAAAGGTCTCTATCCTGATCTTGGTGCCCATATGTGCTGTGACAAATGATTTCTTCTGCCCTTTCCTGGAGGAAAGACCCTAAGTGAAACAATGCTGTCTTCCTCTTACCAGGATTTCAGAAAATGGGAACATGAGCATAGCATCATTTTCTGTGGGAAGGTGTTTGGTTGGGAGAGAAACTGGGCTAAAATTGGTCCTTCTCTTATTGAGCTCTTTGCTCTGAGAAACTGAGCCATGGCCAAAAAGTACAATTTGAAGGAGGATTTCTCTGCTGGGAGTGCTTTAGTGGGCTCTTTTCTGCTTCTCTCTGAAATAAATGATGGATGCTGGGCACTGAGTGAGGATTGCCTCTTAAAGCAGCCTGTTTCTGATCTCCTCTTTATGGCCAAAGAACAAAAGACTGGAAACAGTAGCTCAAATCTATGAACTGCCTTGTGGTAATCTCTCTGTAGTATGGATGACAACAGGAAGGCAACCCAGTCAGCATGCTGAAGGTTAATGAAAGTAGCTATGAAATTGAAAACTAAGTGCTGCACTGCCATCCTAAGTAAACTAGCCATGTGCAAGTCTGATGGGACCAGGACTGGTGATGGAACAGTTCAGTAGCAGTCCGCACTGCCGTCAGTTGTCAAGTACTGGAGATTGTCGAAGGCTTGATCACCAAATCCAGTGCAAATTGTGCTATGCATCTGTGACAAGCTGAGGCTGGAAGTAATGTGGCCAGATGCTGTACACAGCTGCCTTCATGGGTGTGGATCTGGGTATGTTGGGAAGGTGCATCATGTTACCCAAAGCCAGTTACAATGAGTACAAATCAGGACAATGCTGAAACTGGAGTGCCCAAGGTACAAGTCCAGCCAGTATCAGGTTACGAGGTCTGATACTGGTTGCTGAAGGATACATCAAAATAGCCAGTACTGCAGTGTACATGCCATATTGCATTCTCCAGGGCTGGTCCACATGGGCCAGTGTACCATGTTAGGACTGGCAGAGGAAGCAGGCAAGTGCTTGTTTGACCAGAAAAGAGAGTAGCAAAGCAGGCAATCATGACACTGGAGTTGTGCTAGGGTCCTGAGGTGACAAAATGGGCACAGTAACAGCGCAGTTGTGTGGATGGCCTGAGGTATCAAAGTAGGCAACAATGATACTGGAGCTGCATGAGGGGCCCAAGGTGGCAAAGAATGCCCGATCTTTTTTAATTGATGACTACTCTGCTGTAACTGACTGCAAAATCAAGAAGTTCAGCATCTGTGGCAAGACTGATAGCATATGCATTGCTTGAGGACCATTTTCTGGCTGTCTCACTTTGGAACAATTAGTTGACTAAAGTACTTATCATCTGTCCCTGTACAAAAATCACAAATTTTACAAGTGGTTTGACTGGCACCCTGTGCTCACTATCACAAAAAAATAGCAGAGACCCAAGTCTGTTGGGGTATTAGTCAATGCCAGATCTGGGTCTGCAAACAACAAGAGTATTATGGAACTGTGTCTCTCACATGTAAATTAATCCTGATGCATGCGTGTATATGTTTTAAACAGCACAACACAAAATCTTAAAGCTGTTACTACTACCATCATAGTCCCAGCTAGGGATACCCATTTGTAATGGTGTAACTCAGTAATTAGCATGCAATGAGAAGTATGCAGAATCAAACCAAACACACTATGATGCATCCATGGTTCCCATGCATTTCTAAAGATAAATTTCCAGGACATTTCCAGAGTTTTTCCAGGATGAAATTAATTTTTTCAAGGTTCAGACATGACCGTTACTGAATGGTATTAAAGAACATTTTAAATTATAAAACATGCATTTTCTAAATCTAAAGATGTTCCTATTTCAAGATGCTCCAAACCATCTAAGTCAGAAGAGATGATCAGGTACAAAACCATTAAATGTATCACACAAAACAAGTTTGACTACATTCCTATAAATTGGCATGCCAAGTCATTTCAATGTACGGAATAAAAATTCTAACTTTATTTTGCTGACCTGCATTATGTTGCAATGCAGAAACAACATAATGAACATAAATTAGTTTTGTTTCCTTTCAAACCTTTAATTCTAAAGAATTCTAGAGCAATATATATGCATGTTATACAAGTTAAACTTTTCATATCACAGTATGAAAAAACAATAAATGCAAAGTATTAGAATCTTATGTTGTAACGAAAAATGTTTAACCTTCAATTAATCTGTACCAATAAAACCCAAACAAGATTTTTCAAACCTAAACTCCTTAAGAAGATTTGGTTACAAATTCATCATTCAAAAAACATTTACAAAAGGGTTGATTTAAATTTTGAGAAAAGACCTTCAAAATTATATTTTGTTGTATAAACAAGGACTGAATTTTCTGTAAAATCATGTCTTCTTGTAATTCAATAAACCAGTCCCCAAACCTGTATCGATAAAGGGACTTGTATTGTTGTTTAATATATAATACAAGGGATGACAATTTCCCATTTCTCCTGCATCCAAGTTAAGATCTGAAACCAATGCTTCAAGCTACATGCCACTGTGTAGTAGGTTTGCACCAAAGTTCGGCTCAGAGATTCAACATTTTGGACCACAAATTTGGCTTAAAACAAATAGCAGTCCGTTTTCTAATACGGGTTTCCTCCAAATATTCCCACCCCATTTTTCACATTTGGACATTTAGGATGGGGTGTGGGGTTAGCAATTTTCATGTTGAAATTTTGAATTTCCCACCACCATGCGGTAGTGACATATGGTAGTCACTTACCAGCTGGCCTAGCAAATTTAAGTGATGTTATATCAACTCATACTTGCATGAAATCAATAGGAAAATGGTTTTATTTTCTCAGAAACAGCAAGTATTATCGTTATGTCTTTAATCTGCTGACAAACTAGATGAAACTACAGCATAGATGAAACCTGACCCAGCACTTGCCATTTGCATAGCTAGTCACATGACTTCACAAATCTCAAACAATGACATCGGAATTCAAATAGTCACATGATATCAACAACACACTCCTTTGTAATGTTGTATAAAAATTCAGTTATATTAAATGAAAGTCAGATACCTTTTGTAAAAACCAGAAGGAACATATCAACATATTTATTTGGAGAACAACGACAAGAAACCTGTCACTGTCGCTGCAATCTGGCCAGTCAGATTCATCAAGCAGAGAGCACATGTCAACACTGTAGTCATGTGATACAACAAAACCCTGCTAGTTGTTCTCGGAATAAATATAGAGGACTTTGTGTTGTTTCTCATTCTTTTTTTATTAATATTTTTTTTCTTTTTTTCTACAACATCTGAGATAGGTTATTATTGATAAAATGTGACTACTGGATTTAAAATGTCATGAACATGTGGGCTGTGAGATACATGTATTTGTGTGACTAACAATGTAAATTGTGAGTACCAGGTCAAATTTCATCAACGCCTTAGTTTTATCTTGTCTGCTAGACAAATCTAATCCACTGAGCATTTGGGTTGACTCAACAAATATGTTTATATCAAGCACTCAAATGATCCATACTGCAACCTCCAAATATTCTGGTCAGATCTTGATAAATTTAACTCACGATCAGTTGAGTTACGACTCAATTACATAATTTTTTTAGCTTCATATAGTGGCAGAAATTCCGACTTTCATCAATATCTGCAAAATTCAAGGACTTTTCACGGTCAGGAAAAAATTATCATTTCTCCATACTTTTTCCCGATTTCCCAGTAGCATGGGAACCCTGTGCATCCCTGGGAAAGGCATCTTAGTCCAACTGCCTCAGCATCATATAACCTTTGTGTGTTGATGTGCCATTAGACACAGAACACACAAAACAAACTGTGTAAATATTTGCTCATATGGACCAGATCAAAGAAAAATCTTGAATTCTAAACAGACTCTTACATTTTAAACAATGTCATGATTTATACCTGTGGTTGTTCTGGGCAATAAAAGTAGTAATCTGGGTTTGCTGGGACAGGTCTGAACCACTTGAAAACAATTTCCTTGAACTTATTCCTGATAAGGTTATGGAGGTTGTCTAGTGCTTCACATGACTGGTCCAGATTCAGTGAAGGGATGTCCAACTTCAGTGTGGTTCTAGGAAGCTGCAACGCATATGGTATAACAGACTGGGGATCTGGTTCTCTGGATATAAAAAAAACAACACATTTTGACCTCTTCAAAAACTTGTACAGACTGTTCACTTTCAATGTACAAACTTTTACTTCCATGCAGAATTCTCTATGGATCAGATATTTATAAAAAATACAGTACTGAAGGCGCAGTAACCAAAACACAGCCACCAGATTCAGACGCTGTTTTATGCTATGTTATATTTTAAACAAGTTATTATCCACTGAAACTAATTCCCAGATACTCAGTGGGTGTGTTACCATTTGCAGAGCAGTGTTAATCAAAATTATCAAGAGGATGGCTTTGACTTCAATGATTTTTTCTGTATAAAGGGTGACATATCCTACCGTATTTTATGTATTTTTTTCATACGCTTTAATATTTCATACACAATCCAGTTATCAAAATAATAATTATTTAAATATATCATAATTTTTCGCACATATCACTTTGTATTTTTCGAAAAACCCATTATATTATAGGATATAAAATTTCTACTAAGAAGACGTACGTTTGCAAAAAGGATCGAAAATACCATGTTGCCATTTTGTTTTTACACAAATTAATAATTGTTGGTGAGAAAATATGATGATTGATGCATAAGCTCTCTTATTGTCATTACAGTATCTACTGGTGTTTATTAACAAATGGACAAAGGACTTCACAGAACATACCTTTAAATATTATCGTTAATTAGTTCTCCTTATTAAGTCCATCACCATAACAAAACAACACGTGCATTTTAAAATGAGTTCAGAAGCCCTTTTTATGTTTTCTGATCCAATAAAAATTACATCTCAGTACATGCTAAAGTGAAGACCACAGGCCTTTGGTCAACTTGTCTTATTGTTTCATTATAGTCATACAGACATAAAACATAAAATCATTGTCATTTTCTGTCATAAATTTGAAAGTCAATGAATCTCCGTTAAATTGATTCATATATATACATATACTATCTTTTAAGTGCTTGTATTGTTTTGACTTGGATATAATTAACATTTTATTGCAAATCTATTCTATGATATACCCCTCTACTGTTATCTTTATTGGCGAGTTCGAATAACAAGTAATGCGTATGATTGCTTGTCCTTATAACTTCTGCTGTATGAACAATGGCTTCAATAGCACAGATTTTCATTTTCCTAAAGAGAGCCTCATTTTCCTACTGGCAGCCTTGCTAGTTTGACCTCCTCTGTCAATTCTTGCCCTCAATCTGTTTTCAACTGGAATAACCAAAGCGCTAAGCATGTTTAAAATTGTGTAAACAACACTAAATAGCCATGTGGTTGTTGTGACAATGTATATCATAATTAAAACAAGAATGAATTGTTGATTTCTTCTAACATTGTCAAGGCTGTTTCCAATGAAATGCAAGCCATTCCTCCACTTCCCTAAAGTGTATTTCTCTCTTTGTTTTATCACTAGAACTAAAATTGTGTCTGGAAACATAAGTTCATAAATAAAACTCTTTTTGTCAAAAACTTAAAGGTCACAAAAAATTATTTTGGCAAATAAAGTGTGCTGTCAGAAAACAAACAGAAAATACAGTATGTAAGAAATACTATTTCAGTGAAAACAAAAATCAGAGATGTCTATCTTTCCTGCGAACATGACCTTAAACCAATTGCACTACCACATACAGTTCACTCTGAAGTCAGGTACAACTCTTTTTAACCCAACCTTCAACCTCAGCAGCTGGAGTACAATTATGAAACTTTCAAATTAGAACATATACATGTATGGATGGATGTATGGATGGATGGATGGATGCATGTATATATGTATGTATGCATGCATGAATGCATGTACACTAGTGGTTTTGGACACCTCAGCACAACAGTAGCTATATAGTACCAATAAAAGGAAAAGCTCTAAAAATGTAAAACTGAATTGCACAAAAACATTTATGGAAGATAAACCCTTCCAAATAAATGTAAACATAATGTACAACAAGATAAAATACAAAATGGAAAGGTGTTCAACTTCTGTAAAATACATATAAAATAAAAGATAACGGTAACCTATGTAATCTCCTTAAATGCACATGGTCAAATTTTTTTATATAAGCCACATTCCTTCAAAAAGTCCAAGATTTGTTATGGTAGTACATCTTCATACAGTGTCTCATGGAGTACACATCAAATACTTCTGTCTCACAAGATGGAAGTCTAAACTCTCAGCAAGAATGTGTTTCACTGTCTGTGGACACTGGCATGGTATGCAATCTGGTCAAGGTTTACTCTTCAGGAAGTATGTGTGTCCAACATTTGACTTCATAACACCTTATCTCTGTGACCTGTTCTATATGAGGGAAGCCACTCTCCAACAGTGAGTGGTTGCAAGGCTAGATGGGACAAAACTTTATCACAAATTACTGAAATGACATTGCAACAGATTTAATAGACTCTTGTAAAATGCATCCCAATAAACATGAACATATAGCGTAACTTACAAATCTCCATCTTCCATGTCCATGAATCTGACCGAACTCCTCTTGTCAAACATTTCCTCCCTGGCTTCCCCATTTTGTTCCTTCCTGGCCTCACATACAAGATGTTGTAGGTGTCCACATGTGGCATGTAGAAAGGTGGTGATATCCATCTCCATTGGCAATGACTCCTCACAAATATTATTGATTGCCACATCCACATCCTGAGCATCTAAGTTGTACCCTTTCTGCAAGCTACGGAATACACCTAGCAAGCAGATACATATGTTTAAGGAAGATTTATTTTAAATAATCATAGTTTATGATAGCAGTGCAACAATTTCTAATAAATGATAGAAGACAGACTTGTTGAATGATGTGACCTTTGATGTGGAGATAACTGAGAACCACCAACTTTGGATGGGTGAGCACATACTCCTGCACGTGCTAAACTGTAGAGTCAACCTGACACCACATCAGTGCAAAGCAAATGTGTTAATCTGTGCAATATTTACTGTGAATCTGGCTCTGTTACCTTGATGAAGAGTACTAAAATGAAGTAATTTTGCTACTGGCCTCATCACACAAAAAAATCACTCTCCATGAAATCTCTGTTATTTTTTATATATAGAATTTTGTTTGCTTTTGCACCTACCTTTGCCTGTTTTTATTTTGGGAGAGGAAGGGTGTAAATCCATAAAAGTTTATACTCATATAATACACAAAATTTAAAAGAAAATCACCCTTCCCAAATACCATGAAAGAATGTACAACTCAAATACACAAGTATTTATTTAATGAACATATTCAATGGCAATATCAATCAAGACTTCAAGCTGAGTCCACCCTTGGCTAAAGGATAAAATTATTATATCAATTAATCATAGTTATGTCTAGTTTTATCAATATATGGGTGATTACAGGATTAATAACTACATGATAGCTTTATGCCCTGAATGTGGCTCTATCTGAAGGTGATACCAAATGTTTCCTTTGCTTGAAAACTTTTTTGCCACATACTGCTAAAACTGCTTTGATAGGCATAATTTTGAAATGGGTAGCAAAATTCGGAACTTACAACAACTACCGTAAATAATACCAAGATTATTTTGCAGAACCAATACCTGCTAAAATTCATCAACTCATCCGTATGCCTCGAAAATTTTAAATTGTGACCCCCACCCCCAAAGAAATAAAAGTGTAAGCCTACAGAGCACCTCAATCTACTATTTTTTAAATGACTTTTTTTTTTCTTCACAAAACCAATTTAAATACAGAGTACAGAGCTCAGATCACAATGTTTTTACAGTGTATAAACAATAAATATTTTTATAATAAACTGTATAAAGACTATTTTCATCCAATAATAATAGCTATATAAAACAAATCTTTTTGTAACAAGAGTCTCTTATTAGTGACTGACACTTTACACACCAATAAGAACTTCCAGATATCCAAGAAAAGACCACTTTTCCTTATTAACTGCAGAGTATTCTCTGATATTCTTGAGCAACAACTGATTTTCAAGATGGCCATATTGGATGTAAGATAAGCACAATTTTCACTTAGAACCAACCAGATATCAAGAAACTATTTGGTGAAAATGTTTTAGTTTTTTTATGTGGGGAAGACTAATTTTAATTACATAATACTTACCTGTTGCTAATGCATAGCTGGTGCTTTTCTGGTCAGAAAATACCCTGACAATATGACAAGAATTTGTCCCCCAACTAGGATGAACCTTTCTATAACACAAAATTACCCCTGGTCCAACCCACCATTAACTTGCCCATGCACCCACCCTTCATTCTTTTTAGGTTGCAGCCTAAACTAGTAGGACATCAGTGAGGGACAGGAGGGTTTCTGGCAATAGCAACAGCTAAGTATTACATCATTAAAATTAATCTGACACCTCCCCCACCAAAAAAACCCCTATGTTTAAATATCAGTAATACAAAACATGTTGCTACTTCATAGCTGAATTTCTCAGTTCAGTGAGAGGCTGATACTCTCACAACTGGTCTGTAGAATAAATTAATGCTGGACGGTATCTACATCAGTCACATTTTGAGCAACAACAATCAGACCCAGGGATAAATTATCTTTGCTTTGATAAGCAAGCAATGGAAGGAACAAAGAGGAGAAGGCAGTCTGAGGTCACCACAAGGCAGTATTCATCATATTCTCCAGACATTAAAGAGTTAAACAGGCCAATAAGGTAGAAACAGCTCAAACTGCATGAGCTTAATTCAAATAGTGGAAGCTGGAAGATCAGCTGAACCCTTAATAGGAGGAAAAGATATTTCCTACCCTTTCTTTTCCCTACAGAAGCTCCTAAATAAAAGCACAAAGCTGGACAAAAAAGTTTAACTGGATCATTCCCAGCATAGATATAAAATTATATCTTGAGAAGGAACAAGTTCCAATTTTTGTAGGTTGTACAGAAGACCTGGCCTGATCACAATGGACCAACAGCAAGACAGGTCTACTCTGAGAGACTCTAGCCAGCAATCATCAGACAAGGAGGATTAGGATACCTAGTGAACATTGGGCTGAACAACCTTTCTACTGCAGCCTTTTAAAGAAGGGAGTACACATCTTCCTTTAATTGCGCAAGATTCAACTGATGGAAGAACACTGGGGAACCTAAATAGAAAAGGGAGATCTTGAAACAGCAGTATCCACCTTTATGATAAAAAGGACCCAGCTACTGCCTTCATGCCAGATCAAGCTTCTGAAAAGCAGTCTAGACTGGCACATATGGGAGCCAATAGAAGAGGGACACATTACAGGAGATTGAGCAAGTCCTTAGGGCTGTACACCAATGTCCTTATGACAGGAGGAAAGGCTCACAAACTTTCTCAGTGGGCCTTTATGGTGCACCCTTCTGGAGCCCCACTGCTGAAGGGGAGTTCTGAAATGGGTTTGTTGCTTTGACTGTAGCTGCACAGATTTAAAAAACTTCACAAGACAGGCCCTATTGTCAGTTAAGATGATTTCACTTCTTGACTGGTTCAATGGGTCAGAAGCAGAATCAAAGAACCAGTGTTACTGGTCTATGAGACACTGAAGCCAAGGAGGCCCTGAAGGTTCTCACTGTGCTCTAGTAAGATAATGGATGTGTCCAGAGCAACATTCATGTAGATGTGGAGGAACTTCACAAACAAAGCATGGACAAGTGTAACACATGCATGTTTTCACGAAGAGTAAATGGCAACAAAGATTCTAGCTTCAGCAGGTTGAATGAAACTGCTGAAAAGTAGTCTGCATCTGAAACTAAGGTTATTAGTGAATTAGCCTTCTGTCCTAAAAATGACAGTGTTTAAACTGGGAGGCAGGCCCAGGTCCCCTTGGAAATACCTACTTCAGTCACTTTGGCATCCAAAGTAGGAAGTTTAATGGCCAGGAATGGGTATGAACCATACAGCTTGATGCAGAGACCAAGGATCTCAACATCTAGGGGTGAATAGGCATCCGCTTAGAGGGTTAAAGTCCTGACCTTTACTAAACCTTTGAGAAAGCACCTCATCGTAACCAAGGAACAAGAGATCTGATTGAGAGTTAGTCCCAGAATGTTTATCCAAGCTGGAAGAAATTCAGTGTCATCTGAAGGCTTGGGACATAGATCACTGGGCAAAAGACAGTAAACCTTGTTTAACACTCTGTTCAAAGACCTGATCTTGTTCTCCTTTGCTGTCTTTACTGATGGATGGGAGGAGGTAGGGAACTGAAATGAAAGGCATAACTTTATCAAGCTCATGAAAATGATGAGGACAGAAAGGATATCTTCATCCTGTTCTCACTCCTGGGAGAGAGGACTATGCAACCCATTATCCTTCTGTTGCAGGGAGATTTGGGAGTAAGAGGGACCTCGAATATGTAAATCCAAACATGGAGCTAGCTGACTGACCCTAGTAGCAGGCTCAGCAGATGGGAAAGATTGACTCTCCTCCCTCTTTTAACAAATTTGGGGGAAGAAGACCCATCCCCAAACCTCTTTTTTGACTCCAGATCGTAAGAGGAAAATGCTTCACATGGCCAAAAGCATTGACCTATCAATCATGTGGCCAGTGTTCTGAAGACCATGGCTGCATGCATGGAAAAGGCCAATCATTTCCCTGCAGTGGAAGGCCTAGGAATTTTTATGGATTAAACGAAGAAAAGGTGGGGCATGCCCTAATCCTGACCCCTCCCTAATCTGGCATCTGCATGCTGATTCCTAATCCCCAGAAAGATGAAACTGCAGTATGAAGAAAAAGGGGGTCTTGATCTGATCCTTATCCTTGTATCTGATACTTATCCTTGTACCAAAGGGGATCCAATGCCCAGTGACCGCTTACCAATCAATGGTCAGTGATCTGTGCCGGTACATAGTGCAAGGTGCCTGGTCAAAGACTTTATCCCATCACCAACAATATGCACTGGGGACTGAAAGAATGCTGCTCCCCCCTTATGGGGGTAGGGGGCACAACTCACTTTCCTGCACTGAGCTGTGGGCAAGTACCAGTAGTGAGTATTGCTCCCCATTCATCATGGGACAGGGGCAACTCACTCTGCTTTTCCACAAAAAGAGGGTGCTTACCTCCACAAGGGGAGGGCACAACCCACTCTTTGTCCAAGTAGAGAAGTGCTACTCCTCCCAAATGGGAGTGTGCGACTCACTCTCCACCAGTTTATAACCTTGGGCCAAGTAACCTTAAAAGTCTCCAGATTGTGATAACCCTTCCCTGAAACCCGAGAAGGAAACCTCTGACTGAATTTCTGCAGAAGATCAGGAAGGAACTATCTTCTTTCCTTAAGTGCAACTACGTTCGGTAAGGTCCCATACCTCACTCTGCTGAAATAGAGTGCTGTAATAAAGGATTTATCACAAAATTTCTGTGTAAGTAAATGTATAAATGTATCTGCATGGACTAAACTCTATGCTTATATGGTAACAGCAAGATCTCACCTTTTCTAGGTGTTGTCTCAGAGAATGAAAACAATCTTTGATGTCTGAAGCAAAAAGGAAGCAATGCTAACTGCCCAGCAGAGCTAAAAATGAGTTGGGCTCAATCAGGCAATTATGTAAGACCAGATGATACATGCAAAGTGTCAGTGATAGAAACTCACTTATGTTGTGCTTTCTATCCATGGTTTCCACAATGTGTGGATATAAAGAGTGCCAATTTTTCCTGTATAGTTACAACGCATAAATGCTTTGTGAGGAAGTTACCATTTTCATGATAACAATTTTTCAGCCGTATTGGTATGTAATAGATGTACAAGTTTGTTTTTTCTTTCTATAATCTGTGTTTCATTGCCTAGCTTTCTATGTGGCAGGATCATATTTATAATTTTATATATTTATCTTTTAAATGTGCAGAATTAGGTATTTTATTATTTATTGTTCAATATTTTGGAATTTATCTTAAGTTTGCATTAGGTCTGCTTCATATAACGGAATGCTATCAGATTAAAATAATCTAATCATGCCACACCTATATTTTTATCTCAAATAACAAAGGTGGGTCAAATTATATATGTTTTATATAGTAAAGAATGAGACATTTTTTAATTTTTTTTATAATCTAGTCTGATTATTCTTATTGCCGACAGATTCCTGTATGAAATGGTTATCATGCAATTTCATGTAATTGTTCTAACTGGAAAACCAGGTCTTTTCTTATGTACATACACATAATAATATGAACAGTGGTGTTTGGACTATAAATCATGCTAGAATTTATGTACTATGTATTACATGGTTCAGTTGTGTAGTTTTAGCTGACTCTGGCACTGGCTTGCATCAATAACTGAGGGATATGGGCAAAGGTTTCTGCTCCAACATGTGTCTGCACAGAAGTAATCTGAGTGTCTGAGTAAATACATGGCATACAAACTGTTGTGGATGAGAAAGGAAATGTTTGGATCAAGACATGGCATATGAACTGTTGTGGATGAGAAAGGAACTTCCTGGATAAAGACAACATGGCATGCATACTGTTGTGGATGAGAAAGGA
Organism: Megalonaias nervosa; assembly: GCA_016617855.1. Classification (NCBI taxonomy): domain Eukaryota; kingdom Metazoa; phylum Mollusca; class Bivalvia; order Unionida; family Unionidae; genus Megalonaias; species Megalonaias nervosa. The sequence goes on from JAECUM010000007.1 coordinate 294,083, forward strand.
ACTGTTAAGATAAAGACATGACATATGAACTATTGTGGACGAGGAACTGTTCTGATAAAGACATGGCATACAAACTGTTGTGGATGAGAAAGGAACTGTCTGAGTAAATACATGGCATACAAACTATTGTTGATGAGAAAGGAACTGTTTGGATAAATACATGGCATTTAAACTGTTGTGAATGAGAAAGGAAGTGTTTGGATAAAGACATGGCATACAAATTGCGGATGAGGAAGGAACTGTTTGGATAAAGACATGGCATACAAATTGTTGTGGATGAGAAAGGAACTGTCTGAGTAAATACATGGCATACAAACTGTTGTGGATGAGACAGGAAATGTTTGGATCGAGACATGGCATACGAACTGTTGTGGATGAGAAAGAAACTGCCTGGATAAAGACAACATGGCATGCATACTGTAGTGGATGAGAAAGGAACTGTTAACATACAGACAATACATATGAACTATTGTGGATGAGGAAGGAACTGTTTTGATGAAGACATGGCACACAAACTGTTGTGGATGAGAAAGGAACTGTCTGAGTAAATACATGGCATACAAACTATTGTTGATGAGAAAGAAACTGTTTGGATAAATACATGGCATATAAACTGTTGTGAATGAGAAAGGAACTGTTTGGATAAAGACACGGCATACAAACTGCAGATGAGGAAGGAACTGTTTGAATAAAGACATGGCATACAAATTGTGGATGAGGAAGGAACTGTTTGGATAAAGACATGGCATACAAACTGCTATGGATGAGAAAGGAACTGTTTGGACAAAGACGTGGCATATGAACTGTTTTGGACAATGCCTTATCTTTTTTATAAGTACCACACTCAAATCAATTGTTCACTGTAATTTTACATTGGTTAACGCTCCATTGTTTATGTTAAAGAATCGAAATAAAACCACAATATTGCTAAGAAATGTGTTAGGGGGGTGAATACTCGAGGTAAATTGTCCTTCATATAGATTTCCACTTCCTTTCTTGCAGGGAGGGTGAATGAGCTGATCACTGTACTATATAAAGATTAAAAGAAAACTAATTTTACCACAAATCTGCTTTAGTTTATTCAAAAGGTCACATAGCTAGTAGGAGCAAAATGTGTTTTCACCCCATTTGCTTGTATATAAGTATATGGAGCTGGACAATTTTGGTCAGTCTTATTTCTTACATTCTTGTTGTAACATCAGTTGGCAAATGTATTTAATGTTGTGCTTAGATATTATTTGAGAGGAAAGATATTCTTGGATTATTAACTGGAATTATAAAGTGCTCATTGCACTAAAATATTATTTTGGGACTACTGTTAATTATCCAAAGGAGTTCTGGACAATGCCATTCTCATACATCAGGACTGTTGGCAGAACAGTACATTTGATAATCTAAAATTCATATTAGAATATGATTCTTTTGAACTTGAATAGAACTTTTTAGGATTCCTTTGGATTCAATTCATAATACTGTTACTCTAACATTTTCATATAAAATCTTTGATAATTAAATTGTTTTTTTAAGTTTTACAAAACATTTTGGTTTTGCTTCTTTCTGTTACTTTGCTTATGACACTGAGTCGTAACAATGTTAACCGGCAACTTAACGAATAAGTTACTCTTTTTATTCCCAGAATAGATCATAATAGACCAGCACTACATTCACTATTCTATTGGTTCAAATTTTCACAAAATGCTATGTCAAAATTCTGCAAAGTAAAAAAAACTAATGATGAGTGTTTGTATTTGATAGCATGTACAAGATGGGAACAGTATTTCAACTTAAAAGACATCAGAAGTCTTTAAGCAAAGATGACCCGTCAATCACTGGTTTGACACATTCTATATTAGGCCTAGGTTTTTATCTTCTAGGGGCCCCCGAGTGGCCGAGTGGTCTAAAGCACTCACCATCACAGATCATTGCCATCTCACCCCTGTCTGTGTGGGTTTGAGTCTCAGGTTCGGCCAATGTGGGTATGTGAGAAAGCTTGCCAGAAGCTTCTCGTGGGTCGGTGGTTCTTTCCAGGGTTTTCCCAGGTTCTTCCTCCACTATTAATACTGGCCGCCATGTATAACCTATCTTGTGCTGAAAAATGGCGTTAAACCCAACAACAACAACAACTTTAACTTTATCTTCTAAGATGGCAGACTCCAGAGCTCTAAAATAAAAGCAGCTGAACTAGCTACCTCCTTACTGTATACACCTTTCCCTTAACTCACGAACCTGCTTGCAATCCTGGTTTGGTAAAATTGGTAAACAAAACCTCAATATATCACTCATTTTACCATCAAAAATGGTAGTTAGTGCATTGAAATTTAGCAATAACATTGTGAAGTTTGTATGTTTAAATAAGAAATCACATATTTTGTTAAAAATTCTTGGAAAAAATATTTTCTCAATGCAGTGAAAAAAAATACAATATTTTGTGATAATATTGATCAAATAAAAAATGTCAGTAATGCCTACTGGTAGCAATACTCAAAGAAATAAATACCAATTAAATAAGTCTTGCTAAAATGAAATTCATGTTTCAGTGTTTTAATGTGGTTTTAGTGTACTCATCATAAATGTGATATGCCCTCTTACATTCAAACATGAAAATAGTAAATCAAATATCACAGTGATGCATGTGAGTTTTTCCGTGAAAACCAAACTGTCTTTTTTTTTATCTCTGACTTGTCGAAGTGTCAGCTGCATTGTTGCAATCAATTAAAAGTTGACCAGCACAGTATTATCATGTTAATTAGTCTTTTGTATCAAATCAATTAAAGGGGTAGTTAAAAGTCATTCAAATATTACCTGCATAAAAACTAGCAGTTAGTCATGTGTTAATTCAACTCATTTCAATCGACTATTTGAACACTGTTAAGTACATGTAACATAACTAAAGTACCTGCTGGTAACATTAATCAGTGGTTTATTATATTCATTAGCAAATGTTATCAACAAGAGCATAAGAACCTAAAAAAAAAAGGTTACTAAGTGCATGAAATGCTTAGTTTCATAAGTATTGTTCATTATGGAGAAGCAATTTCCAAAATTTAGAGTGAACTTAAGTCCAAAATTGGCACTCAGAGGCCTGCTCAGAGATGAGCAGTAACAGTAGAATGTATCCACATTTACAAGCAAAATAGCAATGATATAATACACTGTTTTAGCAGGTACACATGTGATGTGTGTTGAGACCACCTGAAGTAGTGTTTTAAACAATCTTTCTGATAGTGGATATATTGAAAATAAAAGAACTTCTTAGAAAAATCTATTTACTGATAATTATTCCAATACGATTATTAGATAAATATTCTACACTGAAACCCAACCTCTTGCCACTGTTGATGTCCATCTAGTAATTTTTCAGAGGTCCCTTGGTAACTTGCATCCTTCCTTACATTGCAATCTATGTTTCTGGATCCAGTTGTGCATGAGTTATCCAGAAAGAGATGTATATAAGCAAAGACGTAAAAGAGATAGAAAGAAAGTCGGAAGAATTATATCAATGAAAAAAAAACATTCTGGCCAGAATGAATGAATGATAAGTTTACACATTGAATTCTATGAATAGGGTAATATGCCTATTGTCTGAAATAATAACAATACATGTAAAAATAATTAATAATACTAATGGTATTCTGTGTATGGCATTTTTTCAAGAACCAAAATTGAAAGCTAAACCTATTTTCAGATGTGATCTGTGTACAAAAGCCAGTCTGTCCTTTTCTAATATGTGACTATAATTAACAGGTTATACTGTACCTATATACATATGCACCTACCTACCCACCCATCCCACACAAACAAGAAGATGCATGTCAGGTAGAAGCAGGTTTGTGGAGAGAGAGAGAGAGAGAGAGAGAGAGAGAGACAGAGAGAGAGAGAGAGAGAGAGAGAGAGAGAGAGAGAGAGAGAGAGAGAGAGAGAGAGAGAGAGCAGTGGGTAGCTTCTGAAACTCTGCCTAAAAACTTATCACTTCTCTTAACAGTTTTGGACAGAGAGCTACCTTTGACATAGCAGCTGAAGTAGATCTCTGACAGCATTGAACAGTTCTGTGTCAGGTCACCAACTCCCTCCTGGTTCCCATCCACATACCACCGTTCCTGTGCAATCCGCAAACGTAAATTAGAGGTGCCACTTTTTTCTTCATCTGCTGAATCCCCAGTACTGAATGACACCCTCTTGTTGCGAGGACTTGCCAGCGGTCTACTCGGGTCAAAAGAAGCATCAAAGCTAAAGTCTTCATGCAAATCCCTGGGCAATGTAAAGCTCCACGGATTAACAAGTGACTCAATAATATTCACCATGGTAGTTTCATACATGTACAGTGGAACAAGCAATGGCTTTACTGGTTCTTCAACATCATGTTTTAGTTCCTCTGGTATGGGATCCTCTTCATCAACTCTCTGGCCATCATTACCTTTCTCAAAAAGTTCAGCCTGTTCTTTAGACTTTGCATCAACCCTTCTTAGGTTTTTTGTATCACTGTGTACACTCTTAGTTTCAGAAATATTGAGCATTAAAACCTTTCCCTCTTCCTCAAACTCTTTTTCTCTTTGATCATCATAACTACCATGGGCCTTAAGAAGAAGAAGGTCATCTAAAGAAGCTGGAAGAATTGTGATGAAGATACAATTACTGCTGAAGGCTCTGATGAAACATTTCCACTCTGGACTGCTTTTCTGTTCAGATGTGTTCTCAGACTGGTTCCTGGATTTTTCAACAGATTTTTCCTGAGACTGATTATTAGTTCTTTGTGTTGCAAGTTTATCAAGCGGGAAAACATCAGGGAACCCTTCATGGTTTTTCTCTCTGACATTCAAATGGGAAATGTAAGCTTTGCTCTGTTCCCCATACAAAGTGAAAGATCTCTGATGCACTTCATGTAACTCATCCAAAAAGAATGAAAACAAAAGGTTGTTTGCATTTTTGCTGTCTCTTTGCACTTCTTCACTGGCATTTGTGTCTGAAAAAAAAGAGCAAAACAGCAAAATAAGATAATGCATGCATTAAAATTCTTTACACGCAAGTATGTGTACTGTTCAGTAACAAAGTTTCCTGTCAAGAAACTCCAGCTATGGGACACAATTTTTGTCTTCAGTTATCAGAATGAAGTTCAAAAACAACAATATAATTGGATGAACATCAAAATCTTCCAAGTTCACTCTTAGACCCAGACTGATTCAATGGTTGAATTTGAATCCCTTACTCTGTTAGATGCAAATCTGTCCTGCTAACCATTGAGCCACCACATCTCATGTCTAATAGCCAAATGCAAGGGCAGCTGGCCATGATATCTAATCTAATGGATTTTTTCTGTAGAAATTTCTTCCATTGCTGTTGATTGTATATATTTTGAAAACAACTGTTTCAAGGTTTTTCTGGTTTTTATATCATTATCCATATCTGACAGCACATTAGCATCATTTGCATAGTACTGAAATGTCTCTATTTCAGGATGCTAAAGTTGTTGAAATTTTCTTAAGCTGTCTATTTAGATCAGTTCATAAATATTTGTTATTTTTAGTAACAGCAGCCATATTTGATATCAGATCAACAGTTTTTTGGAAGAAGTTGTTAAAAGTTTGTGTTTTTTGTGGGGGGGATTAACAGCAGTCGTCTTCATGTCTTCATTCCTGGATGCTTTCCATCTAATTTGGTCAAATTCTATTGAAAGTTTTAATTACACAAGTTCCATGCCAAATATAGCTGAAACTGGTGCAGTGGCTTTTGAGAAACAGCTGAAAATAGCAATTGCTGCCAGATGATACACGCAAGACCATACCATGGGCTCACTTGATATTATGGCCAGTAGAGCCAAAAGAACAGAAATGTGTTCACAGAACATAAATGTCCTCCCCACAGCCTAAAAAATGGTCTATATGCAAAACTTTGCTTGATGGAAAGTGGGACAGACAAGCAGTACGTTCCTCATCCACATCTATGGTGGGGGCATAAAAATCTGTAAATTTATCATCTCACATGTGACAATTTACTAAACTGATGTTTTTCAGTTCCATTGTTAATATGGCCTTAAGCTCTACCTTCTGACCTGCACACTACTAAGAATGTTTTTCACTTCCTTTGTTATAATTATGCATGAAATACAGAGACAATCCGTTTATATAAACACAATATATCAATAGTTTACTCAAAAGCTACAAGCGATTCACCTGGTAACCTAAGCTTTTGACCCTTTGATTCATCATCCCCATGAATGCTCCATGTACAGTGGTAAATGGGGTTCCAAGTATGACGCTTATCCATGAACTAAAACAGGTACTATAACATCTTTACCAAAATCTAAATTGACCAATGTGAATTTGATCTTCTGACCTCCAAATCCCAAAACAGATATCATATTCCATGATAATCTTCTTTACAATGTCTGACTGCATTTCTGAATTATTTATCCATGGCAACAGTTGATACTGGTGGATCCAAAATCTTTCACTATTAACCATGGACACAAAAAATTTAAATCTGCCCTCTGTGACCTTCACTTATAAACTCTTCATTCTTTAAAACTCTGGGAATGTATCTTCCCTCAGCTTGGCAAAAGTCTGATGATTAACTGATACAACCAGCAGAGACTGCACTTAAAAAAAAAAAAATGCATTAAATGTTGGCATGATCGATTACATTGGAACTTTGTGACATTCTTCAAAGGCAAGACAAAAAGAAAAGTAACTAATCAACCTTGCACATATATAATTTGTACAGTTGAAAAGAGGCTGGAAACATTCCAAACCAAGTGCCTCCACAGAATCATAAGTATTTTCTGGACCAACACCATCTCAAGTGAAGAACTCGGATGAACAGCTGGAGTGGAAACCATCAATGCGGCAGATGAAATGGGGCATCTGTACTGAATGCCATCTACTGCGCTACACGGGACATCTCTTCAATGGTTACCAAATGGAAAGAGAAAAATAAGGCAGGCCAAAGGAATCATGGCAACAGACAACAAAATGATCTCACAAGCAGTGGCCTGACTTGGAAAACAGCATCAAGAGTGGCAGTTTCATGAATGAATGAAATCCCTAGCTATAATAAACACTTCCAGGTTCACACAGCTGTCCGCTATAACAAGTGGTGTTAACTATAAAAAACCATAATACTATATTTGTGAAGTTCCCATTATTTAAGGTCAAAGCAGCTTTAGTTTTCTAGGTTAAAGGCAAAAGAAAGTGTTACTTTAGTCATTCCAAGTATTTAAGTGACTTATGTTTGAGTTGTCAAGTTTCACTGTAGTCTGCATAGCGAGGTATGTCCCCTATGTCATTCCTTTCTGGAGATCAAAAACTGATGTGGATTATTGCTAGAAATTTAGAATAGTGTAATACATTACAATAAGGTGCTTTACAGCAATGGACTATAGTCCGTGCATAGGTTGTCAAGTATAAAATGGCAGAAGGGGCATAGGGCCAATTCTTAATTAGGTCTGGGCTCTACCCTTACAAAATTAAAAGGAGTAAAGCTTTTAGTAGATCATAAGCATATGAAAGTCAACATATGTACACTGGAGATTGTAAATAGTATATTATACATCTGCCATGTCATGCTATTTCATGGAAACCATTTTTCTTCTTTCAGTCCCTCTGAAATTGCCCACTGACCTTTTAACCCCAAAATCAATAGGCATATTCAACAGTTTCAAATGCAAGCCATCTGCAAAGTTCGATCAAAGAATGTGGTATAAACTTTAGCAGTTTTGTTGAAATCATTTTCCTTATTTCAGTCACCGTGATCTTGGCTGTTGATCTAAAAAATTATGAGGGGTCTTCCTCATCTCAAATGCAAGCCCTCCACAAAGCTTGGTCAAAGCAGATGATAAAGAACTCAAAATATTGTGCAGAAACCAATTTCTTCTTCTAGTCACTTTGACATTGACCTCTGAGCCCAAAAATCAATAGACATCTTTTGTTTCTCATATGCAGACCATTAACAAAGTTAGTTTTCCATCATATAAGTCATGTTACTATGAGGAGTTATCCTTCATTTAGCCCCCCCCATGGCCTTGACTTTTGAACTTGTGAGCCAGATACACCACTCCCTTGATAACTTGCGCCCTGATAACTCGCAAACCCACTTATAACGCAGGGTCAGGCGTGGATCCCAATTTTTAAACCAGAAAATACCAAAAAAGCAATCCCTACTGGTTGAACTTGAAGAAAATCACGATCGAAATTGGTAACGGAAACTTTTGATATATCGCTTGTTTTATCGTCAAAAACAGTAGATAGGACCTGGAAATTTAATCAACATTATGAAATAACGACTTTTAATAAGAAGTCATATAATTTGTTACATTTTCTTTTCAAACGACATTCTTAGTAAACCGCAATTAACAATATTCAAGGACATTTCAATCAATGAAAATGTCACTTACACCAAGTGGAGACAGTACTTTAATAAATAAATACCAATTAAAAAAAAATTTTTATCAATTGAAATTTGTGTTCTCGTTCTATCTTTTAGCTCCTTTTAAGTGTAATCATCATAAATGCAATGTGTCCTCTTGTAATTAAACGTAAAATGTGTCAATCTACTGTAACAGCTGTGTCTGCGAGCGTTTCGCTGAGAACCTAATTAAGTGCCCACCGTGTTTTGATATTGGACTAGTGGAAGCATCTGTTGTATTGTTGCACTAAATAAAAAGAGGGCCTCCTTTTCTATTATCATGGCAATTATGTCTTCTGAATCAAATAAAGCAGGTGGAATTGAAAAAAAGTCAAAAGGCATACAAATCCTACAAGCTTAAGAACCAGCGGCACCGGTTGTATGTCTGGTAACTCATTTCATTTGATCAATCAATCACTGTGATACATTTTATTGTGTACATATCTAATTAAACTACCTTAAAAATTACCTACTCAATCATAAATGTGATTAAAGACTGCAAGGTAACCAAGTGAAATGAGTACTTCATCAAATAATGAGCTTTGTTTCACAGATACAGACCAATGTGGGAAAAATGAGTTTCAGAGAATTCTTGAATTCGCATGTAGAGATATCCTCAAGCATGATAAGAAGTTTCACTATTACTTTTGCAATGAAATCATGGCATCAATATTTTACTAATTAAAAAATACAAAAATTGAGTTTCGACACAGACGAATGTCTGACGAAATAAATGTTACCCTGTTTTTGATAAAAAGGAATCTTGTTTGGTAGTGTATCAACAGTTAGTCTGGTTCCCTGCTTCATAGACTCCTAGTTTCGTGAAATACTATTAAACAACACTCCAGGAACCAGACTAATCAACAAGACAAAAAGCCATGATGTAATACACAAATGTTTTCACATACCGTGTTTGGTTGTTGAAACCAGTTGCAATCATGTTATCGATCTTTCAGATGTTGGACATTTTGAAAATAAATGTGATATATAGATAATAACAAACAACTTCATCAGAAAAAGCGCTTTATTGACAATTTTTCTCAACTCGATTATAAAACGACGATTCAGCCATTAAACAGCACAGTCTCCCGCCCAAACCCCACGTTTTTCTAGATGTCTAGCGGGTTTTTTGGAGGTCCCTCGGTAACTCGCGCCCTCGCTTATAGTGCGGTCTGTGTTTTTGGACCCCGATGTGTGCAAGTCATCAAGGGAGAGGTGTATTTGATAGATTTCTTCACTATCCCAAATGCAAGTAACTTGCAAAGTTTGGTAACAGTAGCTGGTGGAAAATTCAAGTTTGTGTGTGAAAACACAATAGGGAATAGACAAATGGACAGACCAACCATGAGATAGTTAACACCATAACATTGCATGCACAGTGTTATGAAGAGCAGAGAGAGATTTATTTGGTGCATATCTGAGTGCACACATGTGCATGCATGCATGCATGAGTGTGTGTATATCCATGCATGAGTGTGTGAAAATAATTTCAAGAAAAAGAATGATAAATAGAAACCTTGATGGATACAAGGAAGGAAAGAAAGATACAAATAGTGTAACTTATTCTGTTATATCATGAGGAAGAAAGTTATCTTTCCTGTAAGTCCTTCTCATTTCTGAATGTAAAATCCTCAAATAGGAGTCTTTTCTTTTTCCTCTTGCAGTTATTACCTAGAGTGTAGATGGGAAAAAGAAGTTCTGCCTGCTGGCTCCTCTTCAGCAGAGACAAGATGCTGAATGGAAACTGTACATGATGAATGTTTTCAGTGATGTTCGTCAAGATGGTCTCTGCCTGCAATCTTCAAAGATACAAAAATAATTTGAAATGTTCACTTATTTCAAGTCAGCTGTATAGCAAGCTTACACAACATATACAACTTGAAATGTTTACCTATTAATGTGAACTGTATAGCAAGCTTACACAACATACACAACTTGAAATGTTTACCTATTAATGTGAACTGTATAACAAGCTTTCACAACATATACAACTTGAAATCTTTACTTATTAATGTGAACTGTACAGCAAGCTTATACAACATGTACTCAATAGTCCATATGGCTAGGATGGAGATGAGGAGATCTGAGGTGAAGGAAGTACCAACCATGGATGGACAATGCACATGCTGGCTTCAGAGATTGACTTAGAACCACAAAGGTGCATAATGAGTAGTTTACCATTCTGTAAAGATTCTTTAACTATACCCCTGGTTGTATTATTATTATATCATTGCTGCAAGAGTATACACAATTATGAGCAAACTGGCATCAATTACAAGCTCTACTTCTGTCAAGAATACCACTTTAAAGACATCTTCACCTGAGCAAACTGGAGCCAATTACAAGTTCTATTCTTTTCATGAATACTCCTAAAAGAAATCCTCTCATGAACAAAGTGATATCAGTTACACATTCTACTTCTGTCAAGAATACTACTTTAAAGAGTCCAAACTGATGTCAATTACAACTTTTACTTGGGTCAAGAATACTCCTTTGAAGAAATCTTTAAACATGTATACTGATCTCAATTATAAGTCTTCCTTCTGTCAAGAATACTACTTTAAATAGATGCTCTCATGAGCAAATTGACATCAATTACAAGTTCAGCCTCTCCCATAAATACTCTTTCCATGAGAGCCTCTCACAAGCAAAGAATGATGTATGTAAAGCCTGCTAAGCCTATACCTAAAATGCTGCAGTCTCCTACCAGCCTCTGTGTGTGATTTGGATTTTTTAAACGTAGCTTTAACAATCTTTCAGTCATATCGCTACAATGTCTGCAGTGTGGCAGTTTATAGTGATGTCTAGCACTGGTGTATCATGCCGTAAACATGCAGCATCATATCCCACCCAGTGTCATATTATCCTGACAGCAGGCCAACCAGTTCTAACACTAACCTCTTTGTGCTGAGCACCTAGCAAGGCAGCTGTCAGTACCATTTTTATAGTCTTTGGCATGACTCAGCTGGGGTTCAACTCCACAACCTTCTACACCTATGGCAGACACTCTAACCACTAGGCCACTGGAATCCAAGGTAGGTCATTTTCTCGGGATTCTCCAGTTTCCTCCAACACAAAAGACAACATGGTACAAACAGCTAAGCAATGAAGAGTGCTAACTACATGCCAAGAACATGTACAATTAATGTACAATAGACACAGCAGTCAACTTCTTATACACACACACCTTCTATATTGAAAAACTGACCTTATTAAAGAGGTTAATGCAAACAAAATAGTTATAAAAAAAAAAACTATTCTGGTGTTGGGCAAGGATAACATTGTTCATTTCAGCCATAAAGTGGGTATGCCTAATACTTTGCAATGATGCAAGAAGACTCTATTCTGAGAGTGCATAAAACACAAATATTGACTCTCATGTGCTGAGAACTAAAATAAAGTAAAATTATTTGAATAGCAATGAGAAAACTTTTATATATTTAATGGAATTCATGACCATACCATGAGAGGCAACAGTAGAATGAGAGGTGAGGGACCACCTTGCAAGTTTCATCCAATTGGGTAAGATATTTTTATCTTGCAAACACACTTGGGATGGGTTACATATTTTTATACTGTCAACACATCCAGTACTAATTTTATGAATCCCAAAAAGCTTTTGTAATATATAATTTAAGTAATGATGCTCTACTGGATTGGACTGCTTACCCATTGTTTGCCAGTTGTCCAAGGTCTGCTGGTATAGCACTGTTCTGGCAAAGGTACATCAAATGCTCAAAAGTCACAAGGGTAGACACACATTCTAAATCCTGAGGGAAGAACTGAAAACAGAAAAATCTATGATCAACAATAATTTTTGTGCTTTACAGATGTATTATTTATCAACTTGGGCTGAAAAATATCTTACAGTGAAATATCAATTATCCACACTCCTTAGGATACATGGATTTTCCCTGGATAGCTGTTTGAATAGCCCAGCAATCATACATTGTTATCGTTGGTTTCAAATAGCATTGCAAATAGTATCCAGCCATATCAAAAAATGTATTAATGCAGACAGCTTGAAAAATGGATATAATGAGTTTCTTGTACATAGGTTTCAATTATTTAATACTTTTCTTTAGTTAACTCACACTCAAAAGTTCAAGGAATTTGAAATGTGAGTTTCCACACCTGAAAAGAGTTGCCAGAAGTTAGTATGCCTTGAAGCAGTGGTTGCCCTTGTACAATCAAGCGCTACTGTCAGGTCTGCATCATTATAAGCAATAATAATTTTTTCCCAAAATTATTAAGATGCTTTCTTAAAAAAGTAGAACTTATTATAAAACCAAATAAAAAATTTGAAACCAATTTCTAGAGAAGTAAATGACCAAAATCAGCTGAAAAACTGGAGCTTATGCACCCCTGTAAGTAGAAATCATGGGGCAACATGATCGTAATTTTAATATTATGAATACCTTGATCATTACGGGATGAAATGAATACATGCTTTTTGCATTAATATAGAATAAAGCATAAATAAGATAACATTCTTCACATATTTTTCAGGCTGTTGGCATTAATACATGCTTAGATGCAATAGCAGATACCACTTGCAATGCCAATTAAAAAAATTTGAACCAGAGGCGAAACCAAAGGGTTCAATTTCTTTCGAGAGTGTTCTGACCAGTTTTGTAACTTTCTAACCTGTGCATGATCATTAATATTGCATGTAGTCTGGGGGCCCCGAGTGACCAAGTGGTCTTAAGCTCCCACCATTACAGATCATTGCCACCTCACCTCTGTCTGTGTGGGTTCGAGTCTCAGGTTCAGCCAATGTGGGTATGTGAGAAAGCTTGCCAGTAGCTTCTCGTGGGTTGGTGGTTCTTTCCAGGGTGATCTCGGGTTCTTCCTCTGCCATTTATACTGGCTGTCATGAATAGCCTATCTTGTGCTGAAAAATGGCATTAAACCCTACAACAGCAACAGCATGTAGTCTAATTACCATACATACTCACTCATAAGTTAAATCAAACTGCCAACTGCACAGACCCAGATCTGCCATCCCATAACACTCTGGCAGATCTGGGTCTGTGCAGTTTGTAAGAAGTAATCAGTAGAACAAACAGCATAAACTCCAATCTACATGCACATTATGCTATGGCAAATCAGGATCTGTGCTGTTTGCGGTTTCACTTGCCTTGTAAGTGAGTATATACTGTAAATTTATTAAAATTGCATAAATTAATTTTTTTTCAAAAGGAAAGGCTTGTTAAAACTGAGTTATCTAGTCTTTTTAATAACAAGAGTACCAATTATACTTGCTAACAAGTCAGAGCCAACTACAAACTGCATAGACCCAGATCTGCCTTTACATAATGTGCCAGCAGAGCTGAGTCTATGCAGTTTCTTAGAACTAATCAGTAGAACAAACAACATAAACCCTGATCTACTTAAATATAATGCAATTGCAGATCAAGGTTTATGTTATTTGTAGTTCAGGACATGACTTGTAAGTGGGTATATGATTCTCTCGTAAGTTTACAAATAACATAATACATCTATTGCGAAGTTTCAAGGAACCTTGGAATCAAATTATACTATGATTTTTCCAGGTGTACAAATAAGTATAGGTCAAACTATTAACTATAATTTTCCAAAGTATCCAACATCTGACAAACTTTCATCATTGATGATATATCAGAAAATATGAAAACTTCATGCAATATGGTGTGTGTGTGTGTGTGTGTGTGTGCATTTGATTGTTTAATTAGGTATGAATATTGTTTCAGAGCTAAAGCAGATCTGTTGTATCTATGATCATGTTACTGGTAGCCATGTTTTACTTAAGTGTTCAGGCTCGTAGATAATATAATACAAAGGTTTTCTGAAAAGGTCTGAATATATTGTTACAACTTTCTTATTTCTTTGAAACTGTCAATAAACAAAATAACATCTTCTACAATGATCTACAGATTCACATACAGCATGCCAGACACCTGCAGATGCATGCAAATGATGTAACATATGTTAATGACAGCCACATAAAAATGTCAGAGAATGACAATTCCGCTACTGAGGAAAGAGCATAGTAGAACATCTAGAAGCTCTTAGGGTAATCTCCCACAGATATCAAGACCAACACAAAAAAAGTTTACTGTCATCTCATATAATTCTGAGGTGGTTTTATCATTCTAAATACATGTATGGTCACGAATCCATGGAAGATGATCTGCAATCTGGAATACTGCTGTCTGCGATTGATGAATAGAAAGTGGCTTCTCTCAAGGGGGAACTGTTTTTGGTGAAAATGCTTGATGGAAAATATTTCTATTATCATAAGCATGATCAGTTGTTTTTAATATAATGAAGAATCATTTGAAGTTCACAAAGGTTTGTGCAAGAAGGGTCCTGCATAAGTTGAATCCTGTTAAAAAACAGAAACAGGTTGAAATTGGCAAACATCTACTAATCAAATATAAAAAGAGTGACCAGAGGCATTTGAAAGATACAGCCACAGGTGATGAAACATGGATTTACTTTTCTGAACCCTACTTGTAAGAAAATAATAGAATTTGGATTAGATAAAATGAGCAGAGACAACAAATCATTCCATGTAGTCAGACTGTCAAAAGAGTTTTATATGCATTATTTTCTTATGTAAAAAAGTTGTCCTGGTACCTATACCCACTCCATTAGTGTCATTACACATTACTATATATACTCACTTATAAGTTGAGTCAACTGCAAACAACAAAGCTCCTGGTATGCCATAGCATAATGAGCCTGCTGGTCAGGGTATATGTTGTTTGTTCTACTGATTACAAGCTACACAGACCAAGATCTGCCAGTGCATTATGCAACAGCAGATCTGGGTCTGTGCAGTTTGCAGTTGGACTCGTCTTATAAGCAAGCAAATATGGTATAATGCCTATAAAGTATTACCAAACTTTGCATTAGCACAATTGTTTCCAAGGTATCCATCTACTCCATAACAACACAACAGTACATAAAACCTGTCATGACAAACTTCCTGAATGAGCACAAAATCTAACTTTACCACATCCTCCATACAGCTGTTATAGTGTAAAGATTTATTTATTTCAGGTGGTATTGTAGTAATCTATGTCTTGGATAACAAGATACATTTGTGTATAATTCTCTTGATAAATTTAATTATTGTTTGGCCATGAGAGAGGCGTACATCTGCATTTATTGTTAACTTTAGTAGCAGCAATTCTAAAAAATTTTTTGTGGGGGGGGAGGAATAATATTAATCATGCAATACTTACTCACCACTATTATGTAGCTTATTAGATTTTTGTGTCCAAAAAAAAAACCCTCGTCTGTTTGATGTGAATACATCTTCCCAATAAGCAGAGATTTGTCAATTAGACACTGTCTTGTGCAACTGCCATGCCTATGCGGAAACAGTCATCTTTTTCCTAGACAACAGTGCTCCATAACCTCAGATTGAAGTGGGAGGAGGGAATTTGGTCATAGCAATGGGTAATTATTGCACAATTATAATTAGTTTACCCAACCCCAAAACTACATTTTAACAGCAGCAATACATTACCCATTGCTATTATGTAGCTGAATTTGTCAGTATGTGGTCAGGTGATGTTTTAAAACTGATTAAAACAGAGAAAATGGAAGTACTACTATTAGAGGGAGACATCAATTTTGCAAATTGCTGATGTCTCTCTGGGCCACATGTTGTGCCACAATGATGGATCCCAAAGAAAAAAAAAAACTAATGCACTTTGTTGTTGCAAGGGTACAAAATTAGTCAGCATAACACATCAACATTAAGCCCGACATATGGATTAGTCTTGCCATAAATTGTTGATTGCAAGTGATGGAATCTGTTCAGTTTGTGGCATGCATTGAATTTTAATTATGACTCACTTGATTAATGGTCAGAGCTAGATTTAGTGCAATGTTAATATAAAGTCAACAGCAGTAAAATGACAAAAGTTGAGACAAACCAGGGGAAAATTTTAGGAAGTTGTGGTCCATTTGAAACAGGTGTCATAAAATGATATTTTTGAGAATAGTTATTAATAAAGGTGGATTAGAGAGGATTATTCTTACTTCTATGAGAGTGATAACAATTTTTGGCTGTTAAAGTAAGTAATTGTGATTGGCTAAGCTAGACAAAGGGGTGTGTATTCCCAGATGGAGTTTTGGGGTTTAAAATAATCTCCCTCATGATATTAGTCATTCCAAGTTTTTCTGTCAAGGGGTAAAGTCTGATGGTCTCAGAGAAAAATTAAGAAGTAATTTTTCGCATTAAACAAATCATCCAAGGGACAGGGGCTCTGGAACTTATAAATACCTGGATCCATAAAAAAGACAGGGAATTCTCTGATGATAAGGGAGCATGTGCTCAGGAAGGCAAGGTTAGTCTCAATTACATGTTCAGTGACATAAGCTTGTAATTATTGTTGAATTTATTCATTTAAATTCATTCTTCAATTTTTCCTATAGTTCAGAAAATAATTGTGTATGTTATCTGATTCATGTATGGTAAGATTGTCATACAATATTTTGTTGATATGAATGAGTTCAGATTCAGTTGTTTGTATGTAATAGAAATCATTTAGTGTATATTTCATGCATTTCTTTTGATACAAATTTTGTGAATCTGTAAGTTACCTTTCTTAAATGTTATCATATATGCTGAAGATTGATTTTTCTATGTCAGTAAATTTATGTCAATGAATCGCTAATTAGCAAAGTAAAATAATTAAGACAAGGAGATAGTCCATTAATTCATGTGTAATTAAGTTGTGAATTCTCTTCAACCGAAAATCGAGGAGTGTGCCAATCAGCATAGATCAACTGGTAATTTATAGCCACAGAGGGGTGTGATGGTTTATCTAAAGAGGTCTAATTATATCTTGGTCTCAGTAGGAATGCGAGAGCAGCTAGAAAGACATAAATTCATGTTAACAGAGTTGTGAGTGTGTATTTCACTGAGAAATGACCATAGCTAGTTCTGTTGAATTTCGATTGACAATATCTGATGAAGAAGAGAGGGAAAATTGGTTGATCCCAGGAGAAAAGAACCTGACAGGTATATAGGTTGAGTACTATATTTTATTTTGAAGGAAAGAAAATAGCTCCATATCTGTATTGCACAGTGGGAAAAGAGCACAGTCTGCAACAAAGAGGTTCATGACCCGAAAAGGTGAGTAAAGAGAGAAAGAGAAGGAAAGAAATAAGGAAACACTGATCTATCAAAAGCAACAATTTGAAAATGATCAAAGTACCAGGTGATGCTGACATGCTGGCAATTTGAGTTTGATCAGTCACTCTATCATATGATGAAATTGTTCTGTCAGTATAACAGAATGGCTATGGAATTTTGCATAATTTTTTAAGTCTATTTCTGAGAGAAAGTTAATTATTCACAGGTCATGTAAAATCTCATTTTGTTTATGTAACTGATTAAATTGTTGATGTTTTTCTATTTTATATCTGTGCTCATACTTCTGTTATCCCATCCCTTAATTTCATATTTCATATTATTAATTACTTGATCCGGGCAATAACATCATGGCTGATCATCTCCTAGATAATGATAACCAAAAACCATAAGGAGTGAGGGAGATCACACATCTCCACCACCTCCTAAAGTTGTGCTAACAAATGGAGGTAGATAGAGGAAAGGTTTAATGGGATCGTCAAATGCTACCTTCATGATGTCCTCCATGAAAGTGATTTCAATAAGCCCAGGAGGCACTGATGGTTCAAGCCTCATGCATTTCATTTAGATAGAAACACAGTGCCTTAATTGGCCATAAAAGCCTATTTTGATTATCTCCAGCACAGATTTGGCTGAAACTAGGAATCCTATAGGTGTTGGAGCTGAAATGGGGCTATGAGAATGATATGAGCAGTGGAAGTTCAGATTTTCTGTAGAACTTGAAGTAGCAGTCGAAATAGTGGGAAGGCATATGTGAACAGACAATTCCACTGGAAGATGAGTATGTCCACTGCCCATGCTCTCTGGTCTGGGAATGAAGACACATAAAAGGGAAATCTGTGTAGAGCCTGGCCGCACACAAGTTCACCAGTTTTCCCCCCAGTCAGAAAAGGGACTCCATTATATATCAGTGAAGAGTCCATTCCATGAGAACTATTTTTCCTGACCTGGACAGATTGTCTATTAAAATGTTCTTCTTTCCTGGAATGTGTTGAATCCACAGGGTAATTTTCTCTGAGGTGGCCCAGGAATGGAGTTGCCAGACCTCCATACAAATAGAAGGGACATGTGTGCTTCCCTGATATCAGAGATATGCTATGATGGATATGTTGATGGAGGAGACCATGACACATCGACCGCTTATTCCGGAAATGATTCATCCAATGTCTAATGACCCTGGAAAATTATGGCCTAAGTAAGCACCTCAACCAGAATCTGATCTGTTGGAAAATATATAGGAGTGGGGGTCAGGTGCATGCATGGGGACCACAGTCAGGATCTGTCCCGATTGATCCACCAGTGCAAATGGTGATGCAAATCTGGTCCTAAGGGAATCAGAGCTGAAAGGAAATCTCTATGTGGTTTCCACCTTGTGAGAAGGAGAAACTATAGAGGGTGCATATGGAGACATCCTAACAAAACTACATCTGCAGTGGCATTCAAGGTTCCCAATAGGAATAGGTAAGGCAAGCAGACAATAATGTTTGTACTTGTAGCAACAGTATTCAAACTATTCGATCCACAGAAACCCGGACTGAGTTCTGACTCATGAGAAAGTAATCCTAATGTAAACAAAGTCATGAGATGGAATAAGTTCCGACTTCTCAAGACTGGGTAGAAGACCCAACTGAGTTACTGTGGACCAAAGACGGAACAAATCCTGATGGAGGGACTGATCAGCCAGTCATCAAAATACAGGAGAATTGGGGTTCCCAGTATTCAGAGATAGGATGCTACTAATCCCTTAACTCAGGTGAAGACTCGGATGCAGAACTGATTCAGAACAGCAGAACCCGGAATTGAAAGAGTTCCTGATTCAAGTAAAAAATGGAGGTATTTCTGATGTGGAGGAAAATCCAGGATGTGCACATAGGCATCGTAAAAGTCTAAGGAGACTGCCATATCTGATGGATGCATCGCTTTCCTGACTGAGGAAGTGGTCTCCATCTTGAAATGTTCCCCAAAAAGAAACTGGTTTAATGGGGAGAGATCAATAATGAAACAAAATTTCCTGCTTTTTTTGGTGACCAAGTAGATTCAAGTATAGAATGCAGGACACTGATCATTCATGATACTCTTCATTACCCCTTTCTGCAAAAGGATGTGCACTTCTTCCCTAAATTTCACCAGATCTGACAGGTGAAGCAACATGGGGGTCCATGATGGAGGGGATGGAGTCCTCCTACAAAGAGTCTCTTGGCTTCCAAGGGAGCAGCCCTTAAAAGGTCTTTAATATGAATAAGCAAGACCTTAGAGAGAAGTCCAGTGCAACATTAGAATGGATGTGTAGAAGTTCTGCCAATAAAAAGCCATTGCAACAGAAAGTGAATGCCTGGATGTCTTGGCCATTCCAGAGTGGACCATTATCTTACTGACAATTCTCCACTCAATGGGAAAATGTATTCACATCAAATGGTCGAGATTTTATTTTCAACCCCAAAAAGTAATAAGGTAATTTTCAACCCAAAAAGGTAATAAGCTATGAAATAGTGATGGGTAATGTATTACTGCAGTTAAATATGGTATCAACTAGCCACTGGGTGCTGTTACCTGCAACAGTGCAGTCTAGCAGGCAAATCAACAAAGAAACCCATTAGAAATCAGGAAACGTGTGTTTGTAGACTTACAATAAATTACTGATAGCAAGATTCCCTTTAAAGCCATATACTGAAATTTGCCACCATTTGTAGCAAAATTTGTAGCTCTTTCGGTAGGTGTAAAGTACTTAAAATAGATTTAAGTAGTTACAGTGTAATCTGGAATTAATTAACTCATTAGGAAATATTTTACAAGTAATTTCCAACATATAACATTTTTTGAAATTCTTGTATGCATTAAATCTTATTAATGAGTGTGAATGGAGTGTAGATATACGGCTATTGATTGGTTTTAGAATTTAGGTTTTGTGCATTTTAATGTGTATAATCGAGCTAGATAAATGTCTGCTGTAACACAGTGTTGCTCAGCATTTTTCTAAAAAGATCTTTAGGGAATGCTTTCTTTGAGGCTGGCTGGTTTCATTTATAAGCTAAGATCAACCATAGTGCAGGGACCCAGGCAGGCAGGCAGGCAGTCAGTCAGCGAGACAGCATGAGAATTAGCATTCTTCAATGTGTAAAAGAAAAACCCTCTCATTTATCTGATTCCCAAAGTAGAGCACAGTTATATCAGATTCGGCACAGGCCTGATTTAAACTCCAAGTGATTTTGGACTGAATCCCATTAACAAAGATTTACTAAGGAGCTAATAATTTTAAAATGCCATGCGGTTGAAAGTGCAGAGTTCCAGTGTATGATCAACATACCCAAAGGTGAATACAAAATGGTATTTAATAACTGGATAATCAGACAAAGAAATCATCGAGAGGGACAGGGGAAGTACTTCACAGGGATGCACGGATGTACTGTTCACCAATAATGAACACTGTTGTGCAGCACACTAATATTCAAAACTTTTTTAATACCCCCTGTACTTACATGGCTAGGTACTATATTGTTTCCATCTTAACCTATTTTACTTGCTGCCCACATGAAATGGCCTCAGTAGATCATTTCTAAGACATAAACAATATTCAGGTGATACATTAAATTCCAATATTTAAAACTCATTTACAGCACAACACCATACCCAGATCATGTTAAAATAACTCAAAATGGTCTGCCATACAAACTTTGGATAAAGCCAACTGAAGGATAAATGTGTTTATATCCATGCACTTTTTGAGGTTTTGTCAAAGGATTATGGGATTCTGCCCATAGATGCATGCTAAATACATGCAGCAAGCAACTCCATTCAAGATTAAACCCTGAGATACAACTGTTTGTGGTCTAAGAATTGGTTTTATAATGTGAACCATCTCCTGGGAACAGAATTTCTTTTTAGATTCATGTATAGGGGTTGGAGCTAAACATGAAAGTAAACTACATATGGATATGCAGCTAAGTTGCAGAAATCTGATTTTTAATGATCTGTCATATATTGTTCAAATCCATGATCCCTTGTTTGAGTTGTTCTCAGATAAATAAGTGTCAGATTACTGTAAGTGGACTGTATAAAAACAAATTGTTGGATTGGCAAACATACCTGGAGCCTTCATGATCAAGCAGTCTAGATACAATATATACTCACTTAAAAAGTCAGATCCAACATCAAACTACACAGATCTAGATTTGCCATTGCACTATGCACTGGCAGATCATTGGATATATTCTTTACAGTCAGATCCAACATCAAATTGCATAGATCTAGATCTGCCATTGCACTCTGCACTGCCATCTACAAATCATAATTATACACATAATATTGCTCGCTGGGTTTTATTCTTATGAACACTTTAATGAGCTGAAAACTGGAATATTTTTATGTATCCTGAATTATCTGTGCACAAGAAAGGAATAAACAGTGTATAATACATTACAGACAACAAAAATTTATGCCAGTATTATCCAAATATTGTAACTCTCAAATGTATTATCTTGGCTCTGTCTTAACAAAATTTCCTACACACTTTCAACTTGTATTCAAAATTTGTCTTCAATAAAATTCTCCAAAATGAAACTTGAGCAAAATTAATTTTGATTTTCTTCTTAACTTTTTTTTACAAATATTAACAAATTCAATGACGTTTGCAGATTATTAGCATGCCCTCTGAATCCAAGTTTCAAGTCTGTGTTTAATTACTGATATATCTCAAGAATACAGTCCACTTTTTTAGGAAGATGTGGTGGAAGGAGAGCAAGGGGTACAAATCATGTGGTCAGATTTTATGCAAAAATGTATAAAGGTAGACAACAGTGGAAAAATAGCTTGTCCTTCACTATTATCTCTGGGTGACCCATGTAGTTTCTTGATATCTGATGCAAGGTCTCAGTAAAGTCTGGATCAAACGAAGATCAAGAACTGAAGTAGACAGTTCATTCCACTGTACAGCCTGACTGACCCTTCTCCAGTTGATCTGCTGATCTTCTGATCCAGTTCTATAGGTGGATTCTAGTTCCAGTCAAATCTACCTCACCTGGAAATGGGGTATCAACTGTTTTGGGAGTCAACCTTTAACAGCATTTTTGCTGTATTTTCTGATAGTAATATTGAATTGTCACATATTATAAGAATGAGGTACAGAAAACAAATGCATCTTCTATTAACCTGTTATAAAAACCTTGTAATAATGACACTATTATATCATAGGTCATGTGATCTGTAATATATTGCTATCATGTGTAAAATTCAGAAATTGCAATTAGATCAACATGATGTCAGTATTGTCTTGTACTAACTGCTTTACTCCAAATGGTAGCACCAAGCAATTATGTATAATTGGACACTGGATAAATGTTTGATTGAATTATTTCCAAGTTTTTCCCTCATAATTTACAGCAGTGTCATGAATGCATGATATCATGCTGTATGAACAAGAGGAAGACTACAGTGCAAAATACATTTACACTACATGCACTGTCCAAGATTAATTTATGGCCAACAAGGTGCATTAGTAATATATTCTATTAGATCTGCTTTACGCATTTTTTTCAGTCCACGTTTTCTTTATGGAATTTATAATTGCACATTTTATGAATTTGTACCGATTGCAGGAGGAAGGGTTGTTGAGGCTCTAAAGGGGGTAAATAAAGAAGGATCTTATTTGCCATACCAATGTTATTACTGATTCAATTTCATGAAATTGCTCCCTATATTCAGACCCTCTGAACCCCTTTTTCAGAGCAGGTGAGGTGACTACATTTTTAGTTCTGGAACAGTCCCTGAAAATGTCATTTATCCCAAATCTTCAATGTAAATTTTATCCAAACCCTAGCTGTATTACATTTGCATTTATTTCTCATAAATGTATATGGTGACACATGTGCATATATTGTTCTTGCTGCTGTTTATATTATGAAAATGTTTTTTTTGGCGTGGGAGGGTAAAACTATTTTTTGAATTAAGCAATACCTACCAATCATTATTGAGCAGTTATAGTATTCTGCGCCAAAAAAACCCACCATCCATTTAATGTGATTACATCCTCCCATAGAGTAGATAATTGTCAGTATGATAACAATCCACTCATGCACCTAGCATGGCACAGGTGTTGAAGGGTCATCTTTTTCACAGATGACAATTCCACATGGATATCAGAGCATGGTGGGACGAAGGCATTTTGCAGATAGATTAATACACCAGCCTTTTGCTGCCCTTTTATGTTTGGAAGGTTGTGCTGTTATTTCTTAAAACAAGAGCCTAAGGTGTATATTTAAAGACAAGAGACTGTACCCAAACCCCTAACAGGTGGGATACACAAGATAACTCTTATGTCCTTTAAAGAAATTAATTCTAGAAGAGAGAAAAGGTTACCAACACAGAAATTATTATTAGTGTGACACCAAGATTCGAATTAACTGTATAAGGGAGATCACTAACATCATAAACACTCAGTACAAATTTTCTCTGGTGATGAGCCAGGCATAAATGTCCATATATATGGAGTCCTTGAAAAAGATGACCATTCTATGCATGTGCCATGCCAGGTGCACAAGTGGATTACATCATACTGACAATTCTCCACTTGATGGGGGGGATATATACACAGCAAATGGACAGCATTTTTTCACACTAAAAAGAAAACCTGCATTATAGTGATGGGCACATTTTTGCTGCTATTAAAAAGTAATTAAATAAATGGTCAACCTACATTTAATATATTATGCAGTTATTCAAGAAGAGAAGCCATGTGCACCACATAAAGTATTATTGTTTCCTCGGTTCCATTCTAATATACCCCCCAACAAAAAAAAAAAACAACTACATTTTAATAGCAGCAATATCTAACCAGTCATTATTGCATAGGTGAATTTGTCTGTTACTTGGGCAGACTAATGTATTAGAACTGAAAAATGAAAGGGAGAGATGCACTTTAATGAATGATGGTATCTCTCTCGGCCACATGCTGTGCCACAAGAAAGGGTTTCAGAGAAACAATGCCTATCCACGGTTGTACTAAAGATTGGAGGATGGATGATGAGAAAGAGTGTGTGATCACTAAATGCTGCTGTCATGACATACTCCTAAGAAGAATGATTTCAATAGGTCTCTGTGGCAGTGACAGCTTGAACCCCATGGGTTTCCAAGTTGATAAAGAAAGCCTTGATCAGCAAATGGCTGATAAACTCTTCATAGTAGTGACAATCCACCACAGATTGATGGAAGCCAAATATCAAAGGCACCCTTCAGAAGAAGTTATTTTTACTCTTCCTTTTCTTTCAGAAGCATTGCGATAGAATGCAGTGCCCTGACAAGGCATAACAGCCTGATCATCCCCTGCACTGATTCATCTGAGACTGGGGATCTCTGTGGGTAGGAGAACTAGCTACAGATGACTTAATTTAGCAAGATTTGGCAAAGAAGAGAAACAGAATCGAAACTGCCAATCACCAGAGATGGCCAGTATCAAAGACAAGGCTCTGTCTTCTTGTAGTCAGCAAGGTGAGAGTGTAAGGTCCTGAAAAAAGAAGCCTCACTCAATGATTCATAGGGGGTTTGGTGAAAGATCACAAAACACAAGACAGATTCCATCTGGGCATAAAACAGTAGGAGACTAGGTTTCTACCATATACTAATTACTTGTTAAATCAGTGATGTGTGAATAAAACCAACTGCTTTGCCCTGAGAGTATTTAAATGAGAGCATTTAAATGTGTTGGAATGGCAGTTCTACAGCCCTCAACAGTGGATAATTAACATCCCTTGTGCTTGAAAAGAAACAAAAGAAAGTCTGTGACAGTACTCACAGATGGACAGCTAGGAACAATGTGCTCCTACTTCACTGATCACAAAAGATTCTAAACCTGCCATCAAAGATCTTGAATGTAGAATCTCTTTTGACCTGAATTATGCAAGTGGCAACATAGCCCAAAAACTTGTTCTTGCTGATGGGTCATTTGAGATGAGCCAAGTGAGAAAGTGGAGAATATTAGGCTGCATGTAGGAGGGAGCCTCTGTGCTGTAATAGAACATTCCTTCTCCAGGATAAGGACCTGGCTTGATCTATCAGCAGGTCTAGAAGAATGTTACACCATGATCATTGGTGCCATAGCGGGACCATGAGGATATGGCAGTGGATGTTCTGAAATGAGAAGAATTGTAGCAGCAGTTGAGATAGTGGGAAGGTGTACACGAACAGATGATCCCACCAGAAGCTGAAGTCATCCACTGCCCATGCCCTCTGGTCCAGGACTAACAAAACAAAAAAAGGAAGTCTGTTCTTGAGCCTGGTCACAAACAAATCCACCACAGGCTTTCCACCAGTGTAAAAAGGGATTCTGTTATGGAGAAGTGTATAGACCATTCCCTGAGGACTGTTTCATCTGACCTGGACAGACTGTCCACTAATACATTCTTCTTGCCCAGAATGTGGTCAACTCAGGGATGTGATGGCCCCCAAGGCTGCCCAGCAGAGGAGGTTCCATACCTCCAAAGAAAGAGAAGGAGCATGTGTGTCTCTCTGATGTTGGAGATAAGCTATATGATGGCCATATTACTGGAGGAGACCATGAAACATCAATTCCTTACTCTGTCTATGCACCACTGGAATTTTAGAAAATATGGCCTTCATTTCTAGATTGCTGATGTTGAGGGATGATCCAGAGTCAAATGAGTGCTAACTAGTCCAATTCATCAACCAATGCAGGTGGTGATGAAAATCTGGTCTTAATGGAATTAGAGGTGAGAGTGAATCTCTGCACGCCTTCCACTTTGCAAGAGTGTGTGTGTGTGTGTGATTTAGATTTTTAACATAGCTTTTAACAATTTTTCAGTCATATTGCTACGATGTCTGCAGTGTGACAGTTTATAGTGATGTCTAGCACTTGGGCATCATGCCGCAGACATGTGGCATGATGTCCCACCCAGTCATATTATTCTGGCACCAGGCCGACCAGTCCTAACACTAACCTCTTAATGCTGAGCGCCAAGCGAGGCAGCTGTTAGTACCATTTTTTTTTAAAGTCTTTGGTATGACTCAGCCGGGGTTTGAACCCGCAACCTCCCGCATCCGAGGCAGACGCTCTAACCACTAAGCCACCGGAGCGGTTCACTTTGCAAGAAGGAGAAACAGCATATAAAGCCATCCTAAGGGACCAGATTCATAGTAACATTCAAGGTTTCCGAAAGGGGTAGGCAAAAGTGGGACAACAACATCTTGCTTGTATTGCCAGTTGAAATGTCAGGATTCATTCTATCAGGTCCCACTGGATCCTAAACTCTAGTTTGTGTGAAAATTTATCACCACAAAAATGAAGTCATGAGAAGGAGTGAGATCTGACCAGCAAAGGAACAGATCCTGATGGAGGGACTGAACCTAAACCTTGTGGAACAGATATGCTATGCCTCCAGCCTTTCTGATAGATGCCACTTGAGGAGGAGGTGATGGCAGGTCATGAGCCAATGCATCACCTATACTATGGGTCCTGGGTCCAGCAGCCAACGGGGACGTAAAGGACAAAGTACCCTGAAGTGGAGGGTCCCGTATCACATAGGGATTCGTTGGTATACTAGAAATGGGTTGGATAACAATTCGATCCCATTCCATAGTCTGGACATGCTGGGCAGACTCACAATCCTGTACAGGGTATGGTGGAAGTGCATGATTGAGGGAGTATGATGGTCTGGTCCACATCCCCATACCATGATTCCTCTGTGTGATGACCAATGGAGCATCAGCAACCAGTACAAGATAACTTGGGGGCAAGGCAATCTACTCCTAGAATATTCATTTCCTTCTACAAGAAGGACCTTAATTACCTCCAAAGAGACTGATCCAACTGGCTTCTGGGACCCTGGAGTGTTCTTCCAAGCTGAAGAACCAGAAAATTCAGACAATGAGAACTGATATTTCCTCTATGCTCTATACTTACATCTTAAATCTGCTAGATTCCAGCAAAAGGTACAATGATTCTTATGTGTGCACTTTTAACATGTGAGACAGTCTGGTTGAGTATCCCAAAGGCCCTTCTTGTGGCCACGCTTTCCCACAGACTATATTGTCATTATTGTATGAAATAAATGTTATCTGAACAAGATCAATGCTAATAATATTATATCATTTCACAAGAGAGACTCACCTGTTTGTATATACTGCATGCTTTATACACCCGTGTGTATTTGCAAAAGGTAGACAATTGAAAGGGAATAATAACAACAATAGTTTTTTTTTCACGAACTCATCTGTTTGTGCAATGATTCACCATGAGGAATCTCCTGTCTTCTTGCTATCCTGTTTTCTTTTCAATAAGAAAGACATTCAGTAGTTAACCTTTATTCTCCTGGTGCCATGTCACATGTTGTATTAAAATACAACGGTGAAATAGAAAAAACACCAAATACATAGATGTTTAATCAATTATTTCACAAAAGGGAGTTATGAATTCCTATTAATTGTGGGTGTACCCTAACCCCAAAAGGGTGAAATAAAATGTGGTAACCTAAGAAGACCTTTCCAGAACTAAAATCTGAAAAGGGAATGTGTTACTGGCATAAAAAAACAGACACAGATGAATGTAATGCTAGATTAAATGCTGTTCAAGGGAGAACTTAATGTGGTTTAATCTCACAGCAGGCAATTTTTCTCTGATTACATTATGAACAACACAACCATTAACACTGCATCTTTGAGAAAGATGACTGTTTCTACGCATGCACATGTGAGGTGTACAAGTGGACCTAATTTTACTGACAATTCTCCACTCTGTGTGAGGGTGTAATCACATTTAGTGCATGAGATTTATCTATATGAAAAAGAGTAAGCTGCACAATAGTGATGGATAAGATGTTGCTGCTATTAAACATAAGTTTTTGGAGTGGGTTAGTTTTTTATTGGCAAAATGTTTTCTGAAAATTGATGTCTACCACAGCATATTTTGTTTCACTGTTTGAGATTTGTTGGTATTATAGTTTAGTACATTTGACATTTGTGAGCTATGTCCATACATTTCTTTCCTGGGAGGCATGTTTCTCTTTCCATTTAATCAGTATGTATTTTCTTATCTGATTGATTTTTCAGACCCACAAAAAGACAGACATCGAATCTTTTTCTTCTCCTTTTGTAATGTTGATTCTTCCATCTGTTTTCATTTCTGGTTTTGAAGATTTCATACTGTTATTTTCCCTAAATTCTTGAAAAAATGCAGAATTATCACTGGCATACATGCAACACAGTATTCTAACCAATGGTGAAAATGTTTCAACTTGTCTAAATGAAATTTTCTACTCAGAACAACTATTCTGCATTACATTCAGGATTTATATTTATGTAAGGACAATTCTTCAGATGAAAACTACTACATATTCAAGAGTGTGAAAAACATTGGAATTTTGAAGAAAAAAAAGAATTTAAATTGTGACTGTTTAGGGCTCTAAAAAATGAAATGCTTTAGCAAGTAATAAGAATATAGTATATACATATATCAGATGATATAGTTACACTCTTCTTTGGGGCCCTGGATGGCTGAGTGGTCTATGGCGCTTGCCTTTACAGGTTACTGACATATCTCTGACTGCTTGAGTTTGAATGTCAGGCTCAGCCATTGTGGGTATCTCTGAAAGCTTGCCAGTAGCTTCCCACAGGTTAGTGGTTCTTCCCGGGATTTTTCTGGCTTCTTCCACCAGATATACTGGCCACCATGTACAACTTATCATGTGCTTAAAACTGGCATTAAACTCACAACAACAACATATACTCCTAATTTGTTATTTAACTTCTGTCTCCTGTCTTAGCCATGAAAGTGTCTTAATATAAATTAATATATTTACTTGAAGACTAAATATTAATGCATATTTTATTTAGCAGGTCAGAGTTTTCTCTTGTCTTTATTGACTGCATCATCTGCAAGGACCTGGTGAGGTGGTTTTACAGCATGGATAAAATTCACTTTAGTGAAAACAGGTTTGCTTTTAGGATTTTTGCGATTGTTTTTTATTTTTTTGTTTTGAATGGATGAAAAAAAAACGTGCACACATATTTGCAATGAAACAGTCTGCTTTTGCTATGTTAGCCATGTACATGAACTCATGGCACTATCCAGAGGATGTGTGTCAAAGTCCAGTGATGTGTTTAGACAGCTGAATGAGCAACAATAAAAGTCTCTGGATTCCTGAAAAATAATCCACTACTAACACAACCATGTGACGTCACAGGAATGTACTAAACACAGTATAATAACCCACATATAAATATAGTGTGACATCGCAGGAATGTCCTAATTACAGTACAACCAAAGTATAAAAACAGTGTCACATTGCAGGAATGTACCAAATATAGTATAACCCAGGTATGAAAACAGTGTGATGTCAGAGGAATGTACTGAATACAGTATAACCTAGGTATACCATAGTGTGATGTCACTGACATCTACTAAATACAGTATAACCCAGGTACAACAATAGTGTGACATAACAGGAATTACTTAATACAGTATAATCCATGCATAACTATCATGATCACAACCTGGGCAGGATTAAGACTGGACAGAGCCTGGGGGATTTAAGATAGAGTACCTTTATAGATCTACAAAAATATACTCTGAAAACAGTCTTTAAACTGTCCTTTATATGTGAATAGTTATTATGGCTACATTTGGCTCAGTATTAGAAAGTTTAGACCTATATAATGGTTTATTAAAAGACATGTAATTCTATGCACAGCAACTGGGAGGGGTGCATGACTAGGGAGGCCCAGGGAACATACTTCCTTTGCTGCTCCCTTTAATCCAGTCCTGATCATAACAATATATACATTCTGTATAACCATGTGGTGGTCAAATTTATCCTTGGTGAATACTGCAGCAAAATTTAAAATATTTTTAGTGGTTCAAAGAGGATTATCTTGTGTTCTGTTGGGTTTTTTTATTTTACTGTGTATCAATGTTAGAGGCTTTAAAAAGTTCATTATTTGTATCAAAAGAAATAAATGAAAACAAGGGGGGTATTTTTTTTTATAATCTCATCAATTTGGGACATTCAGGACAAAGGAGTCATGGAACGTGGAGTCTTGCATGCTGATGTAAATACAATATTTAACATAATCACCAAACATGCCTTGTTTTTGCTCAAACTTGCAGAAATATCCAGTGTTGACCACAAATCTTGCCTTCAACATGTCCTGTGGAGTGAAAGTGGCTGCTAAAACCTGCCTAGAACATCATTATTTTGATGGAACTTATCACCACATGATCTCATTCTTGACCACAGCGTGGTTTGATGGAAGAAAGTGGATGCCAAAACCTGCCTAGACTATCATTATTTTCACTGCATTTATTAATATGCATGTTTTTAGTGCCCTTGTTATTACTAAACGTTGTTGGCCAAATCAGTCTCAAAATCTGAGCGTATAAGTATTTCATGCAAAGTGACCATTTTGGGAGAGAAAATTAATCTCCTCAGTAGACAGCTCCAATTGTATATAAGGGGAGTTAAACCCTTCTGGCTGAACATGCACATGACAGACTCATCATTTATGGCTTTGTTAGTGTACACATTATGATAATCTTTAAACCTCGTGATATTTCCACAAATAATATTGTTTTAAGGGCAAAGTGAGGTTATTACAATGGATACAGTATTTCTCCATGGTAACCTCTAAGGGCCAGCCAAATTTATTTCTAAAAAATAGGGATGTCTTTATTATCAAAGGTATCCTTAATAAATACATGTATTTGCCAAAATTCTATAAAAAGGGGTTATGCATAAATACCATAAATGTACTGTTATGTAACCCACACTTTATGTGACTTACAAAAGTACAAAACTTTCAGAAAAACTTTATCACATAACTTTTCTGAATACTGATACTACAGCCAGAACCATTGCTGCCATAATGGATACCTAGGTGTCACCATATGTTAAATACAGACTTGACCACACCAAAAAAAACTGTTTGTGCTGATGATCACATTTACACAAGCTTGGCTATTTTTAGCCTTGTCCTTTGATGCTGAGGATATTTTGTAAGACACCAAAGTGTGGCAGACATACTTTATCAATAGGTAAACATTCATACCTATACAATATAAGTAAATATTGTCCTATTTCATATTGTGAAGAGGGTACAATGTTCTAATGCAAATGTCATATGAGTTCTTGTTAAGATTAGACTGGGCATTTAAATGGGTATTTCTACACCTTGGACCTAGAAACAACAGGAGATAGATGATGACCCCTATGACCTTACTTTCATATCAGTCCTATTTTTGACATCACATGCTTGGCGAAGATGATTCTATCCCTGTCCTCATGACAACAGAGAGGTTTTAATCAGCTCTTGGGACAAGATCCCTTCCTATCTCCTTGGGAACAAGAAAATGGGATCAGCAGAGATAATGACTATCTGTTTAAAGACCACCAGATAGATAGTTTATAATAAAGGCTGTGATGATTGTCATATAGAGATCATATTGCATCAAGTCATAGGACTGCCCTATGTACCTGTTTCTTCGTTAACTAATGTAATGACTTCCAATTAATAGTATATAAGCTGCTTAATAATCATTATCATTTCAGAAATAGCATTATATCACAGGTGTTGAACTTTGGATCTCATCAGCAGTGTACACTGTATCCCCCATCTTCCAATTTGGGTAACATACAGAATATCAACAGGACAAAGAAAAGTACTAGATAGTAATTAATGCACAAGCAGTGGTAACAAAAATATGAGATAAAAAAAATCTTATTCGCTATCATATTTTCTAGTTACTTCTACAATTATAATAAATATTTATCAAGTAATTCATGGAAACATTTGAATGTTTGAATATCTTGTTCACATGAGAAGAGCTGCACTAAAGAATTTTCTGTTGTGGATCTTGTCCTCGATTAGAATTAATGTTCACTCATTAAATAGCAGTGTTAATTATGATAATTCTCATGTTTCTGAATCAATAGTCATTGGCTAAATGCTAAATTGTGTATTACTGTAACCTTTTCACCCCTGATATTTAGTTGCTTTTGTCATTATTTCAACCTGAAAAATACAACACTTGCAGTCATCACTGAATTTGAATTGCAACATAACAATCTCTGCATTTTTCGATTGACAAATGGATATTTATGGCCACCTTAAAGTTTTTATCACTGTTAGCGATTCTGGCTAAATGCTGGATTTAAGACAGCTATGGACAGATGTGCACTAAAGAAAAATAGTTTTTTATTTTTTTATTTTTCTTAGATGAAAAAGCATTCCCAGCAGGTACCTGAGTCAAGATTTTCAGCTACATTGGACAAAAACTTGCAGGAAACATGTGATCGCATGCTCAAGGTGATGCACTTTATCACTTCACACTGAACAAAGCAAACTTTTATTGTGGCTTCAACACCTGCACTTCTACTAAATAAACATCATCCAGTCAAATGTTTTTAAGCACAAAATTCTGTGAAATTTAAATCTTAAGCAAATTTTCTCTCTCACTGGGAATAAAACAAGAGTCCTTTGAAGGGACTGATGCTCAGCAGGCTGAAAAGAATATCCTAGAATTCAAAATAAGATGATTTCTTCCTTTTAACTTTCTGAGTGTTGAAACTACCTTTGATATTCTTCAGCAATAACAAACTTTTCAAATTAGCTTCCGTGGTGGACATACTATTTGTCAGCTTGGCACCACTGACATTTAGGACCAACAAGACATCAATGAGAAGCAGTAAAAACAAGATTTTGAAGATGGCTGGTGTGGTGGTCATATTAGAAGTCAGAATGACACCATTTTCATTTACAACCAAGTACACATTGTAATAAGTCTTTCAGTGAAAACCCAATGCTGATTGTGACCATTCATTCAGGAGAAACAGTATTAACAAAATTTTCAAGATGGTCACTGTGACAGGAATACTGGATGTCTAAATGGAACCATTAGGACCAACATGACATCATACGAAGGTGAGTAAAAATCCCATGTTGATACAACTATCCATTCAGGAGGAGTAGTTGTAATATTTTCAAAATGGCTGCTGTTGTTACAATACTGGACATAGATCAACACCATTTTCATTTCTGACCAACTATACATCATAAAAAGTCTTCTGGTGAAAACCACATGGCAATATTAATTTTCATTCCTCCGGAGTAGCGATAACAAGATTTTGAAGATGGTAATTGTACTGGCCATATTGGAAATTGGATTGGCTCTATTTTCATTTACAACCAGCTGGGCATTATAAGATGTCAAGTGAAAACCTCATGCTGAAGTTCAGGAGGAATAATGCTAGGAAGATTTTCAAGGTGACCACTGTGATAGCTATACTGGATGTCTAAGTGGCAACATTTTCATTAGGCCTAATTCAACCATGGGATGAATATGTGTTAAAAATTTTCATATCAATCCTCCAAGTAGTTGAGGAGTTGCAGTAATAAAACTTATGCTAAAGGATGGATGGATGACAGAAAACAGAAGATGGATGGATGGACAATACACAACAGGCCATCCCATCAGCTCTTCTGGTCTATGACCAATAGAGCTAAAATCAGATTTCAAGAGATATTGGCTATCTATTTTAAAATTGCCAAAGTTAACAATTTTAGCTATGATGAGTGCCATATTTGGATGATATTGTATTAAGTCATAGGACTGCCCTATAGATTGCCAATTAAATATGTATAGCCTATATTTCAATACAATACTTCAATATAATGCTGTCAAATAGTGTCCAAATACCGTGCTATAATGCTGTCAAGACTGTCTGAATACTTCTGAAATTATTATGTAAATTTACCTATCTTTGATAGGTTAACATGAGTTATGGTTTGTGGAATCCTAAAATGTGTACCATGTTATAGGTGTAGCTGCCTTATACTGGGATACACTACATGCAGTGAAAGACTTCAACTAATACAATGAGATCCACAGCCATACCTGTATTATATCAGTGATTGTGTTATGCAAAGGTGCTTTACAGTGAGGTCTTACTGTAGTTATATATAACCTTGCTGACTTGAACCAATGTTCTGTTTAACTGATTAACAGTCTTAGGTGGCAACAAGTTATCCAGAATTTACTCTTCTTCCATTATGATAAATGGGTTTGAGTGTTATTTATCTTACATTTGATAAGAACTTCAACTGTGTAACACACCTAATCATGTTTTCACAGCCACAGAAGTTGGTCAAAGTGACCTAAATATTTCTTCGTAATTTACAAGTGAATCATAGTGTAATCGTAATTCACAAACTTTTTCATGTGTTCACAACCACAGAAGTTTGTCAAAGTGACATAAATATTTACTCATAATTTACAAGTGAATCATAGCGTCATGGTAATAAAAATATGAGTGCCCTTAAGCTTGTTTAGTGAAATTTAGAATTAGATAGAAAATTTATGATATACTTAATGTCGTATTACCTTAACCATCACAATATCTGTTTTACAAATGGATCAGAGGCAATAAGAGCTGTTTCTGCACCCAAATAGTCAGTCTGGACTTTGTAATATTCTTTCACAGAAATATAGTGATGAAAAAGTACTGTAAGAAATGAACAGTATGCAAACAAAAGTACCACAAATTGCACGTTACATGCCCATGCCATGTTCAACAGTCTTCTAAATATATAACTGAATTCTTTATTAAGAAACCATTCTTCTTCTGCCAGTCACAGCAACCTTGACTTCAAAATTAATAGCCTTCTTTCTTACCCCAAGTGCATGCCAGTCACTGAGTTTGGCCCAGATATATGATCTTAATGTTACTGTATGCAACCATTTTATTCCTTCAATCACAATGACCTTGATGTTTGAACTTTTGCCCCAGACCCCACAAAAATTGATACAGTTCTTCCTTTCTCCAACTGCAAATCATGCAAAAAGTTTTGGTAACTACAGATGGTGAAAAACTTGAGTTCAGTGTGTTGAGAACATTTTATTCTTTCACTCACAGTGACTGTGACCTTTGACCTATTGTCACTGAAATTTGTAGGGTTCTTTCTTAACCCAAGTGCAAGCACCACTGATTAAATTTTGTAATTGTAGATGGTGGACAACTCTGGTTATTTTTTTTGCAATAGACGTATCAATGGATGAACAGGCGAATGAAAATATTAACTCTGCTTTATAGTGGGCATATAAAAATTAATGCTTGAAAGGAAGTTTTGAGTGGTATACTGGGTCCAAATATTAGAACTTTCAAACATATGTAGGATATCAACCAGATTTATAAATAGGATATTGATATATAAGCTGGAAAGTATCATAATACATTAAGGTTACTTGATTGTAAAATAAGTATATTAGACACATTATAAATTGCAAGATATCAAGGATTTATTTAGTAAAGTAATATATACAATTTCCGTAATACTGCCAACTGTTAAATGAGCACATATTTCTTTGTATTAAAGTAACAAAATACAATTCTGGTTTTGAAAAACACCGTTCAGTGGACACCATTCATGCATGTTTTAGCATGCAAGCAATGCTCAATTCCAAATTTCCAAACAAAAATGAAATTTTTAATACAGATTTCTTTATATTTATGCAACATTTGATGCAATTGTATTTTGCTGTTTGTATTTTTTATACTGTCTCAGCATCTAAGAAAATGTTATCAACACATAATCAATAGTGTGATAACCAATGACATCCCAGCCAAAATGACAAATTATATTCATTTCTGAAGCACAGGAAATTTCTTAAATTGTTACTATTGCATCTTAGGACCCAAAAAGTAAAATATAATACATTAATGTTTCTAAAACATATATGCCACATTGCAGACCAGAAAACAGTCTTAAGTTCAAAAATATGTAGTTAAAAAATGGAAAAATTTCTCTAATAGCCCAAATATCTAAACAGGAGATGTACATAATATGAAACTAGAGGAATGGTGAGCAAATATACCCAGCCTCTCCAGCATCCCTCCCCTACTCAATGATGGAGATGAGTCTATAGTGAAAACAAAGGGCCTAGCTCTTGTGAAAATAGTGGTCAGCACCACATGTATAGCTTCTGATGATGATGACCATACTATGCACAAAGACTCAAAGCAATCCACTAAAATCTGTAAAGGTAGTTACACTGGTAAAATTTTGTCATACACTGCATCTATCGGCAAGTCAAAATAAGCATGAACTATTTACAAAATTCAAGTGAGTACAAGGATTTTGTCAGTATGTCCATCTTTAAATTATGACCTTAATATCTAACAAGTTTCACAGCAATCGATAAACAAGCTGCACAGTAAGTTCATGGTTCATACAGAACAAGAAAGTTGTTTTTGAAGGACTTTGCACTGTTTTTTCCCTCAAGTTTTCAAGATATTTTTTCAGTATGTTCCTTTCTTTATCACTGCATAAAAGGGTTTTTAAAAAAGTGGAAAAAAGCTACATAGTCAAACAGTCATTATTCCATGTGGTAACTACCTGTGTCATGTGTCATGTGATTGAGCTAATTGACCTATAAGTATTTATTTATTATTTCTGGAAAATATGCAGCTAAATATTATGAATTTAAACTGTTATCTATTTTATTCAGTTTTAACGTTTTGTATTTCCTAAGATAAATTCAAGGAGTTTTGGGAAAAATTCAACAAGTTTGTCAAGAAATTCATGTTTTCAAAGCAACTCCTAAAACTCCATGGTGTAGCATGAACAATTGATTGTATTCACAAGATTTTCTGTTGCTGCATTCAGCTGCAAGAATAACTTTATCAAAAATTATGGGAGAAAAGTGATATTGTTGCTATTTTCCAATTTTCTTAGCATTTCTTCAAACTGAGTGGGATTAGTTGTGTTAACAAGATTGGGTCCTACAGGACACACGGTACTAATGGTATGGAAAAATGGGAACCAGCCTGGAAATGGGTGAACATAAAATAGAGTATATATGGGTTTGGCTGGCCAGGATTGGTTAATAATGTAAGTTATGTTTTAGGAAAAAGAATCTTTTGAGAGCATATCCTAGTTGTAAGCACAAAAAAATAGAGACCGTGTTTCATTGATGGAATTTCAGTCCTTTAACAGTCTTGAGTTGGGAACACTCATTACTAAAATTAGCACCCGACTCTTTGGTGCGGAATTGAAAGCACATGTTTCAAACACATGCAGGTCCAGAAAATGCTGCAGCTCATATCCTTTCCTCTACACAGAAGCTGACATCCAGATTACATCTAGAGTGATAAATTTAGGTTTGATCATGAGCACTCAGAAATTTTAAGTTATTGAATTTTTAATATCATGGTGTTTGCATAGGTTTATTATGGGAACTGAATTAGTACCGTGAGTCCTACAATGCATTAGGCAGTAAGAGAAAAACGGAAATGACTACAAGTGTGTTATACAATGCATTAAGTTCAAGACTGAATGGCCATAACTCTTAACAAAAAGAGAGCATTTGATGACAACAGTATTTACTAAGAGTCATGGCAATTAATAAAAAAACTCAAAAACTAGGTGTGCTATGGAGATTGTCATATACTGCATTAAGCAACAAGACAAAGAAAGCAATAATTCTACCAAATATGGAAGGAGAAAAGTGATTAATCAATATGCACATATTCTTATCAACTGCTATGCACTGAAACCAATTCCAATATTCCAAAGCAGGCGTGTCCAACCCATGGCCCATGGGATGCATGTGATCCAGTCCTTCACATTGTGTGGCCTGCAGCCATGTATGCAGTCCTTTTGAAAATGTGCATGTTATTTAAAATGCATGATTAGTGATAAGGAACTGTTCTTACTTATGTGGCCCACGACCTTAAGCAAAACCCCCAAGCACATAGATCTCCCACCACATAATGTGCCAGCAGATCTGTTCTATGCAGTTTGATAGGAGCAATCTGTAGAACAAACAACACAGACCCCGATCTGCCAACTCAATGAATGATGGCAGATAAGAGTATATGTTGTTTGCAGTTGGACCTGATTTATAAGCAAGTATATTCAAAGTTCAAAAAGTTCAAATATGTGCCAATCCTCAGCCCCCAAAGTACTGCTGTAATGGCTGAAAATCCGATCTAGTCATCTTTTTTAGGAGCTTAAATAAGTGTAACATTTCCCAGCAGTATGTTTACAATTTTATGTACAATCACTAACAGAGATTTAAGACAGCTATATGGATGTATGAACCAACAGCAGCAAAACAAAATGCCCCCTCTGCTACTGCTATAGGGGCATACAAATTACCAAAAGAATCAGAAGGTACATGAACTTTATATTTCTGAATGAAGCAATCTTGTGAGAACATAAACCTACAAATGACTAACAATAAATGATCCCTTTCGCAAAATTATTGTATAAATAAACCTCTGCTGAGCAAACCTCTATTTTGGGAGGATACTTTTCTCTCATTCTGTAATACAGACCTTTCCATTACAGTTTGAATGGCCTCAGTCATGTGTATTGCATGACATTCTACCGTAAAGGTATTATCGCCCAGTGCCCTGTACCATGAAAGCTATAATCATACACATTTACACAAATATCATTCATTTGCACAAGCATTTAGGTTAACAGTGTATTGCTATGTAATCTGTATTAAACCGATTACCCAAAAGTTTTATTTATAATTTAGCACTTTTCCTGTGAGATTTTGTATAAATGGAATTTAATTTATTCGAATTTTATAAAACTGTCTTGTATTTCCTTTAATGGTCCTAACCAATCATGCCAACTTCACTAGGTTAAACATTTCACACCTTCACTTTCTCTCACCTTTTCCATTCACTAGTTCTCATCCATATTTGTGACAATATCACAGTTGAAGGTACATAATTGAATAACATATCATCTAAATACTATATGCCAATATATAAACACACTTGTGAATGAATTAATGATTATTTCAACAAATAATTACATTAATTGACCAACAAATTAAGCTCTATTTATTATCTCCATGAATGTCAAATCTGTAAATGTCCTCCTGAAGACTTAAAACTATTTACAATTCTGCCTATCAAAGACTTCAGTTACATCTTTACAATCCTTTTCTCATTTTTTTTAATGGAATTCATATAATGAATTAGTAATTACAAAGGTGATTATTTACTTATCAAAACAGTATGAAAGAAACATTTTAATTCTTCTTTTCTTTGATAATATTATATTATAATATTATTGAAAGTTTTAACGTTTTCTGAAGTTTCAAGAAAAGGAGAAAAGTAATCATAATGTACTAAAGTGTGTGTGTGTGTATGTGGGTATGCATATATATATATATATATATATATATATATATATATACCTAACTCTTTCTTTCTGCTATACATCTTCATGCATCTGCCATTAAGGTGCTGATTACAGGTACTGATGCATGAAGATGGATAGCAGAAAGAAAGAGTTAGGCCTGACACGAAAAAAAATGAATAAAACAGGATATACTGCTAACACTTCCATATTCCTTTACTGCTATAACACAACTTTATTTTCACATAAATCTTCGAATGTCTACTTTTCAAATGTAAGCAAAGGCAAAAGATACACATTAATTACGATACCTGTGTTCACAAAAATTAAGATCCTTATTTCTGAAAAATGGAGTTATTTCTGTCCATTTAATTGCAAGAAATTTAATTTGAAAGTTGTCCAACTCTAAATTAGGAATTCTGAAATCTGACAAATTATTTGTTACAAGAAAAACAAGACTGAAATACACAAGGAACTAGAAAATCACCAATTTGATGCATTTGGTGATTTCATTGTTTACCTTTTTGAAATGTAATAATGAAGGAGAATATACACACACACATATAAATAAACAGCTTCTGCTCTCTGTGATAAGTCGACCTTTATGTTGCAAATGTTTGTCAGTTTTATCCTCAGATTTACTAAACAAATTTGATTCCTCAGAAGCTGTTTCGACCGTAATGTAAAT
This sequence comes from Megalonaias nervosa, assembly GCA_016617855.1. NCBI lineage: Eukaryota > Metazoa > Mollusca > Bivalvia > Unionida > Unionidae > Megalonaias > Megalonaias nervosa. The sequence goes on from JAECUM010000007.1 coordinate 334,477, forward strand.
TTTGAAGAATTACATCTTGTTACAATTTTGTTGAGACTTTTTCATCACTGGAGCACATGCAGGGAAGTATATGCTTCCTTAAGTTATCACCTGTAAGTTCAATGCATCAATAATTTCTTGTATTAAATGAAAACACAAGAATAGTGACTTTGAATGTACTGTAAATTGACTAGCTTTCTGTATAAAATTGAATATAATTATTGTTAGACTGAAATTTCCCCTGAAAATTGCTTGGATGCAGAGTGTGTGTTCAGTAAGTAAGAAAAAGGGTCACTGTTCCAAAACTTATGTTCCATTTGAAAAAATAATTTGCATGTGACTGCAGTTAAAATCTATTCATATGTCCCAAACATCATTTTTAAAAATTCAAATCTAAAGAGCAAATCACCATATCTGCAGTGCTGAGAGATCAATGATACAACTGCACAGTATATATCTAGGCCTAGCTCCAGTTACATACATAGGGATTTTTCTGAGGGCAGTAAAATATCTTTCATAAAATGCCAAATTCCTGATTAATTTTTTTAAAAGTTACATTAAAAAATTTAAAAGAATCTGAGAATAAAAAGAGGATAGTAATAAATGCAAAACCACATAAGAGCTTTGTTCTGAGTCAGGAGAAAGAACTTGTTTCACACAGTGTTGGAGCATACATTTAGGCCTGATGGCCTCAATTTATTATGATGCCATATCAAACTAATTCTTTCCACTCACTCGGAACAAAACATATATGCAGTTTTGTCTACGGATCTCACATGAATGCACTCACTGACACTAGATATTATTATACTCATGACATAATGAACATATTACTTAAATTTTTATTAATGAAAAGAACTGGTCTGGCCTGTAATAAGTAATTCTTGTTTTGATGTAAACTAAACCATTTACACTCGTTTTATTGATGTAAATTCTTTCAGACAATACTCTGTATTTTTAAAGCTATATACATACCAATGGTATTCCATCTTTCTTTTTACAACACTATTTTGCTGTGAGATATGACACAAAAGTAATCCATCCTATGTACTAATGTGAGATAGGGAAATCACACCCCACTGACCAGGGCAGAAACTCATTACTGTTGCCCCTCTTGGTGTGCATCATTTCAGATATGTAATCAACACCCAGTGTGAATGAAGAGAACTCTGATTTAAATTCTTTTTTTCAGATTCCCCAACACACGAGTCTACCTTAGTGGATTTGTATATTAATAATGCTATTTTCAAAGCCATGTTCCTGGCAAAAAATTCAGATTTTTGGTTGGGACTTACTTCAGTACATATGATAGATTCTATTATTCTCACTTCCCAGAGGTGTCTGCTTAAGACAAAGTTTGGATTATCACACAAATGGGTTACAGAAATACCAATATACCCTCCATGTCTTTGACAACAAACTTGTAATAATAGTTATTCTTTTGCTTCTCTTTAAATAAATAGGCTTTTGCACATAATTAAGTTTGGACCCAAAGGAATGGGGGAGGAGGAAAGACAGTAATACTATGGGAGATAACTCTGAAAGCTGGTAATGTAATATACCAATAATTTATGTTGTGAGAAAAAGAAAAAGAGACCTCTTCTTTAAAACAATGATTTAATTAACTGAAAGCATTTTATACAGTGAATATAACACTGGGGAATTTAATATAAAAAACATTAAGCTGGATACAAATTTTGGCTTTCACACCATCTGCTCTCATATCTGTAACAAAATTCCATGTAATATGCAAATAATATTATATCAAAACCTGTCAATAAAGTACAATCAAGGAATCTCAACATTCTGTCCTTTATGGACACGTGTCCTTCGTAGAAAAGTGAATCATGTTGGTAAGCTTAAGAAAATGGATTTACATATAGTGCTTCTTGTGAAAATGGCCTTAATATAAAGGTGTCTTCTAAAGCAGAAACTAGCTCCACTAAACGTTTGCCTGATATGGCTGCTAACAGAACATAATCTAGAATATACCAATCCTAACAAATGAAACATTATCAGGCCTCAACAATCATAAAACTCCTCTATCAGCCAATCAGAAACAAACTTTCAAAAGTAAGATCAGCTGTGATCATCAAAACAAACTTCTCAGCTCATACTTAGCTTTAGGAGCTCCTGACCCATATTCTCAAAACCTTTATGTGCAAGGAACTCAAGACCAAGTTAGATGATCAAAACCTCTGACAGTTTACAACTTTAATTTTAACAGAGCTAGAATCACAATGTTATGATTTTTCTCAACTGTTTACTTTGGTCCCCATAGGCTGCCAAATTTGCATTACATGTGTGCACCAAAAAGATCATTTGTAATTTGGAGGCCTTGAGCTGGAGTTTCTTGCTCACTTCCTCTGGTTGATTGGTTAGGGAAAAATGTACTTTGGTTTCATCACTCTTTCCAAGCATATTTTGATTTTGCCAAATTTTCCTACAGCAATGTACATCCAAATGGGAACTGTGTAGACCCAGACCTTCTACCTCACAATGTACCAGCTGATAAGGTTTTATGTGGTTCACATATACTAATAAGCTGAATGATTAACATAGACCTTAATCTGTCAAGTTATTATGTGACAGTACATCTGCCATTTTCATACTCCAGTTAACTAGCATGAAAAACAGCTGTACTATGTGTGTTTGGGAAGTGCTGTATCCAGTTCCTTCCATGCAACCTACAGGGTGAGGCAGGGAAGTGTTGTTTCACCTTTGTTATATACCGTATTTTATGTATTTTTTCGTACCCTTCAATTTTTTGTACACAATCCAGTTATCAAAATAATAATTATTTAAATGTATCATAATTTTTCGTACATATCACTTTGTATTATTTGAAAAACTCATTAAATTATCGGACATAACATTTCCACTAAGAAGATTTACGTTTGCAAAAAAGATCGAAAATACCATATTCCACTTTGTTTTTACAAAAATTAATGATTAATTGTTGGTGAGAAAATATAATGATTGATGCATAAGCATGGGCGCCCGCAGCATAGGTCAAGGGGGGGCCACGTAACCACCACCCCCCCGAAATCATACTGCAATATATATTCCGACAAGTTTAATCATGCAAATGAAGCTGAAAATATGTCACAAGATTCAGTTCAAAACGCTTAGTAAATATTAGCTTTAGTTTCAGACTGCTTATTATACTAACTCTCCCGGCCGTGACTGACTGACCCCTCCCCACCTTTTGCAAAAGATCCTGTGGGCGCCCATGTGCAAAAACTCTTACTGTCATTACAATATCTACTGGTGTTTATTAACAAATGAACAAAGGACTTTACAGACCATACCTTTAAATATTATCGTTAATTAGTTCTCCTTATTAAGTCCGTCACCGTAACAAAACACCACGTGCATTTTAAAACGAGTTCAGAAGCCCTTTGATGTTGTCTTATCCAACAAAAATTACATCTCAGTACATGCTAAAGTGAAGACCACAGACCATTGGTCAACTTGTCTTATTGTTTCATTAGTCACACAAACATAACATATAAAAACTATGTCATTTTCCATCGTAAATTTGAAAGTCACGGACTCCGTTAAATCGATTCATATATATACATATACTATCTTTTAAGTGCTTCTTCTGTTTTGACTTGAATATAATTAACATTTTATTGCAAATCTATTCTATGATATACCCCACTATTATCTTTATTGGCGAGTTCGAATAACAAGTAATGCATATGATCGCTTGTCCTTATAACATCTGCTATATGGACAACGGCTTCAATAGCACATTGACAGACTTTCATTTCCCTAAAGTGAGCCTCATTTCCCTACAGGCAGCCTCAATGATTTGACCTCTTCAGTCGATTCTTGCCCTCAATCTGGTTTCAACTAGAATAACCAAAGCACTAAGCAGGTTTAATTACCGTGTAAATAACATTATATAGCCATGTGGTTGTTGTGACAATGTACATTGTAATTAAAACAGGAATGAACTGTTGATTTAGCCGTGTTTATTCCTAATGGAATATAGTAGGGTCGTAATACATGATGATTATCCCACTCCTCAGGTAACTGAAAATAGTCTTTTTTTCCCTTTGCAAAAGCTACAAATAAAAACTACACTGAATACATACGGTCTTGTACACTGAAAAAATTCTGTTTGATTGATCTCTCTGGTGCGCGTGCACACACACATGCGCACGCATTAACTTAAGCGTTGATTTCAAGTTCTTTATTTTTTATTGCAATTTGATAATGAGATTATTGTTGCAGTAAAAATACAACTTGCACTTGATTTCCTGACGATATGGGGTCGTATCGTTGCGTACAATTTACCAATAATTAATACCTATAACTTACACATGTTCAAACCATCCTGATCATTTTGCACAACATAACAGGTACATATGTTCTAAATGCAGACGAGCTTGCACACTGAGACATAATTCTTCTCTCTCTCTCTCTCTCTCTCTCTCTCATAACAAAAGTACTTTTGATTTATGAGACAGAAAATATATGTTTACTTTGTACGTTTGTACCGTTAGGTTGTCGAGTAGTGTGTGTACTATAGAACTTGTTTTGGTACGATCCCTTTATTTTTCGTACACGGTCAGCACCACCAAAGGATAATTATTTATTTCACATATAATTTTTCGTACACTGAAATTAATAATTATTTTTTCGTGTACAAAAAATTACATAAAATACGGTAATATATATATATATATATATATATATATATATATATATATATATATATATATATATATATATATACAGACAAGTTAAATCATAAGCTGGGTCAATGTCATGTGTGAATAAGTTTTACACAAATTATGTTATTTCTTAACAATTTCAGTTTTGACGCTAATATGTCATTAATAAGTCCTTCTATTGCATGTTTAAGGAAATTATTAAAGATAAGTGAACATTATGAATTTGAGAATGATATTATCTATAAGACACAAAAATCTGTATGGATGGTCTTTCAGTCAACATCTTTCAAATTACCCATTTCTACCTACTGTACACCTTAATGTCCATGCCCTTACATATGTCAACAGTTGTACATATTTGGCACCCATTTTAAAATCCAATCAGTCTGATGATGAAGATACGATGAGACATTACATATTTCTGTGTACTTGAATAAACATGCTTTTAAAAATATTCTTTAAATATCGAAATTAGATTATTCAAATCTTACTGATGCACAATGTACTGTGCTGCTCTGAGGACAAACTTTCATGAATGTATGAAAAGACAACTAGTAATTGGTTATAATAATTGTCTTTAAATTCTATTAAACCTTCCATGATGCAACACTTCCTCTGCCATGTTTGTAAACAATAATGTATTCCATTCTGAACAAGTGATGAGAAAGTATGCATTTTCAATGATAATAAGAGTATCTAATGGTAAGAATTGTATTTTGAAATCTTGGCAGGACTAAAGATAGATGGAACAAATTACTCATTAAATGTCTTACATAATTTTATTCTTAACAATGCATGACACATTCTGTAGCTGTAGTTGTGTCAGTATATTTAGATATAAGATTCCTATGATATTTAAAGTTTAAAAAAACTTTAAAATTTTATATTTTTAATTTATATGTATGGACTATGCAGTCTGAAATAAAGAGTTCTAATCTTATCTTGTTGGGTGCAGGTAATAAACAACCAACACTCTTAGAACACAGAAGAAAGTCAGCTTAAATTAAAACTGTTGCATTAAGTGAAGAAAAAATTTAGGAAAAATATTTTATTCATTCATTTGTGATAAAATTTCTGTATATACTTGTATATAAGCCATATAATTTAGAAAGGAAAAAAAGCCTGGAAGAAAGGAGGTCAGCTTATCCACAGGACAAGGTCTAAACTTGAAAAAGCTTTAGGTTTCTTTCTTGATTACCAGTATGTATTGTTAATGCAGATCACCAAAGATGAGCTCACATACTTAACCTGAACCCCCAGGACCTCCTGTGCTCAGGGTTCTGCCAAAATTTTAAAAAATATTCCTTCTACAAACTTTTCCCAACCAAAACATAACCATTTCCAGACCTAACAGTAAATCCCAAAGAGGTACAAATCTGCTAAAATTTCTTCCAAACAAAAAAGCAGTCATATTACCCATTTCCAACTAAAATGGTTGTAATAATGAATATTTCACCTATATGACCATAATTAGATCATATAATAATTATACCTATGTGGTCTTTATGGTGGTGCTCTACAGATAATATGTATTTCTGACAGAGTGATAGTGTAAGGTGAAGCTGTTTGCATCTGTACAGCAGACAGAATGCTGGCATACCTCTATGCTGCTTAAATATTCTCTGGCTAAAAATTATTTATGTTGTTATACTTGTAGAAATCATAAATGATCTATGCACACAGCTTACCAAACTGGATCCTTCCATGTGCTCAAAAAATCAGATAGAACTAATCCAAAGTACTCTAACTTCAGCAGTTACTAAAACTGGGGGAAAAATATTTGCCATAGTAGGCTATACCAGCTTCTGAAAGTGCAATGAATGAATTAAAAAATATATAAAAAGTTTTTAAAAAATATTATTAGCTCGTTTTTTTTAACAACATGCCTTTGAAGTCTAGGAAGTGAAAGTTACAAAGCAGAACTAGCAGTTTTTGGATAAGTGCACATCTGAAGTAAGGCCAAGCAATATACTCTGTAACCCAAACTACACCCATCAATCATATCTGAAAATAAAGGAAGTCAAAAGTTCTTTTAATAGTACCTATAATATACAAGGTTTCTTATAAATAACCAGGATAATCAATGAGGAAAACATGGGAAATTTGTATTTCTTTTTAAGAATTAAACCTGATGCAAAGTATGAAACTGTAGAGCGCAACCATACTCCAATGATGTATGAGTTATGTCCCTTTCCAATAGGTACGCAGTCACCTGAGGAAAAACAATCTATATATTAAAACTAATTTTGGTGAATTTATATTAAAATAAGCAAAATTATAAATATGTTTTGTAAAAGTTTATGTTTAATGTACGTATAAATTGACAGATCATCAGAACTGAATCAATGGGTTCCAGGTTTAATACCCAACCAGGTCAGCCCAGGGCAGCTGTTTCAGTGTACCATTGTGAAAGGAACTTTGAAATTGCTTTTAAAAGTCAACCAATATTAGTGCAATATGAGACAAAATTATTGCATAATTTCAGTATTTGTCACTTATTTTGTTATGCATGTAAATAAATAACCCATTGAAAATAATGCACTGTTTCCCCCAATGACCTTTGACCTACTGCAAAGAACATAAATTTCCCATCTCTTCGGAGAATGTACAGATTTGGATATACCATATAATAAAATGGTCAATTATGAAGGAAAGAGTTAAGAATACTGCTGAATTCTTCACTTCAAAACTTACTACAAAGTTTACAGTTAATCAATTCATCCAACAGTGTTAAAACTTTGTTGTTTGTTTTTCTTCAATATATTAGAGGTAACTGACACAGTGACATAATAAGTGAATCTCTCCAGCAAATGAGCAAAATCCTACAAGTCAAGAATAATGAAATATACACCACACTTTTCAGTATACTGATTATTTCTTGAAATCAGATGAAATACATAAACAGCCAATTATAACAAATATCATTTTTTAAAATACCATAAATCCAAATGATATTCAACTAAAGCTTTATAATAAAATAATGCCCTCTTATTTATAAAATCTTTATTTTCATATAAGAAAGCTTCTTATAATCATATACCCCATAACCCACCATGCCCACCCACTTTATTTTACAAGGCAGACTAATCACTGGAAAAATACAATAAGAATGAAGATAGAATGCATTCACATTCCCCCTGAATAACTCCTGTTACAGTTAGAAAAACACTGACAAAATAGTGAGTTAAGTATTCAACATGTTTTTAAAAATTCATACAACAACCTAAATTGCACATTACAACATGGGCTAAATGAGACGATTTATTGTACTAACTTTAAATTCTATGTTTTTCTTATAGATATCTAATGCACTGAAAATATTAAAGTAAAGACTAATTCATTAAATTTTTTAAAAAAGTACATAAAAGTATTGTCTCACCTGTGATGATGTAACTACAACCTCAGTAACAGCCCCATGTGACTTTGACAACTACATTTTAACCACCCCATTCATCTGTTAACATGGGACAAATTTGAAAACAATACATGTTTAGAAAGAAAAGATATAGCTACTCTACACAGCTATTAATAATTTATCCTGAAAAATTAAACAATCCACCCCATGCACTTGACCACTGACATCTGAATCCATCATCACCATAAATGTACTTTCTGAATCCATCATCACCATAAATGTGTCATATGCACTAGTCAATCAGGTTATAAATCAATGGACAGATTAGCTTTTCCTCAAAATAATGAAAAACTGACCACTGTGATCTTTGACCTTCTGAACACCACATCTCATAGTAAACATCTTGACTTGATCTAATGTTAAGTCATTCATGACAAAAGTCAATAGTGTTTTACTACTCAAATTAAAATACACTACTTTAATACTGCTCAATTTAAACAACTGCTCCTCATGTCCTTGACCTTTGTGATTTCTGGCCTTCAATTGCTAGGGATATTCCTTCCCCCAAAGCATTTATGGGCCAAGTCCAATAATGATCCCCTGGTGAAAACAGGTGATACTTCCCAATAAACTAGAAATGTGTTCATAGAACACATCTGCCCAAGCAATGCCTGAAATGACCCAAATGAAATATTAACAGAGGTGTAATGAACAGATGGATAGATGAATGGATGGACAAGGATAGAACCATATTCCCCTGCCAATGTCTCAGTGTGGCATAAAAATCATGAACAAAAAGTTGACACAAGACAGATGAATGGAGACTGCAACCTTTTGTTTCTCATCTTTTACAGCATTTCATCGCAGCTGAGACAAAAATGAAAGGAATACTTATGCTATATACTGAAAATATTTAAGTATTCATAGAAACTGTACAAGAATGTTATAATTTTTACACAATTTTAGGCAGTTAAACTCTATAATACAAATGATAAAATTGACTTATGGAATCAAATAACATGTATTTAGGTAATTTGTAGTGTACTTACTTGAAGAACTGTGCTTTTCATACTGTTCAATCAGATGGGCTAACATCGAGATCACGTTTTGTGTGGGTGAAACTAACTTCATTTCGAAAATCTGCTGCATTTAGGTGTTGACTGCAGTTGGAGGAGTTGAATCTCACCAGATTTCTGATCAAAGATGAGATAAAACTCTCTCCACTACACAGTACACCTCAGTGACTCTGGAACTGTGTCAAACAAAATATCTCTATGACACACTTCAATATTCTCCGGTATACAGTACACCCCAGGCGACCTAGAACTATGTGTGAAAACACTTTCTAGTACATCTCAATAAAAGTAAAACAGCGCAAGACAAAACTTTCTCCAAAATACACCTTCATGATGCTGAAACTGAGACCAAACTTTCTACACAACTTATAAAAATGTGAAAAACTTGGCACTGTTCAGTCAACATTGTCTTCACCACATTTGCAATTTAATAAATCTCTAAATTAATTTCTGAGAAGAATTTCTCACCAAACAGTCACAAAGTTTAAGGCAAAAAGTGCTCAAATAATTATACATCTCAATCAATCTGTAACTGGACACAAGCAATCTTTTCATAGGCAATACAATGAAAAAAACAATCTGATAATGTGTGAGACAAAACAATCTCCGGTAAGCCTCAATTAATCTGGGAATGTATGAAGTATATCTTTTCCACAACACAATATAGATCAATGAATCTGATATTAGACACAATATTCTCCATTACACAGTACACTGCAATAAATCTGGAATTCTGGAAGCAGAATCCTTCACTGCAACATGATCGACTCTTAATATATATGACAGCATGCTGACAAAGCTATGTCTACTACACAGCGATATGTTACTTCAGTCGATCTGGAACTATATTAATAGAAAGCTTTCTCAATTATATACCAAATTCTAATATCTCTCTGGGTGTGTCTGAGACAAAACTTTAGTTACAATCATATACTTCTAAAAATTCCAAACTATGCCAGTGAAAAAAATCTCTCCATTATATCAAACACCTAGTAAGAAAAACCAAGTCTCCTACATTATATTCTTTACTACAGCACATCTGGTGACATTAGAGTTTTGTAATATAAAATTGTTTCCCTTACTACCATTCAAACTCCTGAAAGAAATGCAACAACTGAGCGAGATGCTAAGTTCCATGTTAGTCAGCATATACAAAAGGACTAGTGTTAGGAAAGTAGTAGGAGATATCTAATAAACAAAAATGCAACCAGTTAAACAAAAGTGATGGTTTAGTTGGATTAATTCAATTTTATCAAAGTGGTCCTCTCACCTCTGTCCGCATGGGTTCAAGTCTTGGGCTCGGCCAATATGGGTATGTGAGAAAGCTTGCCAGTAGCTTCCCATCGGTTGGTGTTTCTTACCGGGGTTTTCCCAGGTTCTTCCTCCACCAGTTGCACTGCCCACTATGTATAGCCTATCATGTGCTGAAAACTGGCCTTCAACCCACAAAACAAACAAAACCATCCTTATGAATCACAAATGCTCTCTCTTCGAGGTGTATCATTCCTCTGGAACAATACAGCTTGCACACTCTGAGGTGTATCATTCCTCTGGAACAACACAGCTTGCACACTCAGATGTGTATCGTTCCTCTGGAACAACACAGCTTGCACACTCAGAGGTGTATCGTTCCTCTGGAACAACACAGCTTGCACACTCAGAGGTGTATCATTCCTCTGGAACAACACAGCTTGCACAATCAGAGGTGTATCGTTCCTCTGGAACAACACAGCTTGCACACTCAGAGGTGTATTATTCCTCTGGAACAACACAGCTTGCATACTCATGTGTACCGTTCTCTGAGCAAAACAACTTGCTCTCTCAGAGGTGTATTGTTCTGATGCAGATAATGCAACAAGACTTTCAAAAATCAAGCCCTCAAAAGAGAAGTTAAAAGATTAAATACAGTACTTACTATCCTATGTTACTGCATGTAGCAAAAATAAAATTGTCAAAACAACAGAAGAACAAATATAGTTCTCACTGACCTATGTCACTGCAAGTAACAACAAGTTCTGTCAATGTTATGGGATTAAGCTTGCTCAAGAGAAGAAGTGGCCAAATTGAAATTCAAAAGAATGGCTGACATAAAGTGCTGTAATTTATACCATGCTGTGATGGCACAGGTAATTCAGGTTAACCTCTCTGTGCTGACAAAAGTCACTAGTGTAGGTGTACTGAGATATACTGCGGTACACTTCTAGACAAATTATTATACACATTATCAATGACAAAACCCACCATCATAGCACACATTTCAATAAATCTGTTTGAGAAAAACTTTTTCCAGTAAGCAACACCAAAATTAATAGGGAGAATCACATAAGGATATACATTCTTCTGAAGTCACTGCTTGTAAAAACCACCATTGTAAGAGTTAATGTGCATCACCAAATAACCAAGTTTTTCCCAAAAATTTGTTCAAGCTCAAAAGAAAGCTTGAATACTGGTTCACAGCAATAAATTGTTTTGCCAGCAATTTATTTCACAAATTAAAAAAAAAATAATGAAAAATAGTTAAGGTTCTAGACTGCATTTAACTGTTGGTATCTGTAAGAGACCTGACTGTGGTACGATCCAATACCTTTCTGTCGCAGCTATCTGAGCCAACTCCCGTCTAACACTGCTGTATTTTCCCATGCCTTTTGGCACACACATACACACACACACCCCTTCCTTAATTCTCCAGAAGTACCATCCCTGACAGTCCAACATAACAGGGAGAAAAATTTGTGGCTGGAATGGGAGTTACATTCAAAATCTCCCTAAAATTTGCTGGGTGCTTGACCATCTGGGCTATTTGAGCTGTGTAAATGCACTCAGCAGGCCTGCTTAATCTGTCATATACATTTTTTTTTTCATAAATAGCCTGTTCCTTAAATAGTGAGTGGACAAATATTTGCCCTGTAAGCTCTTAGTAAGGACCAACAAAAAGAAAAACAATACTCCTGTGGTTGACAACACTTGTGAGCCTTGGAAATTGTGTTTTTCAGTGCTAATCACTCAATCCAATTGAGTTATTCTTTCAATCTATGTGCTCACTCAATCAAATTCAGTTATTTTTCCAAATCCATGTCTTCACTCATTCCAACTGAGTTATTTGTTTTTCAATCTATGTGCTCACTCAATCAGTTAGTTATTTGTTTAGTCTATGCTGCAAGGAAAGTGGAAAGAAGCAATATATATGCCATACAGAAGAATTATTTCTGAAAATTTAAGAAAATTAAACTAATTACTCATTCAGTTAATTTCATGCACTCTTACTTTACTCCATCCATGTCATCCAGATCAGTTTGTAACGTTCATATACATCTGGAAGTATCTGGTACAGGTAAGTTAGGATAGTCAGTGCATGATTTACAACAGGCCATTCCTACCAATAAATCCGCCTCTTCAGCTCTACCTGCCATGTAAGATTTCATACCAGACCAAATCATTTTCCTTGCTTGCATGTTTAGTGGTCTGATAAATATCATTATGTCTGAATATTGTTGGGGGGGGGGGAGGGTCAAAGTTCTCATATGCTAGTTGCACATAAGCAAAAATATGTTGCTCTAAATCTGACAAGATATGATCAAATCTACCAGACCTACTGCAAAGTCTCATCAAATCCAAAGAAAAAAATCAGTAGCTCTTAAAACTATTTTTTTTGTTGTCTTCACTTTCTATTCAAACTTTCTTGTTCCAAAGCTGTTCTTACAACAGTTATGGTAGCTCAGCTGGAACAGTGTTGGACTCATAATAATGAGACTGCAGGTTCAATACCTGCCTAGGGGAACCTGGCATGGCTGGCTCAGTGTGTCATTGAGAAAGGCACTAAATTCCCATTTCCTTGGCATGGTATATCCAATAATGTATTAAAAGTGCCAATTAAACCAACAAAAACAAAAATCAGACAAGACTTTGTCAACAGTAGATACTGCTGCAATTGATTCACTCAACAACATTTTCTGCTTAACAATATCGACAACATGACCTCCCTCCTAAGATAAAAATGTTTATAACAAGGCCTAAAAGATGATCAAAAGTGACCATTGCCAAGATGTTGAGATGGACATCAGAGATGGCATCTCCTGAGGATTTAATATTTATGCAATGATTGAATGACCAGTTTCCACATGGTGACATACAATCTCCTGACCAAGACTAGGTTTTGCTGCATAAACAATTTTGAAAACTCATTATAACATGGTTGAAGACCTATATTTACTGGCTCCCTGTATTCTTGTATCCACAACAAACAAATCTACAAACTACATGGATCAATTTGTCAAACTCACTAACCAATAAGAAAACTGTAAGCTAAGGAATGAAGCATAAGCAAACTTTCATGGCCACAGTTACAAATGTTTGGAATGGAATTTAAAATGCAATACCTCTGTAACCAAGACCATACGTCCTCATATAATAACCCTGAGCAATATTACTGGCCAAAGGTTGTTTAGGTAAACACTAGTCTATTCTAATTATCATTCTAGTTCTATGTAACTTTCTCCACAATATGTGATTATCTTGGATTCTTCACAATGAGGACAATTTATGGCAATTTCATGTTTAATTCTGTTGAACTTGTAAATGGTTAGGATGGTATGTCTCGAAACCTTTCTATCTTTGTTAATACACAGATATTTCCCTTGCCTAGCAAACGGGTATTAGGGTAAACTTAGCTCCTTTTAGTGACAAGGTCACACAAGGTCAAAACTTCTTGATATCATTTGCACTTTACTCAACCTGAACTAGAAGGTACTGCCTAATTCAACATTTATTGTTGTAGATCCACCACTGATCACTGTCCATGTACTAATACTCAAGATATTTCTTCCGGTTTTACCTTTGATGAAAATTCCATGACTATGAATCCTGATTTTTGTCCTATAAAAATAAAATCTGCCTCAGCCCTTTGGGTTGGGGGTTGGTGGTACAACAGTGTTTACCATTATCTTAGTTCCACTATTCATCTACAAATATTAAAGAGCAGTATATAACACTTCTAACCTGAACAAGGACCATCATTGTCATATAGTTTTAAAAAAAAAAACAAGTATCCAACAAAACACCCAAAACCCAAATTACAAATTTTCAATGAAAGAAAAACAAATTAGTTAATTCTACAAATATTTTTTCTAATTTTATGATGCTAATAAATCTGGCCAACATAGCAGATTCAATTCCAGGATAGGGGGAGATTAAACGATGGAAAAAGAAGACAAACAAAAGAAAAAGCACAGCAAAACTAAAGTTGAAAAGAATGTGTACTTATCTTCATAACAGCAATCAATTATAACAGGTAGAGTCATGTCAAACAATTTTGTGGACTAGGAACAAGAAATCAATGAAGACAAGTAAAAACAAAAACAGACAAGTAATCTTAATTCCAATATTCATAAGAGAGAATACCTGAATAATAAATCTACGCTGCAGAGCTTAAACACATACAATACAGTGTGGACTTTTAGTGGTTGAGACATTTTTAGGAATATAGTGATCAGAGAAGGAGATGACAAACATGAAATTCCCAAAAAATTAAATCTAACTTATCAGCCACCCCTAAAATATAACTAGTCAAACTTTACAACTGCAAAAAGATCTCACTACAGAATATTTTAATAAACTGCATGACATAATTTCTACAACATAAACACAGATCTTTCAAAAATGATTATAATCAATTTCAGAAAAAAACCTGATAATTTTCTGCAATATCCAAATTCAACTGAATTAAAGTTCTTAAAGAAAAACTGCAACTCTGGTGAATATAAGCTCTAAAAATGTACCGAACAAATTTCATCCAACAATTTCAAAAGATAAAATCTACAAAGTCCAAAAAACATATGCTTCCATGGTTCATGAACAATATGACATACACGTTGTCTGATATGGTTTTGAAATGCAAATGTACGAGTGAAATTTACTCCTTACTTACAACAAAAAAAATGTGCCAACAATGGGTATAACTCTATTAACTCTAAAGACAAAAGAAATGCATCTAAGAGGTCAGAATGCATATTGTCAGAGAAACTTGCAACATGAAATAAAGAATAAGTAAACATCTATTAAGAGGCCTGATCCTGGCTCTGTGAAATTAATTAAATAAAAACTTCATCAAAAATATATTTAAAAACTATTGTAATAGATACTGTAGTAATATAAGAGACTGCAATCCATATAGTTCAGAACAAAGGAACAGATAGTAATACATCTCTAGTAGTTTACTGCAGCTGAACACAGAAAACATGCTTATGACTGTGATGTGTTCATCACAACTAGAAACAAAAGTATATGAGCCATTTGAGAATGACTATTTCAGATCTGTAATATGCATGCAAATACACACATTCTGGCCTAACTAGACTATTTAGTGACACACTGAGACAAGATACAATATGCACAGTATGCAAATCAGGACTTTCCACCATGACAAGTTTGATGTAGAGTGTAATTATATCTAGACTATAAAAAGAAGTGAAAACAAAATAACATCTTGATGAAAGCCAGGGAACTAATTTAATTTATGCCAACTCATGATAAAGTGGCTACCTCCACATAAAACCAAATGATTGAGCTGATCTTAGGAGATTTCTAAAGCTTCTGTGCAGAATGTGTATGAATCATGTGTATTAAATATTTTCCCCCATGGAAAACAACCTTACTTAGCATTACCATATGTCTTTATAGGGGGAGGTGAGTCTGTGGGCCAAGTGGTCTAATACACTTGCCTTTACAAATCACCCACACATATCTCACTTCAGTCCACATGGGTTCAAGTCTCTGCTCAGCTTATGTGAGAATGTGAGAAAGCTTGCTACTGTACTAGACTCCCATGGGTCAATGACTCATCCCAGAGTTTTACCAGGTTCTTTCTCCACCAAAAATACTGGCTGCCATCTACAGCCTATCATGTGACAAAAAATGGTGTTAAACCTACAGAAAACAAAAATTATATCTTTAAGGATGACCAGTAGCTGGACCACCAGCTTTAACCAGGAATGAGTGATTACACAATGTTACATTACACAGATTTTTGGGATGGAGGATAAGGGGTTATGTCCCATAAAGTGGATTAAAATAGACAATACATATTAACTTTGCCCTTTCATAAATCAAATTTGGAACTCGGCTTATCTGTATTAAAAGCAATAGTCTAAAAAGGTTTTGTGCACTTAGTACAGATTTTCCTATCCAAATGAAGTTGGCCAGCGCTTAGGGAAAATAGTGGAATTTAATCATTATTACAAACTTCAAATATACTCTACATAACATGAGAGATAAGTGGTACACAAGACCAATTAATTATAAAAATACTTTTTTTCCTCTAAAAATAGTTACAAATCAAATGGATTCAAAGGATCAATGTATGATCCTAACCAATCGTCTCCATTTTTTCTCCATAATATTTTGATCTACATTTTAATTTGAAAATGGAAGAAATGGTTTCCATAAATGCTGCATTTGTGAATGAATGAAACAAGTACAGTTTCCGAGATACATTCATTCCATATGATGGATAAGTACAAACACAAGTGAAATATAATTATAGTGTCATCAAAAATGTGAAACTTTTCCACCCAAAGAATGGGTAAGATTTTATGTGCACATCGTATCTAAATTATACAGGTGTGTGAAGTTGGACGCAGGCTAAGGCTATTGGTATGCATAAGAAACTACTAAGTACCTGAGCATGAATTTACAAGACACTCATTACATTGTATGTGATGTACAATGGATTAATTGTAAGAAACAGAATCGACCAATAGGTTAAAACATCAATGAATATCCTGCTCATCTCAACAGGGTTTTCAGTCTGATTCAATTGTCAACTTTTTATATTTCAATCTCATTACTCAAGCTTTTTGTTTCAAACTAATTTAAACTCATTTTATTGTCTTCACATTTGAGCCACTGACAGTAGGTCCATATAATAAGTCTGAACATTAGGTTAAGACCTGCAAAGGAAGATATATGTCATGCTATTGATAAGATTCTAGGCAAGATGTAAACCTGGTCCCTGAATATGACTTATCTAGAAATTACTCTTTAACTGAATTATGTATATGTGTCAGATCAATTTCAGTCCCAAACTGTTCTGAAACTATTCAATTTTCTTTCACTTTTTAACAAAAAACAAAAGAAAACATTTTGTTTAATCAATGGTCAAAACTCACCCAAATTTTGGTAAGTTGTCTCACAAAATTCATGAAGCATTTGAGTAAGAATCAAACATGTATCCTAGCCACACAAAAAATCCACACAAGCCTTTGTACAATCAGTACTTAATACTGGTCTCATAATACTTCGCCTAATGATACTGATCGTCACAAGAACAAAGATTTGTGATGTTGCATACGTACTCACTTATAAGTCCTATACAACTGTAAAGTGCATAGACCCAGATGCACTGCCACACAATGCTGGTCTGGGTCTATGCAGTTTGTTGGAAGCAATCAGACAAACAAATACAGACCCTGATCTGACAAAACTCTATGCAATGGCAAATCAAAATCTATGTTGCTAGCAGTTGGGTTCTTACTTATATGCAAGTATATATGGCATATAAAGTGTCTGAGAAAGTAACAAGCTCACAAGTGTTAAAAACGCTAGATCAGACAATTTAACCAACAGTATATTGTGTCTTGATAAAAACTGAAAATCATTATTACTAAGTTATGCTGAAACTCTAAATATGACAACTATTATTGATGTGCAACCATCAACATGGCAAACAATTTTGCTGGTATCATAAAGCACACTCTTAATCGTGACTACAATGCACTGTATTGACGGTATGCTGTGCCTAAATTCCCTAATCACAATTTAGCCAAACTTTGCCAAGACATGCCAACCAGTTCAAAGAGAGAGAAAAAACTATCAGAAATAATAACTTTTGTGATGATTTTTATGCCAACTGGCAAACAAAACATGCTGAAAGAGTTCAATCTGACAAATCTAAAATTGTAAAACACTTCAATGCACTAAACTGACATTATATTGCACTTAAATCATCCTTTCACAACCTAGCCAAGATATCAATAATTGGGAAAAAAGAATAACTACCAGAAATAAGACCAAGATTTTTACGAAGAACTGCTGGCAGCCATGAGCTGGAAGAGTTAGATCTGGCAATCTATCTGACACTGCATAGACCTAATCTTCCAACGGATGGATACTGCAATCAACAGGCAGCAGCAATTCTGTCAAACCTGCCTCACTTCCTCTCTCCAGTCTTGATGGGAAAGAAAAATTAAGTTTAATTACTGAAATTCAATTAATGCTTGATTAAATCTTAAATTAATTTTTGTTAATGTTAACATATTTAATTTTGCAAGTCAGTGTAAGGTTTTGGAAGAAAAAATATTGGATGCCAATCATCTGTAAAAACACTGTAAAATGAAGGAAAAATTTACATAATATTTGTATTATTTGGCAAAAAAAATTCATTTAATGGTATTCACAAATAATTGTGTAGGATATAAAATTAGTAACTGTTATAATCTACTTATTTCTGTCATAAAAGTAACATGTTCTATGTATGAAATACTTAAATTAGGTTTTAGGTAAGTAGCAAGTAATCAGTCTAATTGTTAATCTGCCAAATATGCACCTATGAATTTTAAAGTGGTATGAATTATGTCACATTTGTGATTTATTCTTGCAGGCAAATTCTAACATTATTATCTTTGATTAAAAAAAAATAAAATCATTTGTGAACTGAATCAAAAGTTAGGTTTGAAATTAACATCACCTGAAGCGAAGTTAAATCCGAGTAAGTCCTGCAGACCTCCCCTTCTAAATGAGTTTCCAGTTCTTCTACACCTCAAGGTGTATACCAGCCATGTGCTTGTGGCTTAGGTCTGGATCACCCACAGCTTGAAGTTGAGGCAAGCCAGTTAGAGGGGAGATTATATGGGCATCTAGCATGTGCTCAGACCTCAACTTTGTACTTCGATATGTCAAACCTGGACTAGTCCAAATTTTTGTCATTAAGGGAGTGATCAGGTTATCAAGACTGGAGAAAGGCAATGTGCAGTTCAAAGTACTTTTCATATACCGTTAGCAATTCAGACAAACAAATAAAATTTCATCACAAAAAGTTAAGATCTAAAATATGTGCAATAATTCAGAATCAAATTTTTTTTTTCACATTGAAATTATTACCACAAATTTATGATGCCAAACTTCTCAAGAGTTTTGAAGCCTATCTAACTTGTCTGAACACTGCCTTGAACAAAGTCTACATGTCTTGGCTAATTCAGCTTAGGAAGATAAGAGTTTGCTCCCGACTGATACCGCAAAGAAATAAATTGGGCCAAAGCAAACACCCCTATCTTCCATACGCTGACATAAGGGTCTGTCTTCTTATCTTCATAGCCATGTACAACAACCAACTGCCACTTCAGGTTGATCCAATGTGGCCCATCACGAAATCTACTGTTAATTAATCAATAAAGAATAATCCTTACTCAGCATGTTGCACAAATACTCCAAAGGATCAATTTAAGCAATATAACAGATCATATATGGTATTTATCAAATATTTTCATCTGTTCCTGATCATAATAAATATTATGAGTTCACAGTTCATACATGATTGTACATTGTTCTGATACTGTGGGAAAGATGAATATCAATCAACTCTATGAAGAATATGGTTAAAATGTATCATTCCTGCATAACACTGTCAAATAATAAATAACACTGCTTTCAAAATGATAATAAATATCAAGTTTTATACTTTGCTCTGTTGCACATTCGTAACAATCTGGTCCCAAGAATTAACTCTATATGATCTTACTAACGTGCAGAAAGCAAAGACATATCATTATTAATAAAACTTGTATCATGTATCAAAGCATGATTTCTATATTTCATTTAAAAGATACAAGTCATGTCTTTACACTTAAAAAGAAACATATTGCATTTATACAAACAGTTACATATATGTTTGAAGCTGCTGCGGAATGATCAATACTAATACATGTCAATGAATTATGCCCATTGCCCACAATAGGACTTTTAAAAGAGAAGACCTATATATGGTAGATGACTGGTGATAACAAGATAATGTATTAATAATGTTGTCAACAGCATATTCACCATCTTTTAACAAAGCCTGTTACTGTGCCATTTTAAAGCCCCAAAAGCTGCCATTTTTGATAAATTTCACCATTCTTCTAATCTACTTAAGTTTGGAAAGGATGGAATTGATATATTAAAAACTCTGTCTGACATAAACTGTTCTTTGAAATAATCAGAATGTTAGGTTTAAGCAACAATTAAATATCAGTTTAAAATTAAGAGGTGACACCAATTAATTCAGTCAACAAAGTGGCTCATAATTCCATTTTTTTTCAGGAGCGCTCCAAAAGTAGTGATGTGATACATTTGACAAATTCTGTTAGTGACTAATAACAACATTTGCATGTGGGCACACAAAGTCAAGAGAGGCAAGACCACGCCCACCTATTTTTAGTGGATTATAGAAGAAAAAGCATGCATTAGGTAATAATAAGACTTGGGTGAATATTGATCAGCTGGGGTGCTGGAATACCATGAAGCGCAAACTTTGGCTAAAGAAAATCCAACATAGCGTGGTGTTGACTTATGTTTATGTTCCAACTTTCAACCGAGATAGATTGACCATTGAATGTTGCCAAAAAATATCAGATAAATTTCTATACATGTTGAAAATGGTAGGGTTTCTCAGTTCGAGGGAGAAATTACATGGACAATAATTGATCAAACGTTGATGTTATATGGTTTTAATGGAACCCAATGATGTTTAGGACCAATACCTTTCAAGATTCAGTATTATTCTGATGATTTGGCATATATGACTTTTTGCACGTAACTGTGGCATTGGGGCTTTATGATGATCTATCTCATTCTGTTCCGAAAAATGACATTAATAAGACCGAAAATGAAAACCAGCCATGGCAGCAAATACGCAAATGATTTCTAATGTTATATATCAAGACATTGGAAAACTGTAAAATTCCAACATTCAGGATCAGTGAGTCAATGTAAATAAATTCTTAACTGTTACATGAATAAACCAGTGATATCATACTGGTGAAGAATCTCACAGAACTTGGACTATTTCACAGTCTCACTCCTTCAGCTCAACTTCTCACACAAGTGACAATAACAGAAATCTTCTGCTATGATTTTTCCTCACAGTCTTCTGGTTATATTGAATACAAAAATCTAAGTCAAAACCAAAAGACCATGCTTAATAAATGTTTTTATAATAAGTTACAGATATGTACATTTGAAGATGGAATGTCCTGAGAATTAATTTATGTTTCCATATTCCATACAATTATACAACTTATTAAAATATGTTAACAATGATCTCATTAAAGAACAGTTTATCTGCATTCAAGAACAAAACACACTGGTTACCTCTGAATAAAACAGCATTTTCTCAGACAGACTGGAACTCTGAATATCACAGATATACATCATATCAACCACACATGGTTCTTAAACTCTTCATACAATTTGATCTGTTATGTTGAGTGGATAGATGTAAACAGGCTGACAGATAAATAAAGGTAAAAAATAAATATTGAGTAAAAAAAAGTCACTGTAAGAATGCAACATATTTCAATTTTAAATTCATTCAGAAAATGAAGTTTCAATATGAAAGTTATATCACAATGTCAGTGCAAATATTACAGGTTTTACTGCACAAAGACACAGACAAAAGGACAGATCAAAAAGACTGTGAAATAAGCTGGACACACAGAGACATATATTATTACATGTATAAACAGTTATCTATGGACCCTTAAGCTTAAGTGTCTAAATGCAGTTCTTCAGCACTGGTAAGCTATATTTTTTCACATATCTCATAAACATTGACTGCCCAAGGTAAATTTCATGCAAAAAACAAAGCCATACTCTTCTTAATTGATAGAGGAAAATTCATAATCTGTTCATTGATTTTAAAGAAAAAGTTGTTTACAATTTTTTCTTTATTTTTAGTAACTGCAGTTCTATTTGACAGCAGAGTGGCATCATTTATATAAAATTAGAAATCTTTCATGTCAGAAAGCTATCTGATAAATTTGCTAAATTCTTTTCAGCATTTTGTCAGTAAATTCATTTAAATGTTTTTCAATTTCAGTAATGGCAGCCTTATTTACTGGCAGTGCTACATCACTGAACAGACTTGAAATGCCTTGAGGCCAGAATGTTTTCTGTAAAATCTGGTCAAACTCTCTGTTCATTTTTGTAAAGGTCATTTAAAGGTCTTTGTGTATTTAGTAAGGGCAACCAGATTCAATGGCATAATTTGCACAAATCTGAAAGGTCTTTTAAGCTAGGATATGTTCTGTCATATCTGGTCAAGGATTTTATTTTTAGTAACAATAGTCATATTTACTGATGGACTGGTTTCATTTGTATAAAGCTGAAGGCCTTAAAGCAAGGATGCTATGTCACTTCTTGTTAAATTCTGATCAGTGGATTTTCAGAAAAGTTGTTTCAAGTTTAATTGCAGTCAGATTTAATGATGGATTGGCACCAGTTGTATAAGCTTGTAAGGTCTTAATGCCAAGATTCTTTATGTCTAATGTTGCCAAATTCTCTTCAGTAGTTTTTGACAAGTTATTTAATATTTTCTTTCTTCATTTTTACTAACAATAACCATACTGGATGGCATACTGACATCAGATTAAAATCCTGAATGGCCTAATTAAAACCAGGATACTTTCTGCCAAATTTATTTGAAACTGGTCACACAATTATTATCAGAAAAACAGCGTACAGATGACAGTTGATGGACAATATATGACAATCCCAGACACAAACCATAAATTCACTTGGCCTTACAAAATTATTAATATTCACTTTTGCACCAACAAGATATTGATTATGGGGGCTTTTTATGGGGGTGGGGGTGGAGGAATAGTTCCTTTATGTCAACATAAGATTAGTTCTCTGCATGGATATAGAGAAGGTGGGATGAGTTTTTATCCTATATGTAAGGCAAAAATTTTGTTAATCCACTTCAATCTGTGAATAGGTTGGGTAATAATTAAGTCAAGTGGTTTGGATCATGTGCTTGTCTTGACCAGTGACTGGCTACCTGATAACATAATTGGCTATCTAGAAGAAGATAGTAGTGAAACATGAGCCAGACATGTTGAAGATCATGAGACACTTGGACAAAGTTCCTTCTGATATGAAGTTTTGCCTCCATCACAGCAGGTCTCAACAGGTTGTCATAACTAAGTATCAGCCAATTTAGGACCAATGTCCTGATATGATATATATTTAAAGAAAATACTGGGGTCATACTCACAGACTTACCAGTGGAGCAACTGGGACTTTTGCCAAAACAAACAATGAAACAAACAAGTAAACATCCACAGATGAATGCATGCACACACCTACTCCCCCCTGAGATACCCATACACACATTGTTAAATCTAAAATCCCTCTTTTCGTTTAACATTTTCATGGCAGTGCACCCACCCTCCTGTTTCTCTCTCTCCTTCTCACACACACACACAGATATATATATATATATATATATATATATATATATATATATATATATATATGGACACATATACATAAATATTATTACATCTTCCAAACCCCAGCAAAGCACATTTCTGACGTGTCTTATTACATTATCGTCTTGTATGAACTTCCCTGAAAGTGGGAATGACAATCCCATGAAGCCAAAATACATAACAATATTATTTAATTGAAGGCAATGTTAAAAGTAGATACTTTTTACGAATTATAATTCAAAGAGCAACTGTACTTCCAAATCAATAGAACATTTGACACAGACAACATCATTTTTCACCACTGGATCCCAAATGGAAATTCTTATGTGATGTCACATAACTGACTCAGGTAGACACACTATATACATTGATTTTGATGATATATGTTCCCAACTGAAGTGTGTCAATTCTGCTATCATTGCTATGGCAGAGAAAGTAACAGTTGTTGGATGTTCATGTGATGGGATAAATACTGAATGCAGAAATTCTTCTTGAAACAGACGTGAGTTTATTCATTCCTATATGTTAATATTTAAACCACATGTCCTAGGGTTGGCATGCCAGTTACAGGTTTCAACCACCAACCCCCATTTAACCACTGACTGATATCCTTAACTTTATTTGTAACAAGCCCCACTGTGGTAAACTGGCCATATTTGGACAGACATAACCTTTTCTCCCCACACCCCCTTGGGCTATTGATTAAAAAAGTAATTTTTAAGAAGTTCCAGAAGGTAAGTTAAGGAAAATTTCTATGATCGCAGCCAATCTGTAAAGAGAATACTGTGCAAGAATTTCATTGGCTTTGTTTGACCAATCAGATTCATGTAAAGTGATATGTTAACAAATGGACATATCAAAAATACTAAACTGCACACACTATATGCAAAGTGTACTGTGTGATAATCTGAAGATATAGACTTACCTATCTCAAAATAATTATATTCACACAATACAAATTTTTCAAACAGACTGTGCAAGCAGGTTTTCTCCTGCAGCAATATTATGCATGATACATTTCATCAATCTTAAATTTGTTATAATTTTATGCTGCAAGTCATTAAATACAATAGAAACATTATTTTGTCAGCATTGCAATGATACATACTGCAAAAATGCAAAAAAATGTATGATACCAGTGGGTACAAAAGTAAGGTCCCATCATCTGATAGGTTATCTACACTACAAAGGGATTTAAGTTTGTTGAGAACTACACCATTATCAATGCAACTGATTACATTAATCATGAACAGCCATAGTTAAAGATGTAATACCCAATTTGGTTCTTAGTACAGTGGTCCCTCCCTATAAGATGCCTCAGCATAAGGCATGTATGGTCAAAGATCTTTATATTTTATGTAATACCAACCCAGTATAATGCATTATTGTCATCGATCTTTTTATATTATGTAATACTAACCCAGTATAAGGCATGTATGGTCATGCATGTTTTTATATTATGTAATACTAAATTAGCATAAGTGATGTAAGGTCTGGGATTATTTAACATTATGAAATACTAACCCAGTATAAGGAATGTATTGTCATGGAATTTCTATAGTATGCAATACTAACCCAGTGTAAGGCAAGTATGGTCATAGATGTTTTTATATTATGTGTGATACTAACCCACTGTAAGGCAGGTATGGTCATAGATGTTTTTATATTATGTGTGATACTAACCCACTGTAAGGCAGGTATGGTCATAGATGTTTTTATATTATGTGTGATACTAACCCACTGTAAGGCAGGTATGGTCATAGATGTTTTTATATTATGTGTGATACTAACCCACTGTAAGGCAGGTATGGTCATAGATGTTTTTATATTATGTGTAATACTAACCTAGTATAATATATGTACAGTCACGGATTATTTTATATTTAAAAATTTTTAGACAAAAATTGGGACAAAGTGTCTCATTTCATTGAGCATATAGCATCCATATAAAAAAAACATACCACACACTTTCATATTTCACATTTTTTTCTTATTTAGGATTAATATATTTTCTGAACATTATGGTGCAAACAAAATAAAACATTTAAGAAATACATGCAAAAAAATTATTTTCTGAATTTGTATTGATAATTTAAACATCTGGTTGATGAAATATCATTATGGAAATGTTCTAGTGGAATTAACAAAGAAATAGCATTTCATAGGATAATCTCTCATAATAATACTAAGAACTGGTCTGGTCAAAAACTAACAAAAATATGACAGCCTCCTCTAAACATCTCAATGAAAGAGGTGAGCTGGAGAATAAAGGCAATAATAAAAGATAAATGATAATCTGCACCAGTTAAAGCTTATTAAACATAAATGATTATTAAATATAATAGTATTATTATGCACAAATATGGTGGGTGGGTCTGACAATCAGGGGCTATGACTATGCAAACCAACGATAGAGAAAGGTAATGATCAAACTCACTAAGGTCTCATCAATGCCTATCAGCAAATCCAATTTGGTTGAAATCCAATAATAATTAAGGGAGTTACTGCTTGGAAACAAAAATGGGACAGATGAAGGCTGGGTGAATGGAAGGACAGAAAGACTGACCCAATTTAGATGTTCCCATTTTTTAAGAAAAATGGCTGACAAATATTTTGAAAATAATTTTTTTTATAAATCCAACCTTCACACCTTCAAAGGCACTGATTTGGAAGCAAACAGGAAGAATACAGCTCCTGCAAAATGTTTTTATATGGCCAGGATAAGTTTCAAGCTTTATGAATTTCCTTCTAGTGATTTATGAGATGTGGCCACAGACGGGAAGACTGACAGACAGATGGATGAATGGACAGATAAACAGAGGGTATCACAATATTCCTGACATTACATTGTGAAGATAACTTGGGCAACTTTTATGGCTTGCCGTCATAAATCATGTCTTCGTATTCAATAAACATATAATTCCCCATTGAGCTGTGACTTGGTGTTGTACTGTATAACTGTATATATACTGTATGTATGTATGTGTCATCATGATGCAATTGAAGTAAAAAAAATATGAACTAGAATATTCAAAAATGTCATCTAACTTTCTGTACATATGGGAACCTTGAAGACAGAGCTCCAAGTACATGATATGCATAAGGTGTAATGATTATGGTTGACTCCAGTTAAAGTGTCTGAAAATATTACAGATCCAATGATCAATTGGAGTCAGTAGAATTACAGCCCTGCCCCTCCCAAAATAATGAAGTTGGTGCTTGACAGATTTCTCTACTATTCTGCAGAATGTTTGCAAGTCAAATATTTAAACCAGAAATCAAACACTTAAACCCCTCCTACACTTCACTATTAGCCCTTTGTTAGGAGAAATCCTAACTATCAATATACACAATTTACCTCTATCATACCTATCAATATGATTGCAATGGGAAGAATAGTTATAAAACTAACCCAAGAGAATCTTTATTATTATTATTATTATTATTATTATTCAGAGGGAATCCGTGTTAGAATTCTATCACTACAAGGTGAACAAATGGTTCTTAGAATCTCTCTCAATATCATAGTATCAATACCATAGGTAGGTAGGTAGGTAGGTAGGTGAGTGGGTAGGTAGGCTGGTAGGTACATCTGTATAAATGTCAGGAATGTATGTGGGTGGGTGGCTGGAAAAATTGGAATGTATGCAGACAGGTAAAAGTCTTTTCATTAGATTAAACAAGTGATGTCAAAATCTGTGATAAAAACTGGAGAAAAATCTTACACGTCAGTCTTTATGTATTTAAAATTCATTAGCCAATTATGCATGGCTTTGTCAACATATACTCTCAATAACATCACCAGACTGAAAATTTACAAGACATCAAATGATATGTGCCATCACGGTTAATATATATTCAAAAATTAAACCATGCCTTTAAAAGTTTACTTTATTTTAAATCAACCACTCTTTATTTCAAACATGATTTCAATCTTTTCACACATTTTCTGAAAACTGTTGTTGGTCTGACAGGTTATCCATTAAAACACTGAAATACAACAGATCTATTATCCAAGCCAATGTTGTGCCAGCAACCTACTATCCATTACTTCGATTTCAAGAGATTCTGTGAATGGGGAAGGTGTACAAGCTGAATGATCATACTGTAAAATCTGAATAACAAACATATTTTATTTTAAATCATTGAAGGTCATACTGTATGCATTTATTTTTTATATGAACTTATTATTAGTCAAACTTATTTCAGTACAATCATCTGGGTATTGATGCTTAGATATTACATTTAACATACTATATAAATATTGTTGCCAAAAGAAAATGTTGATGGCAAGAAGGCACATTCAAAATGAGGGTAAACAGATAAAATGTTATTCATGCTATGATAATGATAAATGTCCTAACCTCATGAGTCAATATGCATAATAAATTCATTTGAGCTTCAATTAGTTCCTTGCAGGCTGACCAGATAATCCCAAAGATTCAGAATGACAGAGCCTGAGTGGAAATGTCATCCCTTCTTTCCTGGAGTGGTAAGAATACATAATACCCAACACTTCTGTGCTGAAAAGCTGGCCTTATAACAAAAGTCCTCAAAGTGTCTGATACTCTACCGGGTGAAAAGAATTTCTAGGAATTCAAGATTATACCATTTCTTCCTTTTAACTGTCAAGTGTTGAAACAATCACTGATATTCTTCAGAGATAACAAGATTTTCAAATCAACTGCTCTGATGGATATATTATACGTCTGATTGGAACCATTTTCATTTAGTACCAAGTAGACATCATCAGAAGTCTATAAAACCCTATGTCAATATGATATTCCATTCAGGATGAGTAGTGATAAGGTTTTCAAGATATCTGCCATGGTAGCAATACCATATGTCAGATCAGCACCTTTTTCATTTAAGACAATCTAGACCTTGTAAGAAGTCTTTTAGTGAAAACCATATATTGATATGATCATCTATTCAGGGATGACAACAAGATTTTTATGACAGTCATTGTGGCAGCCATATTGGATGTGTCACTGGTACCATTTTCTTTTCTTTTTTTAATTATCCCACATGATAGGTTGACCATTAGGTCAGGGAGTCATTCCAAGGTCACCTTACAATCTTTCATAATCTAGGGATAATAAATGTAGTTTCGGAAAAAATAATACACATGCAAGCACATGTACACACATTCATATAGTATACAATCTCTTTTTACATAGACAAATACAAATATACAGCATCTGGGTGACAGAGTCTTTGTGATATTATAGTCCTTTGTTCCTGTTTACCATCAAATCAGACTCAATGAAATATTTTTTGGTTAGCCATTAGCTTATAATACAAACACAATAACACGTTGTACAGTACAACATGATGCTATAAAACAAGCATTTGAATAATAACACATCATTCTTAGTTACGTATGGACTAATGGTTCCCACACTTCTCAAATCAACATAAATGCTTCTCTCTTTTTAGATTTGCTTGCAATGTATTTTTCCAGGACTGGTACCATTTTCAAATTGGTCCAAATAGGTATCATTGGAAGTATATTGTTGAGAAACCCATGTTGATATAGCCATCCATTTGGAAAGGCGTTGAGACAACAATATTTCAACATATACTTTCCACTCAGGTCATTTGCTTATGTGGGTTTAAAGCCATATTTTAGCACATGATAGGTTATATAGGGCTGACAGTATATTTTGTTAAGAAAGAATTCAGGAAAAACCAAGAAGAACCACCAACCCACAGGAAGCTACTGGCAATCTCTCTCACATTCCCATGTTGTCCAAGACAAGAGTTGAACCCATGCTGATAGAGGTGAGATGTCAGTGATATGCAAAGGCAAATGCTGTGACAGCTATACTGGATGTCAGATCAGCACCATTTTAAGACCAAACAAACATCACAAAATGTTCAACCATTTGAAATGTGATAACAAGATTTTTAAGCTTGCTGACATGGCAGCAATACTGGATTGTCAGATAGGCACCATTTTTATTTAAAACCAGCTAGATGACATAAGTCTTTCTGTGAAAACCTCATGTTGATATGACCATCCATTCAAAAGGAACAGCAATAACAAGATTTACAAGATGGCTGTCATAATGGATGTGAGACTGAGCCATTTTCATTTAGGATGATCTAGAGATTGTAAGAAGTCTTTTAGTGAAAAGGTCATGTTAATAGGATCACACAGGAGTAGCAATAACGCAATTTTCAAGATGGCTGTCATGGCAACCATACTGGATGTCAGATCAGCACCAATTTCATTCAGGACCTACCAGATATCATAAGAAGTCTTTTAGTACAAAACCCATGTTGCTATTGCCATCCATTCAAGAGGAATAGTGATTAACCTATGCTAATAGATAGATAGATGATGGACAACAGACCATCACACAATCTCTTCTAGTCTATGACCAACAGAGCTAAAAATGGATGGCCTCTGCTGAAGCGGCTAAAATGTTAGAAACATAATATTGTGTTTTGAGTAAGGTGGCATTTGAACAAGATGTCACCTCTCTTGATAGGGAGCCTTCAAAAATGAGGAACACTGTATTTCCTCTCAGGAACTCTGTTAGTGACATCTTGGTGATGATGTCTTTTGTGGCAAAAAGGGAACATTTTAGGATGGAAAAATCATCCTCAAACAACAACTGGTGTATGCAATTATCTTTTTTAAATGAATTTTACAATCACATGTTTCAGAAATTGCATCAGAAACACTAACTACAGAATGCCCCTCATAGGTATCATGCACCTGCGCTGCAGATTATCACCAAAAGCTGCACCTTAAGGCTTGTGGTTCTCTTTACTTATACTATAATACTGACTATGACATGCTTGGCAGTTACATTGTATCTTATTTGTGTCAAATTTAAGGACCATCCAACTTTTTAAACAAGACTTTGCAAAAATAGTAAATTTATATTATTCAATACTTACATGGACCACTTCAAAGCACTGACATACCAAAATACATGTTGATTTTTCAGTTAATTTGAACTTTATATGTATAGAACTGTGAATTAATTCATTTTTGAGGGATACATTTTCCTGGTTTTTGTGGTCAACTTTTAAATATCTGTTTGCAGTAACCATGAAATCCACATTTAGTTAATTTAAAGCTTAGATTCCAAATATGCTATACTGCCTATATCTGTGAAAATTTTATGACATAAAATATCTTATCAAATAATCATAAATCCTCAAAGATCTATTTCATAAATACATAGATATTGATTATAGGTATACCATACAACCTACATTTTTCAGCTACCAAAGATACTAGGAAGAAATAACACTGACTTGTTGCTCCCTGTAATTCAAACATGGCCTCATTTAGCTCACAGATCCGTTGTATAGCTGCTTTGTCATTCATACACAAAATTTGGCAACTTAAAGACACTTAGACCCATAATTACCAAAACCTGTCTTGTTTATGCTGTAGCCAAAGCTACTATACCATATACCATATATAAAAACTCAACATTCCAGTGAACAAAACAATTTATACTCATTTACTGGCTGGCTATGTGACATGATCAAAAAAAACCAAAAAAAACCAGAAAAGATCAAATCAAAATCTTTTTCTTGGTATATCCTAATACTGCTTTATAAATATTATCATCATCATCAGGGAAAGATCCTAAAATGAGTCTGATGAGGACTGAAGGCAAACAAATAACTGAAGAAAAGAATTAGAAATGTGTCAATAGGACACAGATGCTCCTGCCAATATGAAGCAACTAAAGGTCAAAGTTTTAAGCCAAAAGCTGGGGCCATACATTACTACATCAAAAATTTTGTTCAAAAATATTAAAAACTAAACTTGACCTGGCCTTTTTAATGTAAAGCCTCATACCAAATTTGGTTTCAGTCCATGACATCTTTCAATTTAGTCCATGAATTCCTTTAATTCAGTCCATGAAGTCTTTCAATTCAGCCCATGACATCCTTCAATTCCGTCCATTAAGTCCTTCAAAAGTTTCAAAGGAAACAAAATTCTGATTCAAGAAAAGGAGCAAGTCAAACAGGAACCATAACTCACTTACATTCTGATGAGAAATCTTGAAAATTAAATTTGACCCAGGCCTTTTTAAAGTAAAGCTTCATACTGAATTTGGATTAAAACATAAAGTCCTTGAAAACTTCAGAGTCAAATATATATGTGCTATCGATACAACGGTACATATCCCAAACGATGCCTAAATAGTACTTATGGACACATGTATGACAGGTTGATCAAGCTCCATTAATGAAGTGAAATAATTTTATAAGATGATTTGGGATCTGTAGTCATCCATCTCTAAATGTTTGGTCCCAGACATGATACATCATCTATTATATATTATAAACAATGGAAAACAGCCAAGATCACCAAGCACTGCAGAGCTTCCAGCAGATGGATTTAATTTTCAAAGCCTTTTAGAAAACTTTAATTGTACCTTCCCAAGTACATCACTATGTTTATACCCCAAATATCTGATCTGTAGCAAAGGACCAGTACAATCAAATAATAAAAAAGGTATAATGCCTGAGAAATTGAGTCATCTGAAATCACTCTTTCTATAAGGGTACCAATCTTCATGGATTTTGTTGCTGCTACAAGCTACAAATTTAATGACACAACACATACTGATTACTCTGTGGACATGAGATCTTTCCCCATCCATGAATTTAAGCATTGACCAATCACAAAAATAAACAACACAATGTTTTATGATAGTTAAATAATACTCTCTTAAACAATGAGCAATTGGCTGATGTAACTTCCTCTAAATTTGAACAAACACATTTAGCAAACAGTATGCAAAAATACCCATTAAAAAATAGTGAGAGAAGTGGCAAATGAGCATGATGTCACCCATGAAAGAAATGAAATGTGATCTGGACACAACATTCAAAAAGTTTAGAATTTGTTACCTTTTTTTTTTTAAAAATCATGTTTACTGTCAAAACATTTCTAGAGTAAGCAATTGGAAAACTGGAGGGTTAGTATGTCACACAATGGACAACACATGATTAACCCAGAGCCATACCATAAACTCCCTTGGCCCTATGGCCAGATGAACGCAGAACAAAGAGCATGATCTGTGGAGGATCAAAAGAGGGTATCTGTTGTGACATAACATTTTTGCCATATCGCAATGATACCAGAGCTTGTGAGCAAAATAATTAATCAGTGATGCCATCATTTTCCAGTTTTTGCAACGTACTTGATAGTGTCCACAAATGGTTGCATCATGGAACCAAACGATTTAATCTTCACAAATAACTCACCACCTTCTACATCAATAAGTTCTTTATATTGTGAAAACTGCTTTAAGAACCATATATGATTAAATAGTCATAACAATTTCTAAGATGGATTGATGATAAAAATCCAGTCAAAATAATCAATGACTGCAGTTAATAATGATTCAGTGAAGCATTGAGGTTTCCTTCACGGGTTTCCAAATTAAATGGAAGTAATTACAATTGAATAGGTAGGGGCAGATATAATATGATGCACAAGCCAAGGTGTTCAAGGTGCTTCAAAGCACAACTCAGCTGGGGTCTTCCTGGTCAATACGTGAGCACAAAAGGCACATGTCAAAACTCACTGGTTATATCACTTACGTGCTGTGTTAGATTTCCTCACTGACATGGAATTATAAAATAAAGAGAAAAATCCAATACAAAATGAGTAATAAAATACTAAGTAAAATAGGAATGAAATATGAATCTGGCACTTGTCCAAGTCCATAATATATCTCTTTAAACTTTTTATTTGAATTTTGAAAATACACAGGTTTTGGTTTGATTAAGATTCCATGGAATTGGCACATTAAATCTCTGACATGCCACTAAGTACAAATTTGCTGAAATGACCACATGCAATAAATAAATCACAAATCATCATGCCATCTTATGTACTGAAACTCAAAAGAAAGTCATCCAATGCAAATTTTGAGAACTAGTTAATGAAATTTAACAATACATACAAATTAAAAACATGTCTCCAGCTAAATGAACAATCAATCAATATGACAACCTTTAGATATTACAACAGTCAATGCAAATTTTATTATCAAAGAAATAATGACTACATAAGAAACTGACATTACTCGTAATTATGTTTACCGACTTTCCTTTAGCAGTGATATAAAGATTACTGTCTCATGCATGGTCATACTGTGTATTAAAATTTTTTATCAAGATGTGCACATAATAATTACTATAAAAGTAACTGAAAGTAAAGAAAATTATGAAAACTCAAGAAACAGTAAAACAAGCACATGTATGAAATATAACACTGAGAAGAGCATAGAAGTATCACTTGATACAGAACAGAACACAGATTTGTACATGTGAGTATGCTAGCAGGTGCATGTTGTTGATATATAAGAAAATAAATAGGCAAAATTTTCGGATATGCACAATGTCATGGGGCTGGAGCTGGGGTTAGGGGGGTCTCATCTGTATGCATGCCAAAATCTGGCCACTGATAAATACCACAAGCAATGTTACAATAGATTGTACAGGTACAGGTATGAAACTGACAAATGCCATGGTCATGTTTACTGATTGGGGTGTCTTGTATCTGTTTGCTTAGCATGTCAACTAGCATGGCTGATGCAAGAAAACAAGCAAGGGGTGTCATAAAACCAACTATGGCAACATTCAAAATTGTGATAGCATCTCACAATACTGTATGGACACCCACCAGTACATGTCGATATTATTGAGGTTGCTCAAAATCCAAGATGCATATACTGTAGCTTATATGACTAACAAATCTAGCACATGCATGTATTTCTGCACCACATCATGCTTATATCCAATGCAATACTGTCCCATGTCTTCACTTCTCCCAAAAATAAATATTTGAATTTTACAAGAAAATTACTTTGTTCTGAAATCATGACCATTCACATAACTGAACTGTAAAACAAATAACTTGTTTTGTGTATATTTAATCTGTATTGTGTGTCTGACCTCTGTCCATGATTGAGGATAGAGTTTTGGTGTCTACTAGCTTTTTGTCATGTTTGTTAAGTTATATAATGGTTGTTTACTGATATCTGAGTTCAAAGTAATTTTTTAAAAGAAATTTAGAATGTTCTGGAACTGAACTTCTGACCCACATCCAAGTCATTTTTACTGTGTCTCAGGTTTCTATATAAGGTAGTTGTCAACAAAATTATTTCATTCCTCCCTTAAGTTCAGTGTGTAGAATTACTGACTGACGTGTTCAGATATAATTTGAGAGGAATCATTTATTTAAAATTATTCCTTGGAATCATAAAGTGTTCATTGATTGTTTGGGCTAAATTACTATTTTGGATTGTTCTGAATTCATTCAAAGACACTTTTCATTAAATTACTGAAGACTGTTGGCACATCAGCTCATTCAAGGCTATTGGTAAATCAGCACATTCAATATTGGAATTCATTCAGAACACTCAATACTTTTGGACTTGTGACAGAACTTTAAGGATTATTTAGGATTTAATTCACAGTAATTCCAATTTTTATGAATTGACTGCGTTTTCTACATTTTGATTGGATGTAAACGGTCACATGATACTGATCTGGAATTTTTTACACATTGATAAATTTGATGGACTACTTTTGGTTCCCTGTTTCCAGATGATCTGATATGAAGTTTTATCTATATCAATGTCTTACACCGTAATAATAACAACAAGCTCCTACCCACCCACTCCTGTGATTTCCGATCAAAAATGACAAGTCAAAGATTAAAATCACCATTAGAAGTTAAAACAATGTAATTGCACAGACCTTCCTGCACTCCAACACTCATCCCTTTTGCTGAAGAAGCCATATGGCAGGCTTTAGAAGCCAATCTTCAGAAATTATTGCATTTCACCTTGACAACATGTTACAGCTGCAGTTATTAAAGGTCAGGGTCATATGTCAACCAAGGGATCTCATTAAAAATGGACACGATTTTGCTTTTGAAAGATCGAAATGCATAGAAAGTAACAACGACAATGCTATAACAACACATGCCATACACAAGCGTAATTTTCAACAAAAAAAAAGGGAATATTCCTGGTTTAACCACAACAACCATTTTTTATATATTAAAATAATGATCATAACAATATATCACTGGCATGACCTGGTATGACATTCCACCCCGTATCAATGTATAAAGAAATGATGAATCTTGGCAAGCGAAGATAGGGCTATGTATTCTATCGCAGTTAAGAGGCTAATGAAAGAAAACTTTGATGTACATAAAAGTGAATGTTTAGTTGATTAAATCTGCTGATCTGATGTTAGAAAGGAAGTAGATTGGAATCATAAGGATTAAATGATCATGGTTGGGTATTTATCGACATGTAAATTTTACCTAATCACTCACAAAGTTTACATAAAGTCCTTTGGACACATCGATAAATACCCAACCATGATCATTTAATCCTATAATACTGTATGTTCCTCTTAAATTTTCACTTTGTAACTTAGAGAACTAAAATTTAGTTGTTAAGTTTACTAAACTTGTTGGTTTTATTTCTCTCTTTGTTGACTTTGTTGAATTGATGACCTGTTAATCAAAATGTATGTCGTTGAACAGATAAAGGTGGTGACCTAGAGGTTAGCACACTGGCCTCTAGTACCAGAGGTTCCAGATTTGAATCACAGTAGGGGCAAGAAACTGTTTCCAAACATATCCATTAGCATCACTGGTAGGTATGATGCAAAACAAAGTGCTGTTCATCGCAATGCAAATGTTAAATAGCAGTATACAACAGCATGTTGCAGTCAGTGGTTGACAGATTGATAATGCAATTTTAAAAAAGCATTTTGTTTTCTTGTAAATGCTAACTCTGCTCTGAACTCTAGTAAAATCCACTGTATGTATACCTCAGCCTTATGCACTTGTTTTGAAGCCTTTAGAGCTCCTAAATGATACATTAGTGACCTCTACCACTTTTACCTCCATCAACATACCACAGATGATCGTAAAAGAGATGAGGGTTGTGTGTTTACAAGTGTTGGTTCAGTAAAACCATGATAAAATCAATGAGTGGACCTGAAAATGTATGAATGTAGCAGTGTTTTACAGCAACTCAGCACAAAAGTGAAAATGAAAGTGTCAACTAAACAAAAGTTCAAAAATGGTAATAACGAATAGCAAGAAAGTTTAGAGAAATTAACCTTACATAAATGTAAACATTAAATGCAGCAAGATAGAAAGGTAAAACAAAGATGTTAACATTCTGTTAAATCTATATAAATAACAGATAAAGAAAAAATGTCTTTGTACTTTTTTTGTCCTATGGTCTAAGTTATTTGGTCTACCGAATAGTGAAGTAAAAAAGTAGTTCCTTGAATTTTCAATCCTTTTAACATTGTGATTTTGAAACCTGGTGGGGATTCTTTTGTACCTTGATATTTAAAGCAAATTTTGCTTACTTGTATTTCCTATTTGTCAATTAAATCTTCATATAATTTATCCACATTGTAAACAGTCAAAAAAATTGCACCAAAATGTATTATTCCAACATTTTGATACTTGCACACTAACAAAAAAAACATGAAAAATTTCTTCAAGAATACCTTTCAAAAAGTCACTAAAACAACTGCAATGGCTTATCTTCACAATCTCCATGATTCTGCTTCATATTAGCTTGTCCATACCCAACCACTGATGCCACACCCCCCCCAACACACTTCTTTAGCTCAGTGGTTAGCATGTTGTACTCATCACTGGAAGGGTGAAGGTTTGATACCCACCATTGTATCAGCCCATAATGATCAATGTGGTGTATCCCTGGGCAAGGCACTTTCCTCAACTTGCCTAAGCACAGTAAAATCTTCAAAGTGTTGATATGCCATAAAATGCACCATACCAAACCAAACCATCCACTCCACCCAATCCCACTCCTGGTACTCCTCCCTCCAAGCAGATATTAACCCAGACATCATAATGCAAAATCCATTAGAACTAAGATGTATCTTATTGCTATGAATGCATATATGAAGTGTGTTCAGTAAATATCTGAAAACGTCTTTGTAATTTAAATTTTTTTGTATGTCAAACTTTTTGCCCCTTCTCTATTTAGGGGTGGGAGCCAAGGACAACATCCTTCTTGTTGATGACTACCACCCAGTGATTTAGGAGGTATACTAATAGGCAGCTGGACATCTAAATTCTGAAAGAATATTCAGCAGGTAGTGTCCACAATTCTTACACAAGAAATAGGCCTAGGTGGAGACAGTATAGCTGGGAAAGTTCAAGGGGAGGAAGTTGGGGGTGGGGATGCATAATCATAGCTCTCCAGTTTACAGCCATAGTCTTTTTTCATCCAGGAAGGTATATCTTTGCAATTTAGTATTCAAATACACTGTATCTGCTCATGTACAACACACATTTTCAGTAAAATGGGTAGACTATGATCTACCACGGCATAATGTACATGCCACTTTGTCAAATCAATAGCATGTACATATGGTAAATCCAGCATAACCTACTTACCATACGTACCTGTATATATGACATTTATAACTGTTGTATGCAGTTTTGGGTTAATATTGTACAATACTGGTGTCCAACTCTTAAAGACTTTGGTTCAACTCATGTACCTATCTAAACGAAATGATTTTATGTTAAAGTATAATTTTAGCATTTAGAGTAACAAAAGAAGTATGTTGGAACTGAATTTCAAGTTCTCCTTACGTTTATTCCTTTCTTATACAACTGTAATGTCACCATGAATAAAAATAATATTTCATTAGAAGCAGGTTAAACTCATTATAAGGTACCTTAAATTCATTCATTACAGAAATAGATGATTCAGCATTGTCTGTAGCAAGTATTTTTGCCAAAAACAGCTGTTAAATAATGCGATTGACTATAACTATAATAACAGAACTGCTGCTATTTTACATGTTTCTTCCAGTCTGTGTCATGCAAGCAGAAAACAGGACATCTTCTACAGCTTCCCAAGTCAAAAGGCCACAATAACATGTCATGTAAGAAAGGACACAAGGCAGCATCTAGTTGTATGGGTACATTACTAACTGTATCCCCATACAATGAATTTTTTAAATTTTAAGGAAATATTCAAACAATACATATTGCAAATAAAATCAGTCTGGGAAGCTTTTCATATGATACTAATGAATAAGATAATTGAGTATAAAGAACAACAATTATAAACAATATGCACAAGTCAAAAATTTGCAGGTGTGAGTTCGAATCCCCAAGCTCAGCCCTTGGGTTCAAATAACTTCTTATGTTTTTGGAAATGTTCTTTGTTTTAAAAAAAAAATTGTAGGATTCCTATAATGATATTCACTCCATTATTGTTAATTCTACCTCTAATATAATATATCAAGCTGTCCCTTTAATGGGAACAGTGTGTTACAGGTCACTTAAAATTAAAACTGTCTCTTTAATGGGAACCATGTGTTACTGGTCAAATTAAAATTAAATCTGTCCCTTTAATGGGAACAGTGTGTTACAGGTCACTTAAAATTAAAGCTGTCTCTTTAATGGGAACCATGTGTTACTGGTCAAATTAAAATTAAATCTGTCCCTTTAATGGCAACAGTGTGTTACAGGTCACTTAAAATTAAATTTGTTCACTAAACAGTTTGGGTTGTCTTGTACTTTTTAATAGATATAGTTTTTATGGATTAACAAAACTGGACTACATTCTTATAAGATTTCTTGCTTTTCTATAAGAAGCAGACTTCTAGTCAAAGTAAATGGACAAAGGTGAAATTGAAGAATAACCTTTTCTAAAGAAGAAATTTATCCATATGACACAAAGATCATAATATATGATGCAACTGGATAGGGTCCATGCCTTTGCTGAATTCTGATAAAAAATGAAAATCAACTCTGAAATATTTCTTCTTAAAACAATATAAAAAATTTGATTTCAATCCACCAAGTTCTTCAAAGGAAGCAAAACTGGCAATGGATGTGATGCTACATGTGCCCTCCCTATGTGACATTACAAGATGGAAGGTCAATGGCAACACTATATGTCCCCTCCCTATGTGACAGTACAAGATGGATGGTCAATGGCAACACTCATGTCCCCTCCCTATGTGACATTACAAGAGGGATGGTCAATGGCAACACTATGTCCTCTCCACATGTGATATTACAGGATGGATGGTCGTTGGCAACACTACATGTCCCCTCCACAGGTAACATTACAGGATGGTATGTCCCTTCCACATGTGATGATACAGGATGGGTGGTAATCAGCAACACCATGTGTCATTTCCACAAATATTGCTGGGGCATAAAACAAAGAATATATGAAAGTGTATTCAAATATGTCACTCAATGTCAATGATGCTTGACAAATCTCGGGGGTGGGTTGAACTTTAAAAGGTATCCATGGGGTTATGTTTTTCCATTATTCATAATCATTTTTCTAATGACGCATTAAACTTTTGAAATACTGTGAAAGTGATGAAAAACTATACACACCACTTGGGAAATCTGCTGGAAGTTGGCCCCATTGAACTGTTGCCTCTCTGGCGGGTTGTTGATGCTGACTCCATCCTGTGGCTCCACCCAGCACTCCGTAACTATCTGAAGTTCACCATCTGCTTCAGTAGTCTCCATCTCATCAAGGTCATCCAGGAGACTGGGAAGACAAGAGTCATTTCAAGAGTGATGTCCCCCACTTACACAAAGGCTTCAACTGAAATTACCTTACGGCTGGCACACTCAATTTTTATACTACTCTAGACAGTACCCTATGGTGCAGCACTGCCCAGTTTATGTACTACTTATGCTATGCTTTGTTTCCATGGAAACAGCAATTTGTTTAGTAAATTATGTCTCTCTAATAATACTTATATGATCACATTAATATTAGGATAACCCTCTGCTACCCCCTGATCCGGCACTCACTGAAAGAGGAAAAATGACAGACAAAGGGAGCAACCCTTAACGTTACCACCCCCACCCCCATTTTCTACCTGCTAAGTCGCTAATGTTATACCAACAAGTAACTAGCTTTCACTTTAGCATACCTATAATAGGAATTGCACATTGTGAGAAAGGGTATGAGAGATTTTCAGTAATGGCATCTAGTAAGTATTATTGAAGAAATATAATTTACTACAAAATTTACTTTCTCCGTCAACACATTACCTAATCACATTAACATTAGGAGAATAGGTAAAGAGGAGAAGGAAATGCTGAGAATCTTAAACTACCTGTGTCATCCAGTAGAAGCATGACTGCACTACTAAAAAAAGATGACCTAATGCCAGTTTAGCAAAACTAAAGAAACTTGCTAATACATGTGCAAGCAAGATTCCTTTGTGACCCACACTTGATTATTGTCTTAGCATCAAAGTTTTCCTGGCAAATCCAACAAGTGGCAAATTTTGAGCCGGGTTCAAGGTTGTTGTCATAAAATGTACATGGTCACTATCTGGACTGCAACCACTGTCCCAATGAGATTCAGTTCTCTCCTATACAAAGCCATTTCACGAAGATAAAAGCTAGAGAAAGTAGTCCAAGTGTGCCATCCAAATGGCTCCATTTTGTCTCAAACTGAAACATTACAATGCCAGGCTTTTGGAAATGGTTCAAATTTCAAGAGTCAAACTTTTCATGTCATATCTGATCCTAAAATAGTTCAGATTATGCTGATTTGATAATCCCCTTTAACCGAGCATCTAGCACTTGTGGAGTTATGTGATGTTTTCCCACCTTCAGGGGTAAAACTAGTTTTCTAATGGCCAATGTGGATGCTTTCCATGCAATTCAGATAACATATGAAAGTGTGTATGGGATCCTGCAGCTCTGCTTCTCTTGAAGTATTGAATGAGGAAAGGGAATTGAATAGTTAGATGTTGGTGGTCTAGTGATGGCAACCTGAGATGTGTCATTAAAATGGAACTGTATGAAGTTCAGATCCACTGACTGGGCAAATGTAGCTCACTCAATCTAAATGCTGCAGCACTACCATATATGAAAGCTGCTTCAGTGATGTGGAAGACTGAGGCTCAAACTTCACGAGTTAAGCATGTTAAAACCTATGAGAGATCCCATTTTGGAAATGTGGTGATTGAGCATGGTCTGGAGATGTCAAAATTGGACAGCAAGTCATAAAGGTCCTTGCTGCTTCCAATATTGTCCATGATGTCTGAAATAATGGAACAGTATCCCTTCATTGTGATAGGAGCTAACTTCTTGTCCTCAAAGGTAAACATAAAGAAACTGGGGAATGGAGTTAAGAGTGGTGTGACATCACTTATGTGATTCATTCAATAAAAACACACCATTTTCCTTTACAAGCCTTTGGAGTGGAGGGCCTCCTAGCTGTTGTGATCCACTCCATGACTGAAGCTCTGAACTCCTTTTCTCCCTGATATAAGCCAAGCATGAAGGAGGACATTCTCAGGACACAGAAGGAACAGAGGCAACCACTTTGACTTTCCGGAGTATGTCTGTTGATATGGCAAGCAGATATTTAATCCAGGATTTGCCCCATCATAGAGGGTCAATCCGAACTATTTGGAAGTCTATGCCCATCATTTTTAGATATATTCTGAATTAAGCCTGCTGGTGGGAAGCATATTGTTCCACCTTGTCATAAATTGGAGTATCATCTAGTCAACCCATAAGGTACAGAACCAGTTGAATAGTAACAAGTGAAGAGACCACTGTGTGAGACAGTTATTCTCTCCTTGGTAAGATGGCACATACTATGAGCCAGCCCCCAGTATGTGTCAGACCTGAATATTTGGTATTGGGCTCACCGTCAAAGGTAATACCATATCATGACACAAAAACCCAGTGACTCTGTCCCTCCTTGTTTAAGAAGGTACATAACCACGACTGAAATTATCCAACCTTGTCAAGACTGTCTTTCCATGATTGTTCAACCGAAGAGTGGGAGATGCTGAGAATGGCTTTCATTTCTGAGATGTTGACATGAAGAGCCTTCTCTTGAAATATTCACTTTCCACTGACTGTGGTACCAAGTGCACTTCCCAACCTGTCAAAATGGCATTCGTACAAATTGCTATTTCTGGCTGTGAGTTTCCTACAGGTTTTCATGCCATTAACCATATCCTGTCTTGCCTCTGTATAAGAAAGTGTTCTTACTGGATGAGATCATAACGTGGTGATCCAGATGGCCTGTGATCAGTTGCCATTATATGAGAAGGGCATCGGTAAGGGGACCACGTAATAGTGGCCAAGATGCAACAAGTCTGCCATGCACTGAATTGGCAGAGGAGCTGAAGGAAATCCCATGCCAAAATAAATGTCTTGTCTTATACCATCTATCGTACATGAATGATGAACTTGGGACGGAGTCTTTCCACACTGACAGGTGCTGAAAACTCCATATCTAGATGGAATAAATGTTGAGAAGGTATAGGGCCTGACATCTCCATAATGATTATCCACCCTAGACTACACATAAGGGAAAAAAGGTTTATACACCACTCCCTCGACAACTCGCGCACAACGGGGTCCAAAACCATCGACCGCGTTATAAGTGAGGGCGCGAGTTATCGAGGGACCTATAACAAACAACAAAACTAACAAAGGGATCGACGTAGAGGCAAAAGGGGGGTGGGTTGGGTTGGCATGTTAGTGTTGAATACTCAATTAATAATCGTGCTAAGATTAACTGTGAATAAATATCTCTTCATAGCGGTATACTTTGTTTACATTTTTCCTCACAGAGTAACATTAATGTCAGGATAACTTACAGTATATTGAGGAGATCATCAAAACTTTATTCCACATGGTTTCCATTCGCTTAACACATGTACGACTTCGCACATTGTGTATTACGTCACAAATTTTTGTGTTGAATTGGATAAATTCTAATTTTATTGTTTGATCCAAAATAGACCTTTTTTATACAAAAGATCGACACTCATTTTGAAAAAACAATGTCGATCGAACGATGGGTAGATTTGATTGCGGTAGAAGTAAAATGAAAAAAAAATAAAAAATTTACAAGGGTTAACCATTACCAACATAAATTTAATGGGTCTACAAATTTAAAATAACGTAAATTAGAACACGATAATACTTGCAGTTTGTGACACGTTTGACAAATATCACTTCACCTTTTGAAAACATCTGTTCATTTTTTTGTTTGTTTGTGTTACTCTTTGATTTCTCTGCCGCCTCTGTGTATTGTTCACGGATGATTATCTCTCTGAGCTGGTATGGATAATTACATGCGGCTTCCTGATTCGCTGAGCGTATTTCTCCCGACAACGAATTTTGTTTAATTCTGTCGGCGCTGGAATCTCCAAAGCCATCCATGGCTTGCCCTAAAACGAGATTCATTCTCCATACTTTTTGCCATTTTTTCTGCTTGGGCCTTGAGAATTGTTCCAGAGATGGGAACACCTTGTTCACGTTGCTGTGTGAACCATGCGTACACAGCATCATCTAATTCAGTATCATTTGCAGTCCGTGCTCGTTTTTGTTTGATCCCATTATCTGAATAAACATCATGTAAATAATCCCGAAGTTTCTGCTTATCCTTAAGCCAACCTCTAAATGTCAACTCAGCAATTGTTTAGTTCATTGCAAACGTTGGATCTCGCTTCGCCATTATGAACCCTATCTATGATGCACAGCTTTTCAGTCACCGAGTACACCTTTCGCTTACTTCCTTTGCTCTCCATGGTCACATTTACAAATGATTAGGATACATTACTGATATTATATACTTTAGTGATGTTAAGTACATAAAAATGTGAAACCATTTTCGATTGGTCAAATAAAATGAATTTTAAGAACGGTAATGACCACAAGAACTTATGCTGCTATTGGCATG
Organism: Megalonaias nervosa; assembly: GCA_016617855.1. Classification (NCBI taxonomy): domain Eukaryota; kingdom Metazoa; phylum Mollusca; class Bivalvia; order Unionida; family Unionidae; genus Megalonaias; species Megalonaias nervosa. The sequence continues at coordinate 378,874 of JAECUM010000007.1, forward strand.
CCTTTGAATTTTTTTTAATTGTACTTCCCTTGCTTGATTTGATACAAAAGACATATTCAAAGTGATAAAACAACACAGGTCTCTTTTAATTGATTTTTTTAATTCAACAAACACTTCCCCACGTTGTTGATCAAAATAAAGCCGGCATGTAATTAGGTTCTCACAGAAGTACTCACGGGTTTCGATGTGATGGTCATTGACTCTTCTCATGTTTTCATAGAAGAGAATATGTTGCGATTATAGCGTTTACGTTGAAGCTAAATTAAAGGATTAGAACGTGAATTTCACACAGCAAGACATTTAATTGGTGTTTATTTCATTCTCTGTTACCACCTGTTAGTATTTACCAGAATTTTTCCTTGATCGCTGTTTCACCAGACTGTTTATTTACAGTGTATTGACAACTATTTCTCTCTCAAAAAAACCCCAAACATAATATGTGATATCTTATTAGAACTTGCAAATTTCACAATATGGATTCTATCTTTACGGGCAATAATCACTATTTCCGATGATAAAATGAGCTACCGTATTTCATGTATTTTTTCGTATCCTTTAATTTTTCGTACTCAATCCAGTTATCAAAATAATAATTATTTAAATGTATCAGAATTTTTCATACATATCACATTGTATTATTTGAAAAATTCGTTAAATTATCGGACATAAAATTTCCACTAAGAAGATTTACGTTTGCAAAAAAGATCGAAAATACCGTATTCCCATTTTGTTTTTACAAAATTTAATGATTAATATATATTTTCGTGTACGAAAATTTACATAAAATAAGGTATGTATCAGGGTTCAATTTACCAATTTACCAATTCTTATTGCCATTTTTTTCACGTTCAGCACATTTTAAAATATATTTTCTTTGGAAAAAAAGTCGGGAGCCATGCCGGACACCGCGTTATAAGCGGGTTCGCGAGTTATCCGGGCGCGAGTTATCGAGGGAGTGGTGTATCTTGAATCAAAATAAAACCTAATGAATGCTTTTGAATTATGTAGTCCATGTATGGCACTGTTGCTGTGGAGATCATTTTGAACTTGGATATATATCACATTTTTGTGAAGGTCCAAGGACTTAAACTGAAGTCAAAAGAGAATCTGAGATATCTTTTTTTATGCTCTATGAATTGCATACTCACTGCACTGCACTACAAGATGGACAGACTCTGCCATCTCCATCTTGATTATTAGGGCATCAATAAACTTATTGATCCTGCTTGAATGTATTACAGGTCTCAATTTTCCACTGGACTTCAGGACCAGAAAGATCCTGGAACACAAGAACTGTAAATACACTTTTTGTTCTACTTCCACCACCTCCTCCATATGGAAGAGCTCCATCTCCTTCCACAGTAAATCTGCCTTCACTAGATTATTTGGGATGATGGAAGTGGAGTGGGTCAAATGAACAAGATCCGGAGACCCTCTAAGATGACTTAAATCACCCAACTGTTTTTCTGAAATAGGTTGATCTAATGATAAACAAGGAGTCTGGCACCCATTAGTGAGTGTCCAGTGGGTGTGAGGTGTGGTAAGTCATTGATGGTTGGCCGAAGGCTTCAAAGAGAAACTTTTTTTTTTTTCCTCCCATTCTGCCTGCCTGCAAAATGTAGGGGCATATGGTCTCCTGTACTTTAATTCCCCATAGTTACTTTGCTGTTGTTTAAAACTGACTCTGCTATATTTCTGATGATTTTCCCATCTCTGTAACGTTCCCTGAAAGAATCATGCCGATATGGGAGCCTGCAATGAAAGGTGGAGAGGCAACATTAGTGCCACTTGCTTCTCACCTCCTCAGTTCAACCTCAAACAGAATAGGAGAACCAAAAGGGAGAGCGTGCAAGACTGCAGCATGATGTGGTTATAAAGAAAAAGAGTGCCTTAGTGTGTCACTTATAATTAAACCCCTATTTCACAAGGCCATAAAAGTGTTAGTCATCGTGTGGTGGGACATCCTATTCACTGCCATTGCATGATGGCTCACTGAATCCAAGAAAGGATCATTTCTGACCTTCTCAGCTAGTTAAAATATGACCAATGATGCTAAGTCAAGCAGTGAGGAAGTTGACACAATATTCCTTACTAGTTCTAAAGTAGCATTAAAGACTTAATTCTCCTAATAATATGGTGGGCCAGATATATCCTTATCTACACTTTGTATTACTGGGCAGTGTGCACCAGTGTGAGATTTATATGAGAAAGTTGCCAGCAAATGACTCACCAAGAAGAAGCTTTTTGCATTACCTGGGCTAGAAATTATCTCTGAGAGACACCCTGCAATTTCTGCAATTTCTGATGACTGTTGTTGTTGTTGTTGTTGTTGTTGTGGGGCTTAATGCCATTTTTCAGCACACGATAGGCTATACATGGCGGCCAGTATTAATGGTGGAGGAAGAAACCGGAAATCCCCGGAAAGAACCACCGACCCACGAGAAGCTACTGGCAAGCTTTCTCACATATCCACATTCGCCGAATCCTAGACTCGAACCCACGCAGACAGAGGTGAGATGGCAGTGATCCGTAACGGAGAGCGCTTTAGACCACTCGGCCACTCGGGGCCCCCTGATGACTGTTGTAAACTTCCTAAGGACATATGGTTGTCTTTATCATCTACATCTACAGATTTCTTCTTATTATTACCTTCAAGTTAAATTCTGTCCTTTCCATTGTAGGGCTGGAATGTTCAGCTATTTCTTTTTTATTCCCTACATCAACATGTGGATTGTCCTCTTTCAGTAAATCATGAGTCTAGGGATCCAGCAAACAATATGGCAATGATGATGACATATCATTGGCATGCATCATCATTCTGCACATTGGATATGCTATCAGTGATCGCATTATAAAATGCTGGTCCTGTAAGGTCAATTTGGCTTGCTTGAGCATTCGGTTAAAGCGGGTGCACTATAAGTGCATACAATAAATACATATAAATTGTTGAAATAAATGTCAACCTGTGTTAAGCAAATGACTTAGAAGTGTAAGTATTCAAAAGTACAGCATATGTTACCAATCAGAAACAAAATGGACAATAACAAATGGTAAGATTAATTTAGAATCTGAATAAATTCACCACAATTTCACAAAAATGTTGTATGCACCACATAAAACATTCTGACTCACTATGCCACTGAAATAATAAAGTGGATGGTTGAATTAAATATATGACAGATTGGATTCACAGAGGTCATTGTTACAGCATTAAGCTAAAGTCAAAAACTAATTAACTTTGGGTATAATGGTTAGCAGCCTAGCAAGAAAGGGGATGTAACCTGTAAGAGTTGTTTCCCTTTGTCTACATGCTCCCTGAAAGACATATTCCATCTATCAGGGAGATCTGGTTTCTGAACTGAGAGTTATCCTAATGTTAATATGATCAGGTAATGTATTTGATTGAGAAATTCAAAATTCTGAATGCAGCCAATTTTTAAGATCAAACAATATCTCAATGCAACTTGTTTGACATGTGTACCAAGTTTGATTGAAATATCTCAAATGGTTTGAGTTACCCTATGGGAACATAAATGTTTATGGACTGAATGAGAGATGGACTGATAATACAGAAACATCTATATCCTCTGGTATTACATACCAGGAAGATAAACAAGAAGATGGAAATATTTTCATCCCCCATCACACAAAATATATATGCTAGGTGACAGAATAATTTGTTGAAGATTTTGTATACAGGAAGTTTGTATGTAAACGTATACATGGAAGTGACAGGTATCAGAAGTTTTGTTCCAGAAAAGAAAGAGAACATATGGATGGATGATGAACAGACAAATGGACAGAAATATCAAATAGTAAAAGGACTTGTTAATAGAAGAAGACATCAAAATGACTAGTCTAGTACATGCACAAAATTTCATAGCAATGCCTTATACAGTTTGGAAGTTTTGCAACAGAAACAAAAGTGTGAAGAACAGATGGACGGATGTATAAATGCAAAACCATTTACAATATAAAAAATAGAAACCAAATAGTAGAGTGCAGATCTAGACCAATGGACCAATATATGTACTAAGATTCATAGAGATAACTTTCTGGACTTGTGCTCTTGAACCAAAAGCACAAAGGATACATCTACACCACTATTCTAATATGTGTACCAAATTTCATAAAGACATCTGAAACAGATTATTTAGTTTTGCTCCAGGATGAAAGTGTGGATAATGGATGGATATGAGGCAGAAAAAGAGACAATAACATTTTTTAAAATATTTAAACTAAGGAATGGACACATCTGTATCACTAGTCTGCTACATGTACCAAGTTTCATAGACATAAATTAGTCCACTACATGCACAAAGTTTTATAGACATAAACTAGTCCACTACATGTACCAAGTTTCATAGATATAAACTAGTCCACTACATGCATCAAGTTTCATAGACATAAATTAGTCCACTACATGCACCAAGTTTCATAGACATAATTAGTCCACTACTTGTACCAAGATTCATAGACATAAACTAGTCCACTACTTGTACCAAGTTTCATAGACATAAACTAGTCCACTACATGTACCAAGTTACACAGACATAAATTATGCATTACATGTAACAAGTTTCACTGACATAAATTAGTCCACAACATGCATCAAGTTTCAAAGACAAAAATTAGTTTACTACATGTACCAAGTTCCACATACTTAAACTAATCCAGTAATTGTACCAAGTTTCATAGACATACATTAGTCATGACATGTACCAATTTTTATATACATAAATTAGTTTACTACATGTACTAAGTTTCACAGATATAAAATACTACACTACATGTACCAAGTTTCATAGACATAAATTTGTCCACTACATGTGTATTGTTTCAGAGACACAAACTAGTCCACTACATGTACCAAGTTTCATAGACATACCCAGAACTGTTTGAGAGTTGTACTTTGGAAACAAAAGTGTGAACAATGAATGGATAGACATATGAACAGAAAAATGGAAAAATATATAACAAATATTGAAACTGAAGAATTGTGAACTGCAAAGGGCACATTTGGACCACTAGTCTAACATGTGTACCAAGTTTCTAAGAATAACCTTGAACAGTCATGCTCTGGAAACAAAAAGTGTAGATATTGCTGGTTGGATGGATGGAAGGAAAAAGGGACAAAATCAAATTACTGAAAACAGAAGAATTGTGAACAGCAAAATACACATCTCGACCATGAGTTAAATATATGTACCAAATTTCATAGAGATACCAGTAACATTTTGTGAGTTATACAAACAGAAATGCTCAAGCAGAGATTGACAGATGGCTATAGTGATAGTTATTTGTCCCTGGCATTGCATACTGGGGATGATAATAAAAGGAGGATCTTACACTTGGGCTCCTATTTCCTGAAATATATCTAGCTAAATAATTCCCATCTTCAACATTTCATAGCAATCATATGATTGAACTTAACAAGTTTTATCTATTTCAAGCAAAATGAGTAGACATAAGTTTATCATTTGAAAAAATGTACTAACTTTTCAAAATTATTTTATTTTTTGAGAGCTTCATTTTATTTTCATTTCGTGTGCTAGGAATCATTAAGTCCTTATTGATGCTTCATTTCACTGACTGACTTAAAATGCAAGTACCTCTTAGATTTACAAAACTTCTTTTCTTTGTGCTAATTCACTAACACAACCTTTTAATCCAGTATCTCTGACTGACTGTGAGATCTCTTTTCTTTACAAAATAATGACTGCAGGAGCGATGAATGAGAGAATAAATTACATTATGATTAATATATCTCCACTACTATGACTACAATATCTCAGCTACTGTAAGTACTATATCTCAGCTACTCTACAAAATCTTGGCTACTGTGACTACTATATCTCAGCTACTATGTCTACCATATCTCAGCTACAATGACTACTATTATAAGAAACAACTATGAATATTACATCTCAACTACTATGACTACTATATCTCAGCTACTATGACTACTATATCTCAACTACTATCACTACTATATCTCAGCTACTATGTCTACCATATCTCAGCTACTGTGATGACTATATTTCAGTTACTGTGAAGACTGTATCTCAGCTACTGTGACTACTATATCTCAGCTACTATGATATCCATTGCATATGAAAATGTGAGACCTAATTCATAATTTAAATCAATAGTTGTTAAAGTGACAACCAAGCTGGCTGTACACTTGTGTTTGTGTTTGGATAACCTGCACATAATAAAGTAATTTTTATTATGGAAAATTAAGTCGCTCAGACCCAATTTCAATAATGCAAGGAACATTCTGATGCCATGTCTACAGCTGGAGAGATCTTTTACAAGTACCAAAGCTTATTCAGCATGCTAGTCATAATCAATGGGTTCCAAGTTTTAATGCTTTCCTGATCAGCTCACATCAGCTGCTGTGGTGTCTCTCAGAGAAAGGCACTTTACTCACTTTTGCCTCATCATTAGTATTTCATGTGCTTATGTGCCATCAGAAGCCCATTCAATCAAATCAAATCAATCAGTCAAGTGGTGTGTAACTATTATCCAGTTTCTTTCATTAATGCTAAAATGTGATTATCAATAGTAAACTGTTCAAACTGTCTAAGCTAATAATACAAATAAAATAAAATATATCAAGCTTACATTTAAATATAAAATGTATCATGTTTACATTGAAATGTACAATGTATCAAGTTTACACTTAAACATGAAACATATCAAGTCTACATTTCAGTTGAGTACCTGTCATCTGAAGTCTTGCTGTGAGGCGGAAACATAACATACTGGATGACACAGGAGGTGGTGTCTGGCTTTCTGACTGAGGTTCCTGCATTCACAGTCCAGGCTGAATCCTGAAACACAAAGTCAAATAGTTAAGTGGAATAGGACAACAAAATTTTAATCTCCAACACAATCACAATGACCATTTTTTAACATGATCTGGTAGTATATCAACATCATCCATGAAGTTTTTCAATGATACAGAACACCAGGGCTGTCTTTTATTATCATATTTGCTGCTTTCTTCATTGTATGCTGTGGTTTTATTACTTTATACAGTAGAGTCATCATTATACATGGAGCTTTTACTATAATATGCAGTGGTTTTATTTCTATATGTAGTAGTTTAGACACCATATGCAGTACATTTTACACTAAATGCAGTAGTTTTTTCGTCATGTGCTGTGGTTTTAGCATCATGTGTGGTGCTTCACTTAATATATGCAGTGCATCTTCTTTTATATTTGGTGCCTTAATTCTTTTCTTTATATTCGGTGGCTATATCTTTATATGTGGTCATTACATTGTCATATTTGGTGTCTGTTCTATAATACAGTATATACTTGCTTCCATTACAATGATGATAAAGTTTCTCATTAAATTCCAGGATTCAACTGAGTACAGCCAAAATTAGATACAGTCAGAGCTGGATTGTGGGAGTTCACACCTCAGTTGTATATCACTATGTATCATCTGTTACAACCCTGTAGTTAAATTTCATGTGTGTTAAAATTTGAATTCTTTCTAATTCTTTTTATTTCATTTTTATTTCATTTTTATATCATTAAATATAATTATTATTATGATGATGATTATGTTCGCAGGATCTGATATTTTGTTAGAAACATCGTGTTTATTTAGAACGTATTTATTTATTTAGAACGTAAATGTGACTCGCCTAAGCATGATTTTTGCATGACAGTTTTGTCATATTAAGTAAACAGTCGGAAATAGCTATGTAAATGATTGGTTGTGATCACGGTCATTACTAATAATACTTGTTGACATTCTATACTACGTTGGCAATATTTCAAAATCTCCATGATTTCTTCATGCGTGTACATGAAATGACGTATTATTTTGCTTTAAAATACTCAGGTAGCTGCAAACTAGTCTAGAGTCATATCTTAGAGAGTCACATCGTAACATCTTATAGAGTTTCTAAATACCTTAAGAAGAAGGTATTCTTTTGTGCTGGAAAAAGTTGTTCGTTTGTACGTATGAAGAATAACATGTGTTTTGTTATTGACGATAGCTGTACTTCATCTACCTTTTAAATAATAATTATTTTCCCTGGAGAACTACACAACTGGCTTTGGACAAAGACATTTGCTGAAATTAATTCTAAATTGGAACTGAACAATACAAATTGTGATTCACAGTGAAAATTCTGGACATTTGTGTTTAACCTTCGTCTGACGTCATCATCCGCCATCTTGGAACGGAATTGAGATTCAGACTTCAATTCAGAACTGTTTATTCACAGGACTTATGTTTTTCGTAATTTTAGGACACATTTTAGGATCTTCTTCGTAAATCATAAGTCTTGTTTCATATATTTACCTTTTCACCGTGTTTTCTACGGAAATAAATTATTTTTGTTAAAATTTACAAAGCTTGTTGTAGTCACTCTTTTCTTTGTGTTACTTTAAACGAGCCGATACATAACACATCACATATATTTATGGCCTCTGCCATTCCACAAAAAAGCAGGGGACACAGTATTCATGTTTCCATCTGATTATCTGTCCATCTTTCCATCTGTAATACTTTCATTTCCAATTATAACTACAGCCTTTTGAGATAAAGGACCTATAGAAGGTGTTGCTTAATATATTAGGCATTCTATCTTTAAGATCAAGGTCACAGGACAATGTTTTATGATTTCCATCACACCTTCTATTCCACTCTATAACTTATAAGTCATTGAGACTATATTTATTATCATTAAAAGATGTCTCACAAACTAAAATGGGATATCATCTCGAAGGTCAAGGTTACATGTCAAAATTGTAAGTTCTCCTTCAAACTTCCTTTTCACTCTGTAAATTCAAGCCATTTAAAATAATCGGATGAAACTTGGTATATTTATACATCATCATTACAAAAGGTGCCACAAACTACACTGAAGTCCTAACTACAAGGTCAAAGTCATGCAAAGTCAATTCTTGAACTGAAAATTTAGAATGGACCACCATCTCCTTTTCCAAAAATGGGTGAAGTTTTCTCAATATAAGGTGCATCTAAGGAATAAATAAAGGCAGGGCTTGGAAAAAGAATGCATGATCACTGCACATTATGTTGAGTTTTCAGAAGGATATACTTGTTAAATCGTTTATGTATGTGACTTGGATTTTAAACATAGCTTTAACAATTTTTCAATCATATCGCTACAAGGTCCGCAGTGTGCAGTTTATAGTGATGTCTAGCACCGGGGCATCATGATGCAGACATGTAGCATCATGTCCCACCCAGTCCCGTTATCCTGACACCAGGCTGACCAGTCCTAACACTAACCACTTAATGCTGAGTGCCTAGCAAGGCAGCTGTTAGTACCATTTTTATAAGTCTTCGGTATGACTTGGCCGGGGTTCAAACCCATGACCTCCTGCATCTGAGGCAGATGCTCAAACCACTAGGCCACCCGAGCGGTCATTTGTGAAATCATCTTGAATCCCACAATCATGTCTCACGATAGACCCCTTAATCACAGGTAAAATATTTTTTTAATTTTCCTATACACTTTTATTTCTTTTCAATATTTAACCTTCAAGCTGTATCACAGTCAAGGTCATATTCTTATGATTCAGGTCACTGACAAAATTTTCCATTTTTCTGCTCTTTGACTCTGATACTCTTTGAGATCAAGCCTTGATACTTTCTATATCCACTCAGGAACTCGACAACTCCATCACAAAAGATCACACTGTATATGTTTGGGGAACTATTGTAGGCAGGGTTAAATTTCACTGAATTTGCTTGTAAACGTTTGTTCGAGTTAAGGCTGGAGTTAAGGATAGGGAAACCCCAATATGTACCAGCCTTGGAGGAGTTACTCACTCTTTAACATGTCTCTAACTGGAATGTTACCTAATTTGTGTTTTTTCACTTTGTGATAACAGACTTGTTTGCACAACACATCACTTCTCATTTTTGACAGGCAATGCGATAAATTATGATCTTAGAAACACGCAAGGGATTTTACTTTACAGTATATAGATTCTTTGATTTGTCTGCTGGCTGTGAATTGGTCTGTTTTTTTTAAAATGGAACATATGCTGCAGCATCTGCCATTACTGACTTAAGTAACCCTTTTTCAGAAATTCATGGATGTAAAAGTAGATGATGATATAGTGTTATGCATGTGAGACACCAACCCACAGCCAAATCAGCCAAAGACTGCAAGAATGACTGAGGCTGCCTGCAGTTTCTTAAGAATGATAAAATTCACAAATCAACAAAATGGTGCAGCTACAATTGGTACAAACTTTATAAAAAATGAAATGGGTTCAGAATTTAATGATTCAATTCAAATACTGAATAAAGGTTTCCTAAGCCTAATTCTGGCACCAGGTTCCAAAGCCTATTAATGACACTGGGTTCCTATGCCTAATTCTGACACTGGGTTCCTAAGCCTATTTCTGACACTGGGTTCCTAAGCCTGTTACTGATAGATACTTCCAAAAGCCCATTTCTGACACAGGTTTATTAAGCCTGTTTCTGACACAGGGTTCCTAAGCCTGCTTCTAATAAGGGTTCCTGAGCATGTGTCTAATACAGGGATCCTAGCCTGTTTCTATTACAGGGTTCCTGAGCCTGTTTCTATTACAGGGTTCCTGAGCCTGTTTCTAATACAGGGTTCCTGAGCCTGTGTCTAATACAGGGTTAATAAGCCTGTTGCTAATACACGGTTCCTAAGCCTGTTTCTATTACAGGGTTCTTGAGCCTGTTTCTAATACAGGGTTTCTGAGCCTGTTTCTAATACAGGGTTTCTGAGCCTGTTTCTAATACAGGGTTCCTGAGCCTGTTTCTAATACAGGGTTCCTAAGCCTGTTTCCTTAAGGGCATGCTTCAGTCTGAAACATTATAATCCAGCATTCATAATTCAGCATCATCGAAAGGCTATGCATCCAGCACACTGAAGAATAAACTTCCATAATGCACTGATGTGGTGTCTCTTCACACATGGTCTCACACATCCACCATGATTTGACATCTGGTTTGAAATAGTACCCAATTTACAACTAAATGCTTTCAATTTAAGACATAAAAGGTCAGTCGTAATCTGCTAACATATTTTCACATTCATAGATATTTGTTAAGGATGATTATGAAATGAATGATGGCAGGTCTCCTGGCATACAAGTTCAAATGTTGTTCCACTCTTTCAGAAGCGGGCAAGAATTATGTTTTCATGGTTGATCAGTTTATGCAGATTTACATAATTTATGTTTGTGTTAACACATTTTTTACTGCTTAAATTTATTTGCATTAAGTACACCTACAATGACAGGTATATCTCACATCTTGTAATCACTGCATATATATTAAACATAGAAAGTAAATTATATATGTCAACAAATAGTAAAAGAAACAGAGATGTCAGATCAGCAATCTTTTACAATGTCAGTTTTAGTGCCATTTGGTCAAATCACATAGATCTATCAACTACTTCATCATCATCAACATCAAAAAAGCACAGCATATAAAGAAATCAGCACCAAAACTAAAGAAAAAACCAACAAAAAAAAAGAAAAAAGAAAAGCACAAAACACTGAAAAAAATGAAAATGCAAAGGAATATAGAGTCAATACCATACATAATGAAACAACAGCATAAAATGACAAAACTATCATATACAATGATTAAACCACCACCGATGATCTCAAAAGCACCACATATATATCTGAACTACCACATATAAAAATGAAACCATTCAATACGAAAAGCACCATAATAATGACAAACACACCTGATATAATAACAAAATCACAACAGATAATGAAGACTGCAGCAATTATAAAGACAAAACAAATGAATACAATAATTAAAGACTACATAAGACAACCAGATTCCACATATTAAACCCAAAAAAGCATTTAACATTGATTCAGTGAGCATTATAAAGATCCATACATGAGATCTTGTTATTTGATATACTTTTAATGTCCATACATATGATAATGTTGTTTGGTATAATTTTAAAAAAAAACATAAATAAGATCATGTTATTTTGTACAATTTACAAGTTCCTAAATTAAATCAAGTTATTTGGTACACTTTAAAAGTCCATTCATAAATTCATGTTTTTTGGTACACTTTATATGTTTATACATAAGATCATGGTATTTGGTACACTTTATATGTTCATACATAAGATCATGTAATATATTTGGTACACTTCATATTGTTAACATGTAAGATCATGTTATTTGGTATATATGTTCATACATGAGATAATGTTATCAGGTGCACTTTATATGTTCATCCATAAGATCATGTTATTTGGTGCACTTTATATTGTTGACACTTAAGATTCATGTTATTTGGGATATTTTATATGTTCATACATAGATCATGTTATATGATTACATGGTAGAATATAATGTATATCGTGGAGGTAGATTATCAGAAAAAATGTTTCTCTGTCCACATTTGAATGGCATTCGATATTACATGATGACTTTCATGTTTTAAGTCTAAAAGTGTCTTGCAAGGCAACTCCTTGTACCTTATGATGCTCAAGTTGCCACAAATGTTGAACATGTTTAGGTTTATATTTGTCATACATGTGAACCACAGATAAAAAAAACATATTAATTGTCATGCAAAAGACTTGTCAAACAAAACACAAGTCAAAATGATGTCTGGTTCACACAAGAAAAATTATACAAAGTAACTTGTAAATTCCAAGAAAGAAATACAAAATTTAATGTACAATACCATTTTTTAAATTCCAAATTATAAAAGGAAATACTGCATGATACATAGTTTTGCTTACATGAAGAGTTGAGGAGAATTTCCCTAATATTAAGATATGTTCCTTGACTGATGAAGAAAAACTTACAATCATGTCGACTTCTAAAGCCATGTTTACAATCCCCGAGTTTGTTACACCAAAGTGGAAACCTTCTTGTAATCTCATCCTGAAAAAAATATAAAATTATAAGTTTTAAAACCAATGATGTAAGCAGAATGGATGTTGAACATGTATTATATCCAGATAATAATATCTGCATATATCATCTGAGAACTCTTCCTTTCTTTGCAACAGCAGATGCATGTATTCTTAATCCAGTTGTTGACCATAAAAACACAAAACTGCTGGCTTAACAAGCAAACTGAAAGAACATTTCTTTAAATTAAATCAACATGATATCCAAGTTCTCAGCTGCATTTCATCCAACAAATAAAAAAGAACTAAACAATACAAATGTATTATTTTATATTCAGGAGTGTTATGCTGGAATTCCTTCCCATTACTCTAAAGTCAACTCCTTCAACGGACTCTTTTGAGAGGGCAAACCATTCTCTGACAATATATTTTACATGATGCTCCATCAAAGCAAATAACAAGAAGGAAAAAAAAGAAAATGAAAAAAGCCAATCCTTTCCTGATGTGTGGGGGTGGGGTGGACAAGCAATTGGCATACATACTGTAAAGACTGTAAATTTACTATTAACGGGCCACAAGGGAGATTAGTATCTAATGTATGCTAAACGTGTTACCCCCGTTAAATAAAATCATTATTGTTGTTGTTATTATTATTATTATTATTATTCCTACCTGCTAATCTACTTATCACCAGCAAATTTATATCTGCATATTTGTTGTATCCAACTGCTACAAGTCGCAGTATTTAACACCATTAATTTTGTGGCATTCTGTTTTCCCAAAATATCATCACATACAGCTGTGGCTCCTTGCTGATTGGGAAGTAAAATATATCTATCTTACATCGGAGAATGGTCTCAAATCTTAAAATGACTTGTTGAAGGAGCTGATATTTTATACTATTTTATCCTGCAAGACACATCATCTTCTCAAAATTCACCAACCCATGCATTTGCATTTTATGATTTATGGGTTTTTTAAGACCTAATTCCTATTAATCTGAGACCAATTATTTACATGAACTACATACTTTGTGAAAATGCTGAGAATTCTGCCAACACTCTGCATGCTGACTTGGACAGAGGGCATTTGAATTGTCCAGATCCAGCGCTGGTGGTACAGGTATCGTGACAGTGATTTAAATAGACTCACTGCTGACTTGTTAGCCATCTGAGATTGTGATAACATTGCCAAGGGCAGAAAGCCTTCTGATTGATCCTCCAGCTTTGCCAAGTCTCTTGGCTTCTTCTCATATCTGCAAAACAAAATATTCCAATTCATCTACAGATCATCTCCAAATTAACCACAATAGTATTCTTTTTTAAAAATTTCAATAGTCTTTAAAAACAGAATCAGCAAAAGCCAACAAGTTATGTAAAATTCAACAAATGATTTATTTCCCTAGCATAGACAGTGTAATTTTAGAAGAACATGGTTTTGTGAATTTAATACCAAACAGTCCTATCACAAGTCCAAATATATGAAGTTCCAATTGAATTCCACTGGTATTCCAAATAAATTTTTATACTGAATGTGTTGATGTGCCTGTAACCTCAAATGTGCTAATGTGCCAATGGCCTGGAATGTGATGATGTGCTAACATTCTTTTGGTGTATCACAATAATATCATCATTGTCTGAATTTGCTATAATTCCAAATTAAAGTTTGGTCCAAGAATATTACTGAGCACTTTGTACTTCCAATGAATAATAATCTAATAAATAATTTCACCCAAATGAAAAACTGAAAACAATAAAAAGACTGATTCTGCTTCAGATTTTAAGGCAAGAATGAGTAATTTTTCAAGTAAACAACCTTATATTAAAAGTTAAGACACAATAAAAGAGCAAGGATGTAGGTCAGTCTCCTCTATAAAACATTCAAGTTGTCAACAAGTTTAGCAATTTCTAAGTGAAAAACTGATGTCCTAGACCTGAATAAACATGTTTACATTTAATAATGAACTGAATATTTAATCTACAATGACAGGGAAATATACGCTACGTATTATGTTGTTTACAAAATAAATGTAACTTAATACTGTACTATTCCAAGTAAAAAAATACATTGTACAGAACATATAATCATTAAGAAAAGTCAATAAATAATACAAATATACATAACAATTTGGTTACCTCCCCATCAGCTTGTACCCCTCATGCAATTTTGAAAATGAAAAGCATCAAGAATAAAAAAAACAACAAAATGTACTTATTTCATTCAGTGATTTATAATCTCGATTGTTGCCATGCAGGCCCTAATACAATCACCTTTTTCATGTTTCAGACATAACAAAACTTCAACACCAACATGGTGTCCATATTTGTGTGGGCAAGTCTGTTTTTCAAAGAAATGAAGTGATGAAGTTGATAGTGGTCCATAAGCTGCAGATAATTCCATCAATTTCCATAAAGTTGATATGTATGGGGATATATATTCCCCCTCTGTTTTTTTTTAATTGCTTGGGAATACTGGAATAAGACATTGCAGACATTGGATGCACACAACACAGTGTTTACTGTACATATGTGTGTAGGCCCTGCATGCAGCACTTCATTGAAAATGGACTCTTCCAGCAACCAGAAAATGACAGTGAGCAGGCTCCTCACTTACAATTAAAAACTTCTGTTTGGTTTGAAATGACAAAAAATTACAATGTTAGAGACCACTTGGTGATACCCAAGATATAAATTATAAATCAATGACTGAAATTAATAAGTTTGGTGCATTTTTTATATCCTTGATACTTTTTGTTTTCAAAATTACATGGGAGTTATTGCATTTTGGGCAAATACTACTCATTATGAGCATGTGTAGATGTCTTTTTATATTTCTATTGAAAACCATAATAATTAATTATTCAAATTTAGAAATGAATTGGAAAAATCATAAAAAAATTTTTTAATATAATGGACACTATAAGAGATGATGTCTGTAACTGGAATAATTTTATTCTTTAAAATTATTTGGGTGTTCAAAGATTTCCATGGATTCTGAGACAAAAATGGCAGCCAGTTTAGAAAGTAATTTACAACTTAAAGGGTTGTCCCACTTGGTGACAAGACCAAGAATACTTAATAGATTACATACTGCAACCATGACACCACTTACTGATTCATTCAACATGGATGCCATTCATTATCATAGTGTTTCTCACAGACTAACAGAAATGTAATGTAATCCATTCCATGGCTAACTTTTTCAAGTTATTACTTTATAAATAGACTGCACAGCTGATTTTATCCAGGTATCTTATGTTATTACTCAAAAAAAATTCTAATGAACAAAAAAATGCCAGTATTGAATTACATACCTCAACAATAGCAAAGAGTGAACATATGTCCTGATTTATTTCTTTGTACAGAAGTGACAAGGAATCAAGGAAGAATGCAAAACTAGTTCAAGGAATCATCTTTCTTTTTCTCTTACAACTATTTAAAAGTAGAACAAATACAAATTTTTGCCCAAACCTTTATATGGTACCAATTAAATGAGTCTAGATCCAATAAAGACATACAAAGCCAGAATGAAAGTTCAAGTGAGAATCCATATAACTCCTTTAAAATATGCTGGAAACTGAGCCATCTAAACCAATTAACTCCACAGACTTTTTTTTAACAGTCATATAATGGAAAGCCTTGTTTAAACAATCTTTAAGGTGCATTGGTCAACAAATTATCCCACATTTGAGTAAAAACATGAATGTCTACATTGGGACTTAAAACTGAAAGTATCATTCTTTAAGAAATGGGCACTTTGTCCCTTATCCATCTTAACCTCTACTCTTTCTGCCCTGTCCCTTAAAGATCACGGAAAATGTACATCATGGTACAAGGAAAACCTTAGTGTTATGAGTCTATGCTCTTGAAATAAGTAAAAGAAAAGAGTGAATACAACAAGCTTTGTAAAATTAATGTCTTTATCCAAGGATTTTGAAGGAGCACTTATGTATTTCCAGGGAAAAGAATCACTTGAAATTCAGTAATTTTGAAGAAAATAAAAAAATTAAACTCAAACTGGCCACAACATTAATAACAACTTAACATGTCAATTGTTTGGAGCCCGAATGAGAAACTTCTATCAAGACAACAGTTATACACTAATTTAAGATGCAAAACAGATTCCCGGATGAGGGTCAATCTTCTAGAAAAAAGAGAAGTTTGTAACAATAAACACGTTTCATATCACATACTCCAGGTATGACCTTGATTCAACGTAACAATTCTTAATATGAGAAAGATTAAAAAAAAAAATTAAAAAAGTTGTTTATCAAAACTGTCACTGATTTTGGAGACAAGGTCAGAAACAAGATAGTGTTTCTATTATTGGTTGTTTATCAGTGAAATAAAAAAAATAACAGTCAGGTCAAACAGAACTGAACAGAATTTCTGGACAATGTCAAATCCAGTAAACAAAGTTACATTACAATAGCATGTAATGGAATAAAAAAAATTTAAAATTAACAAACAAACAATTAAATATACATAACATTAGCAGTTAAAAAAATTTGCCAATTGTCTGCAAAGTCGGCACGAGGATAAATGACCTATACAAGGCCCTCCCAACATAATAGTCTACCATGTACTGCCCCCACCTGTCAGTTGGAACACTCCTTAGCCTAATTCTTGCTACTGATGCTAACAGTCTATTCGGCCCTGACAGGGTTCGAAACCCAGACATATGGTACCTGACAGGGTTTGAAACCCAGACATATGGTACCTGACAGCGTTTGAAACCCAGACATATGGTACCTGACAGGGTTCAAAACCCAGACATATGTACCTGACAGGGTTTGAAACCCAGACATGGTACCTGAGCAACTGCATGAGCCTCTACACCCTTGCCACCAATTGGCCGATTCCACCAGAACACCATAAAAGAACAGTAAGTTATCTGATTAAAGGATTTCAAGTCCTGATCTAGCCATGTATAAATCTGAAATGTTACTTACAAAAATAAAATGTATTGCCCACAAAAACTAACCGTATAAGAATGTTTTCTACAGGTTTGGAGAGAAGAACACAGCAGTGGATTTCTGACCAATCTCTGGATAAAGGTGGTTTCCTGACCATCTCTTTTCCATCCAGCTTTCGTACGACAGACCCAGATGAAGTTTTGGTCACCTTCTGTGTGCCTCTCTTCGGAAACTTCAGATCTGCTAGTTTCTTTTTCAGGCTGCATATCACCTGATGCCTTTCATAGCCAGGTGTGCCACCCAAAAATGCCAGTCTCAGCACCAAGCAGGGGACATTGGAAGTTATTCTCAACAAAACAAAATAGTCTGGGGCCTCATTCTTTGGATTCCTGAAACAATGCATGTGAACTAGCAACCATTCTTTCATCAACAGCCAATCCTAATACATACTGTTTGTTCATCAAGCAATATAAACATGTGATTCTTTCCAGACTGTTTTGAAAATCTGGATTTAAAACCTGCATATAGCCTAATTTCTTACCATTCTTATTTCACAGAAATCTGTCTTATTGTTTTATAATATATTAAGACAAATTTAACATAATTTTCATTATATGTCTGATTCCAGAAAAATCTTCAACAGATCAGGGTTAAGCATATATCCACTGTCATGTTTATATATTTATGCCATGAATATATGAATCATTCAATAAACAGACAAATTTCAATAAACAGACAAATTTCAAACTGATATTTATTACAGATGGAATAATGAATGGACCAGATATGATGAATATATCTGCAAAGAAAAATAATGAGTTCACACAGTAAGAGTAGAAGAATATGGTTCAAAAAGTTGCCATGTTACATTATTTAGATTTCAGTTCATTAGACATATTTCAATTATAGCCTCATATTCATAAGCGAAAAGTGAAATTTGGGAAAATCATTATAGAAATCCAACAAAAAGAAACACAAGATTATTGGTGCAAAACACAACAAAACAGCTACAAAGAGACTTACTTATACAGAAGTTTGATGTAGGACTGGTTTTCCAGCAGAACAAATGTGCTCCAGTCTCTCAAGATGTTGTCTAGGGACATGAAAGCTTGTCTGCACTGAACATGGCCAAATCTCCCACTGGCATTGGGAATATTAAGATATTTGGATAAGGGCATGTCGTGTTCCAGTATCACACCAATCCTGTGTGTGTGCATCCACTTTTGCCTGCATCAGAAAAGAGGATTCAACTGTGTGCATGTGACATTATATATTGTCTTCATACATGATGGCCTATCGACACTATACATGGCCAAATCTCCTGCTGATGTTTGGGAATATGAAGATACCTGGTCAAGGACATTACATGCTCCAGCATCACACCAATTCTGTAAGCATGCATCCTTTTTAGCCTTCATGTGATATTTTAACAGTGGAACCCATGTACCATGAAACCTAAGGAAATTACAAAATGTTTTCAAGATAAAGTGATCAAAGGATTGAATAATAAGAAAATGTTCAATATGTAGTGTGATAGGACAAGATGAATTTATTAAACTGAACAGGCAATTACCATTATCCAGTTTCACATTAGCAACAAGTGTGGAGGAGCAGACTGAATAAATAACATCAATAGTTGAAAAGAAATAGATCTATGTTTGCTTTTTTCTGGGTTTAAAATAAAATGAGGTTCAAGACATAAAACAGTTACAAGATTATCTCCATGGTGAGTATAACATTAAAAATTTCATAAAGTATGCTTTTGAGTTTTCTTTTAAATAAAATTAAAATAAAGATAAAGTGAAAATTAATAAATGATATAAAAAAATACCTGTAAATGCCAAGAAATTTCCACAAAACGTCCTCCTGCACAATGTCCGAAAATTAATCCATTAAAGAAATTTAAACATTTACCCAATATCATCTTTAGACCTGCAGTTTTACACACAGTTAATACACAATACACTGTACAGTTCATAAAATATCCTGTCCTAGGTCCTATAAGTTTTCTTTATATGGATTTTTAAGCTCTTAAATCTTCTCATCCAGCCACTTTTCAAGAGCTTTGATTTCCTCTATACTATCCTTGCACACTTTCTATTTAAAATTGCACATATAAAAAGTCACTGTCCCCTTCCAACCATTGGACATACACCAGTTTTGAAACCTCCCTTTTGAATATCTCCCTTGAAATATTTGCCAGTCCAATTTTTTCTGCCAAATGAGGAAGCTGGCTCCAAAATCACTAGAAAACATTCTTCTCATTACATAAATTGTCCAAGGGACAAGGGGGTCTACAAATCAGAGTGACCTGGAACCAGAAAAGAGACAGAGGGAATTCTCTGATGATAAGAGAGTGAAGGCTTGGGAAGGCACAATGGTATTGTTTCAAATGCATACAATATATCTTCATTGATGTAAATTTGTAATTATTTGTTCAATTTATTCATTTTAATGCATACAACAATTTTTCCTCGAGTTCAGAGTAATTGTTTGCATGCATTTTGTCTCAAATGTTACACGACTCGTGTATGTGAATTAGTTCAGATTTAGTTGTTTTGTATGTAATTAGCAAAGTAACATAGTTAGGACAAGGAGTCAAGTCCATCAATTCACTGTGTAATTGAGTTGTGAATTCTTTTGAACAGAGAATCAAGGGTGTAAGCATTGGGAGTGTATGTTGACAGGCACAGCTCAGTTGGTAATTTATAGCCACAATGGGGCAGTAATAGTTATCTAAGAATCTAATTATGTTACAGTTCCAGTTAAAAATGCAAGAAGTTGCTGGAAAAGACATATGTTCACATTAACAGGGTTGTGAGTGTGTATTAGGTTACAAATTGACCATAGCTTAGTTCTGCTGAATTACAATAGATGATATCTGACACAAAAAAGAGTGGAAATATTGTTTGATCCCAGAAGAAAAAAACTTGACACACATTTAGGTTGGAAATTACATTTTTATTTGAAGGAAACAAATAGCTCCATACTGTATTGCACAGTGTGAAAAGATCACAGTCTACAGTCAAGACGGCTGATGACCCAAAGAGGAGACAGAGAAAAAAGAAATACAGCAATGCTGACCTATCACCAGTAGTGATTTGGAAAAGATTGGAAGTACCAGGTGATGCTGACATGACAGCAATTTGAGTTCAGTCAGTCATATGATTATATGATGAAATCTGTTCTGTCGGTATAATGGCTAATTGACCTTCACATAAATTTTGTAACTCTATTTATAAGAGAAAATGAACCATTCAAACGTTATGTTCAATTTCATTTTGTTCACATAACTGATTGTTATAATTTGCATACAGGGGCTTGTGTTATTCTGTTCTATATCCATTAATTTCATATGCTATTTTATTGTTTACCCAATCTGGGCAATAATACTGTGGTTGATCATCTAGAAAACAATATCCAAAAACCATACGGAGTGGGCGATCTCTCACATGACCACCTCCTGACAACCATAAAATATTACACAAGGAACTGATAAAATGTCGACATCTAAAAATGGCATGTAAAATTTGCTACATCTGAAGATCTGCAGATTTCCTGTCAACAGGTAATTTGCAAACATGTCAAAATATAAATCTTTTTTTATAGTATCATAAACTAAATAAATGCTGTGATATTCCATATTACTTCAAGTGAATTAAAAAGAGAGTGACAATTGATAATTTTGACATATGCACTACAACAGGCTTGACTCCCCATTCGGTAGGAGAAAATGTGGTTCACTCTGGTCTTACCCTTCATCTTGCCTTACATGTGTCCAATTTCATCATCAATGAATTTCTCAAAATGAATCTTGGAAAATCTTGTGAATACATTTCAGCTGTTATTGGTTACAAATATTTAGTTTTAAAACAAAAATAGCAGGTTAGAAGGATTTTCTTCTCTATCAAGACAAAGGTCTACAAGGATAAAAACTGAGTCAATCACCTACTTGAATGAGTCCGACAGTGGTGTTTGATTGCATGAATGCCAGGTATCATGTCATGTCAAAATTATAAACATGACTCCCCCATTCTTTTCCTAAATTCTTATCTTGGATAATTTGGGGGTAAATCATCCTCTATTGTAAATCTGAATTCACCTCAAGTTTATTCCAAAATAAAAACATCCAGGCGAATAAAAGAATGTAAATATGTGTTACTGTTCACTGTTTCAATTGCATGTGTTCTTGCACCTGAAAACTGAGTAGTAAATTAAAAGTCAAGGTAATACTCAACAACACTCCTCAAGAATATAATTAATCTGTGTTGGCAAGTCTCTAGGTTGGCACTAACAATCACTAAAGGTGCACCCTACAAGTCATTACCCTTTAAGCTGATGATCATACTACATAAATATAGGGGTAAGGGAGAGAAAACCAGTTCTGCGACATAGCGTCAAAGAGAGGGGAGTACTATCCAAAGTTCTCAGCTAAGAGGGGAAAACAGAAACCAGACCCAGTGCCAGCTCCAGGCAAAGGGAAGGAAGTACTTTTCCTATCGAAGTATATGGGATAAACAAACCAAAATCTTTTTTTTGACAGAACAAAACAATGAGTAACTCTGAAAAATTATACTATATTTATTTATTTTATATACAACAAAACAAAAAAGGAAGGAAAGGGATTAAAACATAAAAACAGAATACATTTTGGAACACAGACCTATTAAAATTAAATACCTGGTGATTGAAAAATTATAAAATTTTTACACGGTGTGCCAAGTTTGGTCCAAAAGTTGACATACTTTTGCAGTGCAACATATTTTTGAGCCCTTAGATACATCATTAAATATATGTTCTATGTTCACCATGTTGGCAATGCATCTTCTGGTTTGGATTACATGACCGACTCACTCAATTCAAAACACAATTTCAGGCAAGGTATATCAGTTAAAATTTTCAAAAGTATCTTTAATAAGGGTACAAATATTGCTCTTTCTAAAATGTTGACAACAATCTGCCATTATGGGTCTATCAAATGAAAGATGGAATAAAATGACTGCATGTCTTTAACTTGCATAATTCACACACTTTGTTGACTACCTAACAAAAAAGTATGGGCAAAAAAAGCATTTTTTGTAGTGTAAGGTAGAGCTGTTTATCATTTTCAGATTTTTAGGTTTTGTTTTTAATTTAGGTTTCCTTCCATTTTTAAGGCTTTCTTAGGGCTTTCTAGATCAAAATGAAATTTTGGGTTTTTTAAGGTTTTTTAAACACACACACATGCGCATGCATGCACGCACACATACACACACACAGAGCACGAGAGAACGGGAACATGAGGAAAAGTATCAGAGTGTCAGAACAGTTCTCTGTGAATAATGTAGCCATTTTAGTAGTAACTGTTCGGAAGTTGACATGAAAGTGTTTTCATTATTCAGTAATTGTATCAACATTGATCTTGTATTATGACTTAGTATACCACTGTGATCCCCCACCCTTGAAGCCCTATGGTCTACTAGACAAGCCAGAAATGCCAGTCAAAAAGAAAAAAAAAGAATTGCCTTGAAATCAGTAACAAATGATTATACAGTAAACCTGTAATGAGAGACTGCCCCTTCTGCCAACAAAAAAATGGTCTCTCAAGACAGGTGGTCCCTCATAACAGGTTTGTGAAAAAAAAGTTTCCAACTATTTAAATGAAAATAACCACAATCACTGTACATATTATTTTATTCTTTATTAATAGTTCTTGCTAAAATATTGTATGCATTCAGCTGAAAACAAATTATACAGCAATAAGGATATACTTCTATTTTTAAACATGATTACATTTACATTTGAAGATCACATGCACGTGTATTAGCAGATGAAATGGTTTTCCTTTATAACACATTAAATTTGTTATACTGACGTTTAAACCTCTATTTTGCAAGTGGTCTGCTCTTTTTCACTTCTTTTAGTTACTATAATTATTTTCACCAGCGTTAAAATTTCTCTTTTTAGTCTGAAGTTCTTCCATAGTTATTAAAGTACTAGGTGTTAACATTATTGGTGCTCAAGTTTTGACGAGGCTTTGGGAAAATATGAAAGATCTATAGATGTGCACTGTGTAATGAACAATGAATGAAATTAAATTTTTTTTAAAAAATGTCTCATCTAGAAATGGAATTATTCATTCAGAGACAAAAGTCAATGGCTTAATTCACAGAAGACAAAATTGACTAACTCTATAAACAAAGTGTGTAACCCAGTCATACCAACTTGAATAGAGAACAGCTTGGTGTGTGGGATTTAATCACTGTAACATCAGTGGAAAAAAAAAATCAACAAACATCACAAGCCTTTAACACTATCAATCGAAGCCTGGAAACAATTCTCACTAGCTGATTTAATAGACAAAGACCTTATTCACCCCGAGACAGAACGAATTAACTCTAAAAACAAACAATATATGCAACCAATACCATAACTTCGGTACTACAATGGTAATTTGCAACATGTACATTAGCCTGGTTTACAGCCTTCAATACAAGTCACTATATATTTGATTTGCCAAATTTACACACTGGTAGCCAGATTGATGTTCTGTTTTTGTTTTTTTTTGTTTTGTTCATTATGTTTGTTTTTGATCAGAACAATCTTTACTATTCAAGTGGTTGTTGTCACAAACGATTACATAAAGGTCTGTGGTGTCTGTTTTCGCAATAAGATCATTCATAGGATAGACTGGTCCCTTGCCTTACTTATACATATGGGAGGTAGCTACATAAGGCTGGAAACCAGGCTAAGTGCTGGAACAATCTACATATACTTCAGTCTGGTTTACAATTAAAAAATAACACCATAGGCATCCTTACAAAATATCAGATATCAGTAGCCAGCCTTTTTTGTTTTTTGTTTTTTTGTTTAATTAGAACAGTATAAGTGGTCATTGTTACAGTTATGTATATTTAATTTAATTGTTTGTTTTAAATTTTTTAATTCCATTACATGCTATTGTAATGCAACATGGAGTTCAGTTCTGTTTGACATGAATGATTTATTTTATTTCACTGACATAAACAACTAATAATAGAAACACTGTATCTAGTTGCTGACCTCGTTTCAAAATCAGTGACAGTTTTGGGAAACAACTCTTTTTAATTTTTTTATCTTTCTCAGAGTAAGAATCATTAAGTTAAGTCAAGGTCATACCTGGACTACATGACAAGTAGCATATATCAATTGGTACAACCTTCCATTTTTTCCAGAAGAATGAACTCTTGACCCTCATCTGGGAATCTGTTTTGCGTCTTAATTAGTGTATAACTGTTGTTTTGATAAAGGTATATTCAGTGGGGCTTAAAACTCTTGATACGTTAAGTTGTATTATGTTGTGACCAGTTTGGGTTGAATTTTTATTTTCTTCAAATTGTTGAATTCAAGTGATTCTTTTCCCTGGAAATACAAAAGTGCTCTAACAAAATTCTTGGATAAAGACATTTATTGGAATTTATACCGAATTCAAAACTGGAATAATATTTTCTGTGATTCAACAAGAGACTGTTGACACAGCAGCACTTTGCTGACCACCTTCAATTTCTGATTTCACTGGGACTCAAACTCAGTTTCATTCAGGATTTTTTATTACTAGGACTTCTACTTTTTAATTCTTGGATTATTTTTGGATTTAATTCATAAAACCGTAAGTTCTTTTTTCTTAATTTTCACTTTGTATTCTAGGGAAATAAATTATTTGTTAAATTTTACAAAGCTTGTTGTCTTCACTCTTTTCTGTTACTTATTTTAAGAGCATAGACGCATAACAGTTACACGGATTAAATAAAAGGTAGGTGGAGTTTATCCCCATTTTTGTGATGCAGTCGTTCATAGCAGTGTCAAAAGGCATATTTTGCCAAGATATTGTGGTTGCTGGTCGCATTCAGCAGGTGGTCGCTCACAACAGAGTGTTTATATAATAAAATCTATCCATGCATTGTGATTGTGGTTGTAAATGACAGGTGGCTGATCATAGTAGAGGTTGCTCATAACAAGTTTTACTGTATATTTTAAACAGTTTTATTGGACCAAAAATATAGCTTCATTTTGTGAAAATATATTAATGGCAAATTCCAAATTTGTGATACAGAATATGTACAAAATTGAGGTCTAACTATGAAACAGAAAATTTCAACTAATAAATTTTAAATGGGGACATGAACTGGAATCAGAATTTAAGTTGAGAATAGACTAATAATCAGAGCCTAATGTACAAATATACGTTTCACAGAAGCTAAGCTCAGAACATTTGCCAGAATATTTCACAACTGAGAAGTAACTCTATCCATGCAAGCACACATAGTGCATGCCAAGTAGCCTTTTTAATGGCCACATTTACCAAATCCTTGTGGCATACTCAAAAGCTGAAAAATAATACAAAAACAGTCTATCAGAACACATTTATGGTGGGTAATACTTACCATAACACAGATTACTAATGAGGGGATGAAAATGAAGAAGCACAATTTCGCCAGCAAGTGCATATAAACCTTTAAAATCAATGATAAAAGGGGCATGGATAAGGCTGAAATGCACAAAGACTGAGGAGAAATTTTCAAACAAAACACAGAAGTGTATATAATTGATAGTAATGATGACAAAGTCATTTAAATGACAAAAATCATTGAGCACCCAGGGACATATGATAGCCACATGAAGTTCAAGGAATAGAAGGACAAGATTCTAAATAACAGAAGTAACAAAGGCATCAGATGGGGATTATGTTGTTTTTATTCTACAACCTCCACTTACTAACTGGAGGAGTCAATTCACCTTGGACTGGGTATTAGTGATAGAAGAAGAGATAGCAATGCAATAACAGCAGGTAATGTATTTCTGTTGTTAAATGACGTGTTTTAATTCACACCTGACCTATCCACTAATTCAAATTAAAGCTAAATATGTGGTTTTTAAAAATAAATTATGCAGACTATAAAACAAAATATTAAAATCAATTTTAATAGATCATAAACTAAGCATATAATTGCAGTATCAACCATGACTTGCTGTTTAAAGTTGTCTGAAGATAAACACTACACTTACCAAACTTTGATATCCAGGTTGACAACTGGCTTCCAAAATGAAGCAAACTGATTCAGGGCAGAATCTCTGTGAAACAAAAGGTACAAACTGTGTACAGGTATATACATATGCAATTACTTTGCTTTACTCTACAAAATGCTACAGCTGCATACATATGCAATATGCAATTACTTGATTATACCCTGCAAATGCTACATGGTTTATACCTAATGAACATTTTAGTATTCTATCAAGGACATGCTATATCAAGCCTAATTAACAGCAATATATTATCCAGTCTGTAGTCATCATGTACAAACAACAAGACATGAGGACTCTCATCATGTACTTAAACAACAAAATATAAGAACCCTCATATGCCTGCCCCTTGTAGCTTAATTGCATCACATACAATCAGAACTAAAACCTTCCCTAAAAAAATAATGTTTATCTGGTAATACATAATTGTATGGAACACCTGGCTTCAGCAAATTCCTTGCTCGTAGCAGTATTTGATGTCTTGCTATAGAACACTTAGCCTCAAACAAATTACTTGCTGATAACAGTATTTGGTGTGACAGAGTTCAAATTTGCAGTGTAAAATCACTTTTACATAGAACTAATAATTAAACTATGGCATACCTGCCACCTTGAATGGAACGATAATCAGGATGTCAAAGGAAAAAAATGATTAATTGGGAGAAAAAAAACAGGATCAGTGTTTCCAACCACATATTTACAAAAACTTCACAAAGGAATTGACATCTCTACTGTCTTATGCTATTTACTTAATGTGAAAAACATAAGCTACAGTCATACCATGAATAACTCACTAATTATCTTGGAAGGAAGCACAGCCATCATGAATCAAAGAAGGGGAGTGGCATTTTAAAAAATTAGGATTTGGGATTTTAAAAAGATCTGAAATTTGGAACTTCAAACTTTTTAAACACAAATTCAGGAGGATCCCAAGTAAATCAAGACAAATGGCAAGTCTGAAATTACATAGTAACCAAAATTATTTAGGTAAGTTAGTAGAAATATTTTTTTTAAATTATCATGATATGAATGCTGGAAAACATGTACAATTTCACTGCAAATTTCCTCCAGACTAAAAATAAAAAAAATACAATTAAATTAATTACTTCAACAGAAACATTTTATATTCTGATAAGCTGATTTCTTCCCAGCCATGTTAAAATTTCTTCACCTTGTTTATTAACAAGTTCTGAAGGTGGTCATATTTATCCATATAAAGGTTCAGCCCACTTTCTGAAGTCCAATGCAAACAAATGCACATGAACTTTTGGACAATCTGACACAAATCTGAATGTTTCTAGTTTCTGCCCTTACTTTCTGAGCTGTTGGTTGAGGGCTGGAACACTGGAGTTTGCTTGAGGCAAACAGAAGAGTGGTACACCTTTCTGGATACTCTCAGGTACTTTGTAGTACAGTGGGTTGACTGAAAATGACTGCAGGTGTACCAACAGCTGGTCTGTCTGTGACAGCCTAGATAAAATATTTCAAATTTGTATATTTTATGTTAACTGTACAACTATTTCATCATTGGAACTTAATGACTAAAGCACAGATGAAGAAATGTGAGAATGCAGGCAATACCACTAACCAGAGATGCATGATTTTGCAATGTATTTTACTCTTTTGAAATTGTTATACTTTGCAATGAGTCCAAGAATTCCAAAATACTTGAAACTTTAATAGTTAGTGTGCATTAACTTTCACTACTCTTAGATGAATATCCATGCCTAAGTAGGGTCTTTTCAAACAAAAAATACAAGGAAAAGTATGTCACTAATTGTCCGTAAAATAACAGCAGAATGATTTTGTTTTAATTCATCATACCTGCACAGTTTGAAGATCACAGACTCCTCTGATCATGTATGGAAAGGAGAGTTTCTGTTGGAGACTAAATTATTATTTGTTTAGTATTTATTAAAGATTTTCTAAGAAGTAAAATCTCGTAAAGGAAAATAAACATTAAAAATCTAACTGGAGTCAAGTAACAGTCAAACTGCTGAACAAATTAATCTGGATAGTCTTCATGATGATTACTAATGGAATTCGGAGCTTTTCCTACTGCTGTCAGCTGTCATGTTTCGGTGTCATTTTTGTCTAAAACGATCATACTCTAAGGTTTGATAAACAGAACAAAGACCAAAACTCACCCTTGGAGAGCAAACCAAAACTTCTTGACATTGGCAGTGCGGAATGGACTCATTCCCCTGGTGTTCATCTGTGTACAGATCATGTCATGAAGGAAGTCATAACTCCCTTCTAAAGTGATCTCTGTATGGATAACTTGCCTGTAATGAATGAATAGAGTTTCTGCAAGTTTTTTCACTTGTTCTTAACTTTGGTTCAAATAAAAATGAATGCTCTCATGTTAGAAGATACCTTGTATTCAGACTGAATTTATTTTATTTTTAAGAGGTAAAAGTACTCTATAGACCTGTTAATCAGAGCTCCTCATGAGACATTACAATAGTCAGGCAATGGTAGCTTCACAATACCAATTATCAAACAAAAATCTATTTTTAACTTGTAAGCAGTTCATTACAAAATTCAAAATGATGGGCTTATCATGTTTCTCATTCGTAATCACAGTGACACTTTTATTTATCCGAATAATGGTAAAATCATGTTTCCATGATATATCTTCAATGAAAAATATATAGCCAATAAAACTGATACCAATTAAATGTAGTCCACATGTGAAACTTTCTGTAGAAGCTATGGTGAAACCAACTTTTAGAGTCACATCAGTTTCTTCAAAAATACTTACTAGAGCAGCATTTATTTTCAAGGGTCTCAATTTTCCTGGTTTTGTAAAAAGAAAAAGACATTTTTGAGGTGCTTAAATTCATGGTTTTGCCCGTCGAAGTTAACATATTTGTAGGTATTTAATATCATGGATTAACCAAACACCCAAAATTATGAATGCAAAAGAAGAAAACTATATAGAGAACAAATGGTGGCTGCTTCAATAGTTAAAACAATACTACAAACTGTAAGAAGGCAAATCTACACTTGTCAAGATCAGTCACTTACACACCTCAAAGGGAGCCAATACAGCCAACAATACTAAGCTATTTGGTCATTACTGGTAAAGTACATGTGTAAGATCTCTTCTTTAAATCAATGTCTATAAGTACTTTCTGATGACCTGGCATCAACACAGTGACTAAACAGTGATTAAATTCAACTCAGATCCTCCTTGGTTTGGATCATGCCACCATTCCATATGTGAACCAAACACATGACTAGCTGTACCTTGTTCAGTGCACTTAGTGTCAACAGTTGATGTGTTAAGAACCTATCAAAGTGAGAAGATGCTAACTAATTTTAAAAAGCAGAATCACTCCATTTTTTAGCCTGCCTCATGTACAATTTCAACCACTAGACTTTACAAGAAATAAAAACAACAAAGAATAATTAAAATCACTTTTCCACAACTGGTGAAGATCAGGGAACTTGTTACGGATATGTAATTAAATTGCTTGTGTGTTAGTTTTAAATTCTTTTTATTTTATTTTTGTTTCATTATATTTTATTGTAATGATTATTTTCATAGGATTTGATATTTTTGAAAAAAATATCAGTCTGATTAGAACGTAAAGTATGACTTAAGCACTATTTTTAGCTCACTTTGGTTCATAGATCTTGTAAACATCGGGTGAATACGAATGACTATTACCAAGGTCATTTTCGGCCCACATGTTAGCTCTGTTGTAAACAGTTGTTTTTTTTTTATTTCCAGTGTGAGAATTTGATTCTTAGATAGGGCTATTCTTGCTTACATGATAAATGTCATTTATTTTATTACGCTGTTCAAATTAGTAAATCACGTAGCCATCACGTGAGACACCATGTGATCTAAAATCGAGGCTTAAAACAGCCATTTTCTACTAGATCTATTGAGTTGTATTTTAAACCTTGAGGGCTCAAGAGGTTATTATTGTTGTTGCCAGCTTGTTCTGAAGTTCATTTATTTTTTGGAATTTAATAATTTATTCTCTAGAAAACTACCCAAGTGCTTCATATTTATAAAAGTTCTGGGAGAAAGACATTCCGTGGAAATTTATTCTGGAATTCTAAACGGAAACATTATAAACTGTGATTCAATCGAGGATCTACTGCAACCAGTACCATGACCTTATCTGACGTCATCACCTCCATATTGGAACGTCATCGAGATTCGAACCTGGATTCAATTAGAACTGTTTAGCGATAGGACTTATATTTTTCAATTGTAGGATTCAATTTTGGATTATATTCACAAACCGTATGTCCTATTTCATATTTTTACATTGTTTTCTAGGGAAATAAATTATTTTGTTAAATTTACAAAGCTTGTTGGCCTCACTCTTTTCTTTTATTACTTTTGTACGAGCCTACATGTAACAGAAGAAAATTGGGGTTGCTCGTCCAAAGGATATTTGAACTTTGGCTAAAATATTTCAGAAAATTGTTTTTGAAATTTAAATTCCCTAGTTTTTAAAATCCCAAGTACTATTTTACATTTTGTTTGAAACCTTTAGTGAAAACACCAGGCTTTCATTCACAATGTCATTAAAAGTGGAGACTTTTCTTTCTAGTCCTACTCAGGAGCAGTTGGATAGTTTGAAAAAAGATGAGTTGCTTGAACTTGCCAGAAAATACAATCTTTCTGAGGCAAAAGCTTCCTTTATGAAACAAGAAATTAAAAACATTTTGATTCAATATTTGGTAGAGAAGAATGTTCTTGATAAAAGTGTTTTGGCTTAGTTCAGTAAGTCGGTATCAGACTGGCATAAAAGTAATGCAATTAAAAATGAAATACAAGATGGAATTGGAGTTAAGGAAGCTCGAGCTTCAGAAAGGGGAAAAACAAATGCAATTGCAAAAAGAGAAGGATGAAAAGGAATTTCAAATTAGAATGAAAGAAATAGAGCTGGCAAGTGAAAAGCACATTTCCACTTCACATACAAATTCAAGTTTTGATGTTATAAGAAATATCAAGCTAGTACCCCCTTTTCTGGAAAAAGAAGTAGACACCTATTTTCCTTATTTTGAAAACATTGCTGACAATTTGAAATGGCCAAGGGAGTTCTGGTCTCTATTACTGCAGTGTGTACTTACTGGTAGAGTTCGTAATATTTACATTTCACTGTCGCTAGAGCAGAATGCTGACTATGATGTGGTTAAGGACTGTATTTTGAAGGGTTATGAGTTAGTCAGTGAGGCCTATCGGCAAAAATTCAGGAATTCTAGAAAACCAATTGACCAGATCTATGTCGAATTTGCATGGGAAAAATCACAACAATTTGACAGGTGGTGCTCTTCTAGACAGGTCAATAAAGATTACGAAAGACTCAAACAACTTGTATTACTTGAAGAGCTCAAGAACTGTGTCCCTAGTGACAATAAGAATCATCTTGAAGATAAGATCGAAACCTTGGAAAATGCTGCTCTTCCTGCTGATGAGTATTCTTTAACTCATAAAGTTCCTGATGTAAGCAAATCTTTCACTCAGCAGTCTACTAGTAGAATGGTATTTCAGCCTAATACGACTCCTTCTAAAACTCAATCTGGCACAACTTCTAAAAATCAAGCTTCTGATAAACTTGATTCAAAATCCTTATCTCTTCCTACGTGTACCTATTGCAAGAAAAAAGGACCCGCCATTTCTGATTGCTTCAAATTGAAATATAGGCATCAGAATCAAGACAGACCTATCCCAGATGCTCTTATTTCTAAGAGGTCAAGGTCACGGTCATATATTGAAAGCAATACATTTGTTGGGTCTAATAAACCCTAGTCTGATGTTATTATGGAGAATTATGAACCATTCATGTCGAAGGGTTCTATATCACTCTTGGGTGATTTATCCAATCCTATCCCTATTAAAATTTTAAGGGATACAGGAGCTTCTCAGTCTTTTATTATCAGGTACTTTGCCTTTTTCTGAGAAGTCCTGTTCTAATGAGAGTGTTCTCATTCAGGGAGTAGAGTGTGGCTTTGTTAATGTTCCTCTCCATTCTGTAAATTTGTCATCAGACTTAGTTTCAGGACCTGTGACAGTCGGTGTAGTGTCTAATTTACCCATTGTGGGCATTCATTTGTTACTAGGCAACAACCTAGCTGGAGACAAGGTTGTGGTTAATCCACTTGTAACTGACAAGCCTTCTTTGGATCAGAAAGTTGATCCTATTGAAACAGAATACCCTGATTTATACCCAGCTTGTGCAGTTACCTGAGCTATGGCAAAGAAAGCTCTTGAGAATGATTTTGATAAGGAAAATATTCCTTTAGCTGACACATGTATTGATCAGGCTTCTGACGAGGTCACTTTCACTCCTTGCTTGGATCAATCAAAAGGTATTGATCAGTGATCCTCTTTTAAATACTCATTCTCTTTTATCTAATCAGGGTGATAAACGACAATCACTTGTCGTCGAACAAGAAAAAGATCCTGAGATCTCCTGTTTGTTTCAGAGGGCCATTAGTGAAACTAAAGCCACTGAAATACCTGTCTGTTATTTCATTAAAACTGGAATTCTTATGAGAAAATGGAGACCTCCTGAGGTACCTGCTGGTGACAAGTGGTCAGTGAACTATCAGATTGTAGTTCCAAAATCTTACAGACAGGAAATATTTAGTTTGGCCCATGAAACTCCTCTGGCTGGTCATTTTGGGATAAATAAAACTTATCACAAGATCTTGACTCACTTTTATTGGCCAAAAATCAAAAGTGATGTTTGTAAATTTTGTAGATGTTGTCATTCTTGTCAAATGGTAGGAAAACCCAATCAGAAGATACCTAAGACTCGTCTGCAACCTACTCCTGCATTTGATGAACCATTTAGCAGAATTATGGTAGATTGTGTTGGTCCCTTACCTAAGACCAAGTCAGGCAACCAATATTTGTTGAACATTATGTGTGTGTCAACAAGAATCCCAGAGGCAAATCCTTTGAGGAATATTAAAACCAAAACCATAGTAAAAGCCTTGATAAAGTTTTTTTACTCAATTTGGCCTTCCCAAATCTGTTCAATCTGGTCAAGAGTCAAATTTTATGTCTGGAATTTTCCAGCTTGTTATGCTTGAATTTGGCACTCAGCAATTCAAGTCAAAAGTGAAATTGTGGTTTCACAAAATTTTAATTGAGAGAAGTTTTGAGTGTTGTAATAGAGTTCATTCTTTCTTGCTCATTCTTCAAAATTTTCTTCAAAAATTAGATTTTACGGCCCTTACAGAGTTAAGAAGAAAATGAATGAGTAAAACTATAATAATAGTACTCTGATCTAAATAAATTAATGGAGTACCAGTATATTGAGAGAGATAGCCAAGTAAATCATGCAGTTAATTTAGTTGTACCTGTCCCACCAACTGAGGATTTAAATGAAGAAATTTAATCGGACTCTGTTGATCTTGGAGCAACAAATCTTCGGAATTCGGAAATTATGAAAAATCTGGACCAGAAACTTTTACATTTGCAACAACAAGAAAGGAATGAACATAAACAGTTATTATTTGAATATGGGCACTTGTTTCCAGATATTTCTACAAGGACAAACAAAATTTTTCATGATGCTGAAATTGTAGATTCAAAACCTGTGAAACAACACCCATACAGGATGAACCCTCTCAAACAGGAATACCTGAAAAAGGAAATTCAGTATTTGCTGGAGAACGATTTCACAGAGCCCAGTAAAAGTGACTGGAGTTCACCATGTATACTTGTTCCGAAACTGGATAAAACTTTCCGTATGTGCAATGATTACAGGAAGGTGAATAGTGTGACAAAAACAGATTCATTTCCATTACCAAGAGTCGATGACTGTATTGATAAAATTGGAAATGCCAAGTACGTCACCAAATTTGACCTTCTGAAAGGATTTTGGCAAATTCCACTAACGGAAAAGGCAAAGGAAATTTCGGCATTTGTGACTCCAGATGGACTCTATCAATATAAAGTAATGCTGTTCGGGATGAAGGGTTCCCCAAGTACTTTTCAAAGCTTGATGAATATGATTACCTCTGGTCTAGATAATTGTAATGCTTACATCGATGATGTCATCATCTACAATGACACCTGGAAAGGACATCTAGCCACGATTCAGAAATTCCTTGAAAGACTCACTGATGCAAATTTGACAATCAATTTATCTAAAAGTGAGTTTTGCCATGCTTGTGTAACTTTTCTAGGACATATTGTGGGACATGGTCAAGTTAAACCTATAGATGCTAAGGTCAAGGCTATCTCTGATTTCCCTGTGCCTGTCAGTAAAAAGCAACTGATGCGATTTTTGGGTATGGCCGGATACTATCAAAAGTTTTGTTCCAATTTTTCTAATATTGCTGAACCCCTGACAAACTTGTTGAGTAAGAAAAACATGTTTCTTTGGACTGAAAAATGTCAGGAGGCTTTTGATAAATTAAAAGCCATACTCAAAAGTGCACCGGTTCTCACAGCTCCAAATTTCAATCAATCTTTTAAATTATCTGTTGATGCAAGTGATGTTGGGGTTGGAGCAGTATTGATTCAAGAAGATAGAAATGGTGTTGATCACCCAGTGTGCTATTTCTCTAAGAAATTAAATAAGCACCAAAGAAATTACTCAACAATCAAGAAGGAATGCTTGGCTTTAATATTGGCATTACAGCATTTTGAAGTTTACATTAGCTCAGCTACTTCTTCGGTTGTTGTGTTTAGTGATCACAACCCCCTTACTTGCATCGACAAGATGAAAAATAAAAATCAAAGATTATTAAGGTGGAGTTTGTTTTTACAAGAATATAATCTTAACATCAGGCACATCAAAGGAAAAGACAATTTGATTGCAGATGCACTTTCCCACGTATAGAAATATTATTTCATGTACACTTTGTATAATTCGTAAGAGTTTTCTTATGTAATTTTGTTTTACCTCATGTATAAGTTACATATGGTAAAAAGAAAGCTTTATTATATAAATCTTTCTTTTTCTTTATGGGGGGAAGTGTTACAAATATGTAATTAAATTGCTTGTGTGTTAGTTTTAAATTCTTTTTATTTTATTTTTGTTTCATTATATTTTATTGCAATGATTATTTTCATAGGATTTGATATTTTTGAAAAAAAAAATCAGTTTGATTTGAATGTAAAAGTATGACTTAAGCACTATTTTTAGCTCACTTTGGTTCATAGATCTTGTAAACATTGGGTGAATACGATTGGCTATTACCAAGGTCATTTTCGGCCCACGTGTTAGCTCTGTTGTAAACAGTCTTTTTTTTATTTCCAGTGTGAGAATTTGATTCTTAGATAGGGCTATTCTTGCTTACGGGATAAATGTCATTTTTTTATTACGCTGTTTAAATTATTAAATCACGTAGCCGTCACGTGAGACACCATGTGATCTGAAATCGAGGCTTAAAACAGCCATTTTCTACTAGATCTATTGAGTTGTATTTTAAACCTTGAGGGCTCAAGAGGTTATTATTGTTGTTGCCAGCTTGTTCTGAAGTTTGTTTATTTTTTTGGAATTTAATAATTTATTCTCTAGAAAACTACACAAGTGCTTCATATTTATAAAAGTTCTGGGAAAAAAACATTCCGTGGCAATTTATTCTGGAATTCTAAACGGAAACATTATAAACTGTGATTCAATCGAGGATCTATTGCCACCAGTACAACGACCTTATCTGACGTTATCGCCTCCATATTGGAACGTCATCGAGATTCAAACCTGGATTCAATTAGAACTGTTTAGCGATAGGACTTATATTTTTCAGTTGTAGGATTCAATTTTGGATTATATTCACAAACCGTCAAGTCCTATTTCATATTTTTACATTGTTTTCTAGGGGAAAAAATTATTTTGTTAAATTTACAAAGCTTGTTGGCTTCACTCTTTTCTTTTGTTACTTTTGTACAATCCTACACATAACAAACTATATTAGCAGAATTTAAAGTCTCAACAATCAATGTGATCCATGCCAAATGGAAAATTGTGGTTCACATGAAAATGTGTTCAAAATTGGACTTAACTATCCATAGCTTAGAGAAAGTTGGCAATGTTTAATTCAATAGCTTCAGGATTACTTACCTGAAAAACATTCAGGGCTATTCCAGTGAAACATACCTGGGACCCAGTGAGGCGTTTTTAATGTGGGGTACTCACCCATAGATGCAATTTAGAATTTTCTTATCATTTTCATATGAACTCTGTGAAATCAAATTACCCTGGCATATATTTTTTAAAAACTGCCTTCCCTGGGTACCATGTATGTTTAAATGGAACAGCGCTTATGTGTACCAACAAACTAGATTGACACAAGGTTGATTCAGTGGTTTTGTCTGAAAATCAGTGAAGTGTGAGCTACAATACTGCTATAATTAGTGAATAAACCCAGCATTTCATTAGCATTTGTGCTTAAATCACTAGTTATAATAATCTACTGTCACGTTCACTGGGACTAAGAATGCATGAGTAAAATGAGATGTGCTTTCACAAGGATTCAAATTTTTCAAACAACAGCTTCACTTGAAAGAAGAATCAACTGGAATAAGTATTACATATAATTTTCATATACTGATATTATTTATTATTCTTTCCTTCATTCAGTAATACTGGTGTTTGAATAACTTATGCTTTTTCTTATTTCTCTCTATCCTTATTTATCCCACAACATATCGACTAAAGGCAGTAAGTGCAAATTACAGCTACTGGATACCATACAGACATGTGCATTAAAACAATATTGCCTGATAACTAGTGGCTGGATAAACAAATGTATACTGTACATAGTTATAAAATACAAAGTTAACATTAAGATTACAAGTCATCGATTGTTCGATTGATTTTACTCTTACATTAAGATTACTCAACAAGTCATTGTTTGTTTGATTGATTACTCTTACATTGAGATTACTCAAGAAGTCATCGATTGTTCAACTGATTTTACTCTTACATTAAGATTACTCAACAAGTCATTTTTTGTTTGATTGATTACTCTTACATTGTCAGAGATTACTCAACAAGTCATTGTTTGATTGATTACTCTTACACTGAGATTACTCAACAAGTCATTGATTGTTTGATTCCTCTTACATTAAGATTACTCAACAAGTCATTGATTGTTTGATAATAACTACAGGCAACTGGTGCTTAATGATTTTCTAATTAACCAATTTTTTTATATAATATTTTTATATTTTTATAATATTTATATTGTATATGAAATATTATCATACCTGCCAGTCTCCAGAGGCCAGGGTGCTGATGCTAGGTATTCAAATCGGGCGTATTCTCTCCATGGCAACACTAACCTCACTTCCAACTGAGTCTCTCCTGCCAAATGATGATTCAACATTCATTATCAGTATAAAATTCTATCAAATTACGTCATGAAATATGACATACTATAAACCCACTTCATATGTCAGATATCACTCATGTTTAATATCACCATGTGTTGCCCTAAAAAAAAATGTCATAATGACATAGGTGGCAACATTCTGATTCATTAGGCATCTCAATGTACTTCAAAATCATTTCACTATATTTGCAATTTATGAAATAACATCTTCGCATTATGTTATAAAAAGTACTCTTTTGAAATTTGTTAAACTCAATGAGGATACAAAAAGAAATTTTCAACTTCTTTCATTAGTTTCATACCCAAGGATAAACTCCTGCTGGCATAGAGATGCTTCCGAAGGCTGATAAACAAAACGACTGTTAAACTTACATAACATCAATCAACACAAACATGGAAAATAAAAATGGAAAAACACAGAAAAATAAAAGTCCTACAAGCAGGACAACAAGTGTAATGCACATCAAATGCCTAATTTATTCAAACCTCAATAAATGAATTGTAGAATTCTTAGAATTGTGACCCGAAAGGCATACCATGAATTCACTCTTATTTGTATAATTCTCAGAGCTATTAACCTAACATTATACTGTGAATTCACTCTTATTTGTATTATTCTTAGAACTGTGATCTGATAGGTTTACTGTGAATTTGCTCTCATATTTGGGCTAACAATTTTCTGTGTATTGGATGGTTGCTTAAAAATCATACCTTTAAGTATAACAATGCAGTCACAGGTCCAAGCTATGTATTCCCTCCTCCAATGAGAACTGATTGACTAGAAATGAAAAGAACATGATCCCAATCTGACTCCTTAGAAACAACCAACACACAGAATACTTCCTCTTTTGACTTTGACCGAGAGTACAGGACACAGAGTGGGATGGAGGGAGGAAATCTTTGCAATAATTGCAGGTAAGTGTTACAGAATCAGACTTAGTTTACCACTGCAAAAAACTGCATTTTAATAGCAGTAATACATTATCAGCTACTACTGCATTGCTGAATTTATCAGTTATAAGGGATGCTGATTGCCTCCACAAAACTTATAATGCAAAACAATTGCATTTACCCTTACAGCAGGAGTGTTCATTACTGTAGGTTGGCAGAAGGTTGGATCACACACTGTGCCCAGACCATACAAACCAAAGTAAAACTGCCTTAGCTCCAGTACGCCAAAAAATGTGAGACCAGCAGTTGGTGACTCACATAACATTATCCAAAAAAGCCTGATTCAAGTAGGGCTAGGATGTATCAACAGCCCTAACTGCAGGGGTTTTAATTCTCATGAAAAAAATGTTCCTCTCTGTGACGAACTGAAAATCTAATGATGAGAGGACAATCTTCCCGGAAATTGTGGCCACTGAAATGACAAAGGAACCCTTAAGAGATAGAAGTTTCCTACCCTTCCTTCTCTCTTGAGATACCAGTCTCTGAGAATGAATTTAGTGACGGTCCAACCCAGTGGCAGAACCCTAGAAAAAAAGGACTGTCCTACAGCCCTTAACAGTGCAAACAGCACATCCTCTTTTATCAAAAAGGAAGAGGAAGAAAGTCTGCAATTGCATTTGAAGGGGTACATCTATGATCAAAATATTATCTATGTGACAAATACAGAAGAGTCACTTTGCATTGTAAACCCTGGAAAAAATGCTCTTTAGGCCTGGATGGTTCTGGCAGATCAATCGCTTGTGATGAGTCAAGCATGAAGATGGCAAAAATGTGGGCTGTTGTTGAGGACAGTCTCCTGTCCTCTAACAGCAAGTCCCTCTCCTAGGCTCATCTTCTCACAGGTTGAGTAAATTGTTGAACTACAACTGTTGGGGCCATAGAGGGCTACCAGGATGAGCCGAGATCCTGACTTGCTGGAGTCCTGTGGAATAAGCTAGAAAGGTGGAAAGGCATATGCATACAGACAATCCTACTTTAAACTAAAAACATCCTCTGCTCTACCCCCATTATGTTGTACTGGGCAGACATAAAAAGGAGAGCTTCGTTTTCAGTCTCATAGCAAAATAATCCAACAAAGTGTCTTGCCCCCCCTCCCCCCCAGCTGGAAAAGTGTCTCTGCTAACAAATGGTGCTGAGACTATTCTGTGAGGACCACATAACCCCATATGGACAGACTGTCTGCTTAGGATATTCCTATTGCCCTGAATATGGTGGACATGGAGTGACCTCTTCTGAGGCTGTCCATTAGAGGAGGTTCCAGGATTCCACTCAAAGAGAAGGAGTATGTATACATCCTGATGCCTGATGTACACTACCACTGATGTGTTGTCAGAGTTGACATAACACATTGATGCCCTATGAATCTGTCAAACCCCTATAAGGCTCAGAACACATTTTCAAGTTGTTTACCGAAAGGGTTGCTTCTTCCCAAAACCAAAGTCCCTTAAGAACCACCTTCTCTTGCTCCAGTTTAGTGCTCCATCCTGAATCTTATGTCCTGGTGTAAAAAAAAAGTGTGTCTCATTGGTATATTTCCAGTCAGAAACCAATCTCAATTTAACCACCAATGAAGATAGTGGTGAAAATCAGATCCTAGCAACTTTTAGGGAAGCAACTTTTACATGTTAACTTCTCTTTCTACCTAGGTGACTACCAGCATATCTGGTTTAAACCAGTTTTTATTCTTCAGCGGCACCTTAAAAGATGCTCTTATTGCAGGGAAGGGTGGGAGGGATTATTTGTAATGTGATCAAATAAGTATTATAGGTGAAACAAAATTTGCTAAAAAATTTGCTTTCCTTGGCAAATACATTACCTGATTACATTACATTGGAAGAATAGGTAAGATGGAGGAGTAAATGCTGTGCATCCTAACTCCACCTGTCTCACCAAGGAGGAATATGCTTGCTATATTAACAGGATGAAATTTTCCTACTGATAGTCTAGCACAATGGGAGACCTTCACATGCTAGGAGATCCTTGTGTGATTCTGTACTTAATTGGTCTCACATTTAAAAATTTTCCCAGGCAAATCCAGTGCCCAGGAAATTAATGAAAATTTATGATGTTCTATATCAAACATGAAAATGATCAGTTTAATAATTTCCAGAATATCAATCAATTTACCAGATATTAC
Organism: Megalonaias nervosa; assembly: GCA_016617855.1. NCBI lineage: Eukaryota > Metazoa > Mollusca > Bivalvia > Unionida > Unionidae > Megalonaias > Megalonaias nervosa. The sequence continues at coordinate 420,124 of JAECUM010000007.1, forward strand.
AAACAAATGTGAATGATTAAAATGAAGTTATATAATTTACAGAATTTAACTGGATTGTCTGGAGAATATTCAAGCACATGGCAGTGAAAGTCAAAAACTGGTTAAAAATAGGTATACAAGTAGCCACAAAGCAGGTAAAAAGGGGAGTTAACCTGTAAGAGTAGCTTCAGTTTGTCTATATAATATATAGACAGAAAGATGGTTGTCAGGCTTTCCAGGAAAGCTGATTTTGGAGGGTGCAATGACAGTTATCCTAATGTAATATGATCTGTATTTGCCAGAGAAAGCAAATTTTTATTCAAAATTACGTTTCTTAAGTTAGGAATATTAGCCTGCAACCTCCCTAATAAAGACAAAAATTGTCTTTTTCTATCTCATATAAAGGTCAATAAATCTTGCCCATCACCTCCCCTTGCCACTGCCAGGTGTCACTAGTTATTTAGAAAAGCATGGTTGATTTGTTGGAGCTTCATCACACTGATTGTGTGTCAAGTCCTGACCTGGTTTCATTTGCAGCCCTGGATAAGCCATACTAGGTGGCATCAATGACTCAATCCTGTCTTCTTTGAAAAGGTCACCAATTCTCCCATGGGTTAAGCAGTAATCAGATATAAGTCCAGCACTGCCAGAATGGCCAGCTCATCTGCCTGACATATGGTTGGACTGGATGCTGGGAGCATACAAGACGGTCCAGCTATCACCTGTACCAGCTGCTCCAAAGGCCTGGCTGGCTGGACAGATTTCTCACTGTAATCTCCATCAATGTAAGAGTATGTTGCCAACAGTACAGCTAAAGAGATGGATCTGTCAATAAGATCCCTGCAAATCCTAGTTGGCTGGACCATTTGATCAAAAAAGTTCCCATGCTGGAAAGGTTTGATGGCTATCACCGGTACCAGCTGCCCCAAGGGCCTGCTTGGACGGACAGATTTCTCACTGAAATTTCTGGCATATTAAGATTACAGTGCCAACACTATAACTAAATGGATGCATTTGTCACTAACATCCTCATAAATCCTAGGTGGCTGGCTAACCAATGATGATGAGGCTGTATTATGAAATGGACCAAATGGTTCTGGTACAAATCCCATGCGTCCAGACTTACAGGCCCAGAGGCTATGCTTGGATATGGGAGGAGGGGTACTTATGCCCACTGGGCTACCTAAAATTGGGGGGACAAAGCCCCAATAAGTCAGAATTGCAAGCAATGAACTTTAGGTTGTCTTTGGATGTATACTGAGGACATCAACATTGTCTTCCTTGACTTGTTCCATTTTTCCTTCACTATGATGCCATTTTTTTTAACTCTGCATTTCATGCATTTAGTTGACATTTCTTCTGAAACAACCCAAGAAGAGAAAACAAAACATAAATTAGCAATCCAGCATGTTACTAATTCACTAGTACTGTAGCCCAGACTTCTTCTGACTACATATTACATATGCTGCATGTCATAAACAAAATACACTTAATATATACAAAACATGAGTTATGGTTGACCTCCTTGCTCTGAAATTTTTCATTTCATTCAGTTCGTTGTTATTTCTGTTGAAATGACACAAGAAGAGAAAACAAATCATAAATTAGTAATTCAGTATGTTCCTAACTCGCTAGTATCACTCCTGTTACTAATGGAGTAATCAAAAATAATCTTTTTCATGTTTTAATGCCTTTTAGACTATACTTTGAACTTATGCATTTCAGGCATTTTGTTCATTTAGTTGACATTTCTACTGAAACAACACAAGAGAAAACAAAGAATAAATTAGCAATGCAGCATGTTATTAACTAATACCATATTCATTACTAACAGAGTAAGCAAATATAGTCAGTATTGCCCTAACTTGTAAATGACAACATGAGGTCAAGGATAGCATAGTGTAATGTGATCTTTAATAATCAAAGTACATGAAGGGACAAAGTCACTCAAATTTGGTAGAAATTTTAAAAATAATATATACAACCTACAAAAGAATGATTGTCTCACAAAATAAATCCAAAAGGAAAGTTGGATGATCCAAGCTGAACACAGAAGTTGATTATTGGAGGTAAAATGTACAATGTTATCAGTACAGCAGCAAAGTTGAAAAAAACTAGCAACACCTGGTGGCATCAAGTGGAGGTAATGGGCAAGAGTTTTTGCCCTTTGTCTATATATATATGAGATAGACAAAAAAAAGATGATTTTAGCAGGGCTGGATTCATGAGGTAGCAGGCTAATATTCCTAATGTAATGTGATTGGAGAATGTATCTGAAGGAGAAATACTGTACGTTACAATATGCCACATACAAAGTATACAATTCACGCAATGCTTGTATTAGTATGCTTAGCATATTTCATAATTATTATTATAAGATTCCACATATGTCCCATCAAAGTGGTGTAAAGGAAAATTAGAAGAATAAATAATTGTTTTGAGTCCCGGATTTCATTCCATGGACCACTGCCAACACCTTTCGAACAATAAACATGAAAAAAGAAAAAAGTATTCCATTTATAAGCAAAAGCCACAAGACTTAAACAGAACAACCGATAAAATAGAACATCATTTATGTATCAGTAAGAGTCTAACAGAAATAGGGATGCTCACTTATTTGGCATCAAATTATGCTACCGTATGACTGCTAATCAATGATGAATTTACTGTTTCATGTTATTACTGTGATTTAGATGGAAAATCAAATACAGTTGAGATTTGATCAAGATGATATCAGAGAAATCTTCCACCTCTATGAAAGATGTTAAGCCTAGTCCTTGCCTTGCCACCATGTGCACCTACTATACAATGCTTTTTTTTATTTTCATGCTGGGAAAAAACCTTCATGTGACCATCTTGACACTCTCTGGCAAGATATGGTCTTAAATTTTGATTAGCAAACAGCAAATAAAAACAGAAAATCAATCCCCTTTTGACAGCAAAAGAAAGAAAACTAAAATCATACAGTACAGCAAATGTATGCAGAGTAAAGTGTCAATTCCTATTTTAAACAAATATAAAGTATGGACAACATTACTACCATTTACAGCAAACTATGATATTATAACTTTCAGCATATAACAAACAAAAAAATCAGGACACATGATTAAAACAAAATATGTGATTTAACACATTCATATAACAATTTTTTGTTGTTGTTGAGTTTGTTACACCATATGTACATATGTATATGTATTAACTTTTGACAGCATGTCAGCACAATAATGGCTTTAAGGTGCCAATCATAAGTTAAGTTCTAAAAGTGTCAATATAAAAAATTGCTGATAAAATGAAGAAAGATATATCACCATTAAGTTTCTTAATTAAATTCACATCAAAACAATTCTGTTTCACAGGGCAGAAGTCAACAAGAATGCATTTCACTGTCAGTGGACACTGGCAAGGTATGCACACATGCTACGGTTCACCAATCAGGAAATAAGTATTCGGCAGGTATGTGTGTCCTATATGTGAGTGGTACAATACCAACTCTGATTTGTTCTATATGAGGCATGCCACTCATTGCTTACAGAAAGGACAACTGTTTCCTTATACCTTTAGTAAATGATACATCTTTAATAGTGTAGCCCTCTCTCAGACGTGTAGACAGGATACTAAAGAGTGAAGTATTCAGCTTGTTCTCAGTGTGCTTTTTTCGAATGGTTGGCAAAACAGAGGCAACTTTACCCTTGATTGGATGACTAAGCAGCCTGTAGGAAAAAGAAAACCAAAAAAAACCAATTAAAAAATACAATTACTATAGTGAGGTGTTATGTATATTTAATCTGTATTGTTTGTTAGGTTTTTTCAATTCATAATATGCTATGCTTAATTGTATTTTGTACTTTACCTTGTTCCTGTTGTACCTGATCAATAACTTTTATTTTGTAAACAAATAATACATAGCTAATATTTTCTTCATCATTGTGGGTTAAATATCAGGATCATTATCTTTGTCTAAGAAAAGGACAATATGTTTACCATGTTCTTTACTGTAAGTTTAATAACAGAATCTTCTAGAATGGAATTTTCCATTCAGTACAAGTTATTTTAGAAAATACTAATTGTGACCTACGTCAAGTAGAGAGCTTTATAATCTTTTTTACCTAGAATCTATTTATTCATGCTGTACGATCTTGAAGCAGAATCAATTGTCATGTTCAGTATTTTATTTGGGCTGGAATTTATTCAAATTATTTATTCACTGGAAATAGAAAGTGCTCATCCATAATATTCTTGAACAGAAACATTAACTTGGAATTATAGTGAATTCAAACAAGAACTTCTTGGACTACATTATTATGATTCATCAAAAGACTACTGGAAAATCATTACACCTCAGGCCATTAGTTCATTAGTACATGCAAGACTACATACCACAACAGGCATGTCAACACCTTCAGTGTTGGATTTTATTTGAAATACCACAAAAGTTTATACAGAACTGTATTAATTGGAAGTTGTGTTAGAAATTCAAGGACTATTTTCTCTTTGTATTTTAGGGAAATAAATTATTTGTTGAATTTTATAAAACTTGTTGGTTTTTGCTCTTTTCTATTTTACAGTTTAAGACCATACAGTCGTAATAGAGGAAAATACTTTATTTGTTCTGACTCTTAAACTTGCCATAAATTATTTGTTGAATTTTATAAAACTTGTTGGTTTTTGCTCTTTTCTATTACACAGTTTAAGACCATAGAGCCGTAATAGAGGAAAATACTTTTATTTGTTGTGCCTCTTAACTTGCCATAACCACTGGGAGCTGCTGAAAATAGTGCTTAGAAAAAAATCCCTATTGATACATAATAATTTCACAAAGAAAGAAATGTTATGAAAAACTGATTCTTATTAAATGAACATAAAAGCTGGAAACTGATAACATTCTAAGCAAATAACAACAGACCTGCCAACTCTAAAAGACCTGCTCAGTAAATCAATTGATATTTCTGAACAAGTCAGACCAAACTTTAGTAAGGTGTAATACAATACTATATACTGCTATCATCAATTTGGAAAACATGCATCTGAAATTGTTTTAGTGTGCTCTGAAGCAGCAAATGTATCATTATGTTCAACTAATCGGTTCATAAAGTACACTTCAGCATTAATGATATTTGGTTAAGTTTCAGAAACTGCAAGTCCAAATTCCATGGAGGTCAATGACTTTGTGCTAGATCTCAATCTTTTAATTCACATGGCAATCATCTCTCCTGCACTAAGCAACACTAAAATCGATAAAACATGATTGCCAAAAGATGTACTGTCACCCTTGCTGATTTTATTTCAAGCATGACCAAGAATCTGAATATTGATTTTTCTGACAAGACTTTTTAAGAGACTGATTATCCACTCTGCCTTCAACACAGTCTTGCCTGTTGGATGGGTGTGTGCTCTCATACATCAAATACAACATTACGTTCAACTAATCAGTTTGTAAAGTGTACTCTTGTGTTAATGATTTCCAGTTCAGTTTCAGAAACCGAATTTCCAAATTCTGACTTTGTGTTAATCTCAAATTGACATAATCTTGGTTTTGCTTTTTATTAATTCACATGGTGGTGGCAATCATCTCTCCTGCAATGCACATAACTAGAATCAATATGATTCTCTAAAGATGTAACTGTTATCTTTCCTGCTTTTAAGCATTGCCAGGAAACTGAATATTGATATGTATACTTCTGTGACAACTGTTTTTACTTTTTAAGTGGCTGATTATCAACTCTGCCTTCTTTTGTTTTCTGGATATATGTCCAGACCAAGCTACCACGTAAGAGCAACAGCATGGGCAGATAAAAGTATCTGTAAAGTAGGTCTGGTTCCCTGTCTAACTCCACTGAATTTAAAATGAAAACCCAGATACAGACTGAACAGGGCAAGCCATTTTGACTGTTAAAGATCATACTTTCATATTTTTGCTACTGTTCCAGAAGTCCATAATTTTGGGTCATTTTCGTAAGCCTAATAGTGAAATCATAACAGCTGGCAGCTCTGCTACATGGTTTGCACAACTACAACATCTGACTTGTGTATTATTGCTTTATTTCAAAAGAGTGCAGAAGGAGTTATGTGTTCATATGCCCACATAGAATCTCAATATACCTAACTCACCCATAAAAAAGACAAGTGATATCAAGGCACTGCAACAATACAAACTGATAAATAGGCAATATAAATAGAACTCAGACTGAAGGATAAAATCCTGAAGAGTCTTCAGTACCAAAGGGGAAGTACTCACTTTTCAACTTGTTTTGCAGGCAGAGTTATTTCGCCTAGATTCTGATGAATTAATTCATATTTGAATCCTTCCAGTCCCTTCTGAAAACTCCAAAGAAACAAAGCCTTGTGGTACACATTCAGTGCATGGGTTGGATCAGGACTCTAGAAAGAGATTTAGATATCGCTAATAATTACTATCCCTGTAAACTCATGTTCTCCCTAAATAAACATTTTGATTAAAGTTGTTAATGACGTCTTCTTTACTGTTACATAAGAACAAAAATTAAGAGTTCAAAGTTCAAAATTAGGTAAACTAGAAATATGCCCATGGTATATTTAAAGACATTTCAGTTCAAGATGAAATGTAAATGTAAAATTTATAAGTCAAACAGGACAATAAAAATGTCAAAGATTTACAGAATTGTGTGGTCTGGATCAGGCAAATGAGAATGTCTTTACCAAATCTGGTTTCAATCTGTGAAGTCCTTCAAAAATTATTATGGGGCAATGGAACTCATGTTGCAAGCAGTGAATATTAAATCAAAAAAGGGCTGTAAAACAGTAAACTTTGCATACAAACAAGAGAAAATTAAATCTCAGTTTAAACCCTTATACCAATTTAGTCCTTCAACAGCTATTAGGCAGAAAAAGAATTAATGATGCAGGTGTAAACTCCCGAGTCAAACAAAAGTCGTACCTATGTTAAAATCAAAATCAAACAATAGCTATATTTCCTCAAAATAAAGCATCATACTATATTTTTTCTTTTATCATCATAGTCCTTCGCAAGTTACTGAATGGAACAGAATTCATTATGCCAGTACAATCTTCAGAAACAAAACAAATGGCTGGAACTTCTGACAATAATCCATCGAAATCACACTTGCCCTCAAAAGTTTTCTAAAAATAAATCTTCATACTAAATTTGGTTTTACGTACGTAAACAATTACTGAGCTAACAGAATTCATAATGCAAGGCAAACTTTCCAATTCATAAATGAGTCAGAACTCAAACAGAATATGGTGTGGACAAAAAAAAATCAACATAAAACAGTCTAGGTGTTTTTCTCTTTCACTTCAACCCACACACAACTTCAACCACACCCCTTGGGCTCCATCAAGGATCCAAAACTTTTACTGTCATCTACTAATCCTCAAGAAAATGTCCAACAAATCATGACCAACTCTCATTCATTTGGTGTTGATGGGTTTTGGATGTAAAAAGTGAACCAAGTAATACATACATGGAGGGTTGGACAGGTGTATTTGTTTGTCTGTGGGTTTTAACGGCACTTTGAACATATTATTGGCAATATCATGCAGAGGAAATGGGAACTAACAAGTTCCTTTACCAAGGATACAATGAGGCAGCTGGCCTGGGCTGGCCTGAGTTGGTTTCAAACCAACAAACCTTGGAGTATGAGTCCAATGCTCTACCAACTCAGCAACCAAGCTTCCCACAACAGATAAATAATATAACCACAGACACATTGACAGAAGGATATGACTATCACAATATGAATATATATCAACAAAATTGCAGGTTTAATGAAGTTTACTTTATAAAATAATGATAACATTTAATAGCCAGTAGCATCATAATGTAACTTCATAAAAAAACTTGTAACAGTTTACAACATACAACCTAATAAAGTCACAACCAGAAAATTTATAAAGCAGTGCTAATTTGCTGAAGCAAAATGATGATTATGAAATTCACAGTTTTTACAGCAATCCTCTGTGAAAAAGTTAGATAAAGTATAGCTGCTTTTTAAAAAAAAATTACAAGAATGGATATTTTATCATGAAAAACAGTTTGAAATTCATGTCCATGATGAAAAAATACATCCTTTATTTGACTTGCTTTCATAAACTTGAACAAAAGTATCCTCTTGCTATGTGCTAGCCATCTTTTTAGTCCAGGTTGGTATTTCTTTTTAAATGCTCAACTCTACATCACTGAAATCATATCTGAACTGACTTAACTATGGCTGTTTATGGAGTGTGTGATCAGTTTTCAGCATAAAAGTGAAACAAATTAAGATATTAAGGCCATTTTGGAAAATAGTAGGGAAAAATAGAGTTGACAAAAAAGAATAAAATGTTTTTAAAATAAAGTCAAGAAAACAGATGTGTACCACCAATGGGCAGCTGGCAAAGTAGGCTCCAAATGTGGCTGTGGCCAAAAACTGCATCAGTTCTGTGTGACAGATATGGCCGAATTGTCCACAGGGTGAACAATCCTGGCCGATCTTCAGGAATGTGCAGGCAATGGTGCTGTTCCGTAGCTGTGTCAGGAGAAAGTCAAACACACTGGCATCTGGAATGCTTAGACATCCATCAGTGATCACCACAATACCTGAAGCAAGACAAAATATTTATGCATACATAATGAATGCTGTCATTTATTAGAACAATGTTAATGCATTTTGAAAGAACATGAAAACCAAGAAACTTGAGCAAGAGTTCCTAGCAATGACTAATGCTCTACTGGTTGAAAAGGATTTCCAGGAATTTAAGATAAGACCATTTCTTCCTTTTAACTGTGGAGTGCTGAAACCAACTTTCATATTCTTCAGTGATAACAAGATTTTCAAAATTAACTGATGTGCTGTACATATTAGATGTCAGCTTGGCACCATTTTCATTTAGGACCAATAAAGGACTGTAAAAGGCTTTCTGGTGGAAACCCCCCATGTTGATACAATTTTCCATTTTGGAGGAACAACAATAACTAAGATTTTTAAGATAAATGCCATGGTGGCTATATTTGATATCAAACTGGCACCATTTCTAGTTAGTACCAACTAGACATTATAAGAAGTCCTTTGGTGAAAGCACTATGTTAATATGACCAGCCATCCAGGAAAAGTAGTGACAACAAGATTTTCAAGATGGCCATTGGGCAGTCATATTAAAGCTTGGATCAGCACAATTTTCATTTACGACCAACCTGACATCTTAAGAAGTCATTCAGTGAAAACCCTGTGCTAAGATGACCATTCACGCAGGAGAAATAGTGATAATATTTTCAAGATGGCCAACATGACAATCATACTGAGTGTCTAAATGGCACCATTACAACCAACTGGACATCATAAGAAATTAATTTTGAGCAAAAATAACATCTATCCAGTAGTAGTGATAACAATACTTTCAAGATGGACCAACTACAAATCCTAAGAAGTTTCCTGGTGAAAACCCCTTTGTAATAATACTATTCATTCTGGAGGATTAGCAAGATTTTCAACATGGCCACTCTGGCAGCCATATCAGATATCAGATTGGCACCACATGTATCTAGGATCAACTAGATGGCATAAGCAGTCTTATAAAACTCCATGGTAATATTACATTTTGTTCAGGAGAAGCAGCAATAAGATTCTGAAGATAGCTACTGTGCTGGCCATATTGAACATCAGATTGACACCATTTTCATTAAGGACAAACTGACAGCAAAGAAGTCTACTGGTGAAAACTCCATGGATACATGACTTTACATTCAGAAGAAGCAGAGATAACAAGATTTTCAAGATGTCCCTGTGGTGGACATATTGGACACCCGATCAACACTGTGTCTATTTGGGTCTTTTGCATCTCAGGCTTAGCCAATGTGGGTATGTGAAAAAGCTTGCCAGTAGCTTCCTGCAGGCTGGTGGTTCTTACTGGGGTTTTCCTGGGTTCTTCCTCCACCAGTTATAATGGCCACCATGTATAGGCAATAGTGTGCTGAAAAATGGCATTACACCCCAAACAACAACCATTTTCGTTTAGAACCAACCAAATCTTGTAAAAGTCTTGCAGTGAAAACCCATGTTAATGTGGCTATCCATTCACAAGGAATAGCAATAACAAGATTTTCAAGATGACCATTGTGATAGCAATATTGCATGTTTGAGAGGCACCATTTTCATTTATGACCAACTAGACCACTGGATGAATTTGTGTTTGTATTTGCGGCAATCCTACAAGTAATTTAGGAGGAGTAGGAGATGGACAAATGCCAAACAACAGACCATCCAATCAGCTCTTATGGTTTAGGACCAGTAGAACTAAAACAGCAAAATATTTCTGCTAAGGAAAAATTAATATCAGTGATTTTAATTAAACAGAAAACATGGTTCCCATGCTTTTCTAAAGATAAATTTCCAGGTCATTTCCAGGGATTTTCCAGGATGAAATTAATTTTTTCAAGGCTCACATATGACCATTACTGAATGGAATTAAAGAACATTTTAGATCAAAAAACATGCATTTTCTAAATCTAAAATTTTTTCTCTTTCAAGACTCTCCAAAACACCTAAGTCAGCAAAGATGATCATGCACAAAACCACAAAATGTATCACACGAAACAAGTTTAATCATATTCCTATAAATTGGCATATAAAGTCATTTCAATGTACAGAATAAAAATTCTAACTTTATTTTGCTGACCTGCATTATGTTGCTATGTGGGAACAACATAATGAACATAAATTATGTTTTGTTTCCTTTCACACCTTTAATTCTAAAGAATTCTATAGCAATATATATATATATATCAAGATATATATATATATATATATATATATATATATATATATATATATATATATATATACAAGATATATATATATATATATATATATATATATATATATATATATATATATATATATATATATCTTGACCTCAGTTATCTCAAGAACCCATGTATGTCGAGCACTTTGGTCCGGTCCCGAAAAAATCCTTCTTTGTTATGCAAAATTTTCCCCACTTATCTGTTTAAGTCGATAACCCGGTTATGTCAGGCATAAGTTTCAGTCCAAAGTAACATGTGAACCCGCTTAATTCGACGAAATGCAACTTTTAATGTCCATCTCAGAGAAATTTTTACAAGAAACGATCCAGCATTTCCGCTATTACCGGTACCTCATACAGTCAGTACAAGACCAAATTTTACCAGTACAAATTCTAATCAACCAATCTCATCAATGCACGGTTTATCACTTACACAGAGCGGAGACAATTATCATGTAAACAATACTTTAGAGTAAGGAAACGGAATGCATGCGTTTCTGACCTTTACGTAAGCTGCATTCAAAATGGACATTATCGCACGTCCACACCACGACAATATAGTTCGTCCCACACAGCATCGCGAATTTGATCTTATCTATAACTCGGAAAATTATCAGGTTAACATCATTAAATGTAGCTAAAAATACCTAATTTGTTTTACACAATATATTTAAAACAAATTCGGTAATAATTAAAGTGTTTTCATGCTTGGTACCAGTGTAAGCCTTCAACTTCAGCATGGCTAGATCACATGACTCACAATAATCTATAAATAAAAACCCGCAAAACTCCAAACTAAGCTGCCCCCTCCACTTACCCCGCCCCCACTGGTTATTAATTTGTTTTGAACAAGAGTAAATAAAAGCACCAACGGTATTGTAAAAAAAAAGTCTATAGTGCCCAGTATTTTTTTTTATGAAAATGGTGATCACTGTACCATAATTACATATTCTTCAACACAAACGGAATGAAGCAGAAGGTGACTGATAGGATTAAAATTTGAAACAGAAAGAAGAGTGCTTTCATTTGTGTTGTTTTTATCGTGAATTTCAAAGTCTTGCAATCCATCAAAGAGATCAGCCAACTCTCCTTCTGGTGTGTGTTCTTGCCGACAATCACTGATCAAAGTCGGGAGGGATATGGGTCTACAACTGTATGAATGGAATAATTTGTATTCTAACTGCATGAATGGAATAAGTTGGCTTTTTCATACAGAATTTGATGTTGAGAAAGTTAACTTTCAAGACTTGAAACACATTTTACAGTTTGTCGGTACATGAATACTGACAGTCCTGTCTTTTTCCGGTACAGAAGCAAAATTTATCGGTAAAAACCGGCATATACTGGTGTAAAGGAACCTCTGACGATCAAAAAGAAAAGATTGATTTTCATGCACAATATTGGTCAGTTACATTTTGCTGCTAGTCACAAGTCAACGCTAACAGAAGAAAACACTTTAAAAAAAAAAATAAGTACAGTCCTACCTGTACATGTACTTCAATTGGCCTAGATTTTGGATAGTATGAAAAAATCATTGTCTTGCTGAGGCTACCAAAGGGATGAGGCTATTCACAGGGAAATAAAAACAACTTTAAACCACTGACATTGTTGCAGTAACTTATTGTTGTAAAAATATGTGACTTGTTACTTAATCTCATTTAAAAGACCTCCAATCATTTTTCTCCAACCAGGCATGACTGAATTATTATTTTTAATGTGTATTAGAAATGCCATTTGTTTTTAGAAATAAAACTCCTCATTTTTGGTACTTCAGATGCGTAATCATTGTTCTGCAGTAGATTTATCAACTAAACCCTGATATCTCAGGACCCGGTTATGTTGACGATTTTTTGACACTCCCGACATAATCAAGATAACCGGGTTTGACTGTATATATATATATATATATATAGATATATATATGCATCTCGGAGAAAGTAACATTTCCTATTACAGTTTATAAGAAAAAACAATAAACGCAAATAATTAGAATCTTGTCTTGTAACGAAAAGAGTTTAACCTTGAATTTATCTGTGCCAATAAAATCCCAAACAAGATTTATCAAACAACCTAATCTCCTTAAGACGATCTGGTTAAAAATCCATCATTTAAAAAATCATTTTCAAAAGGGGTGATTTAAATTTTGACAAAAGACCTTCAAAATTATATACTGTTGTATAAACAAGGACTGAATTTTCTGTAAAATCAACTTGTCTTCTTGTAATTGGTTAAAGCAGTCCCCAAACCTGTACTGATACAGGGGCTCATCGTTTTTTTAATATATAATACAAGGGACGACAGTTTCTCATTTCAGCTCCGAGATTCAACAATCTGAACTACAAATTTGGCTTAGAACAAATAGCAGTCCGTTTTCTAATCCGAATTTCCTCCGAATATTCCCACCCCATTTTTCATATTTGGACATTTAGGTTGGGGTGTGGGCTCATTGCAACTGCATATCGAAAATTTGGAATCTTCCTCCACCATGCGGTAGCGACAAATAGTGGGCCTAGAAAATTTAAACTTATCTTATATCGACTCATACCTGCATGAAATCGATAGGAAAATGACTTATTTTCTCAGAAATGGCAAGTATTATAATCGTTATGTCTTTAATCCGCTGACAGACTAGAAGAAACTACGACATAGTTGAAACCTGATCCAGTACTCACCATTTTCATTACTAGTCACATGACTTCACAAATCTCAAACGACGACATCGTAAGTCCAATAGTCACGTGATATCAACAACAAACTTCTTTATAATGTTGTTGTACAGAAATTCAATTATATTAAATGAAAGACTGATACTTTCTGAAAAAACCAGCAATCTGGCCAGTTTGATTTATTAAGCAGAGAGCAAATTTCAATGTGGTAGTCACGTGATACAGCAACACTCCAGACGTTGTTCTCAGAATATGTAAATAAGGAGAATTTTGTGTTCTTTCATTTTTGTACTTTTATTACAACCAGTATACAACTTTCATTTCATATTTTTTTAATTTTTTTCTCTACAACATTTGAAAATGTGGGTTGTTAGATTTGTGTACTCATGCGATTAGCAATGCAAATCCACAGGGGCTCGTGTCATTGCTTGCAATTTACCTGTCATACATATACTATATAATAACTACAAGAGAGGACATTTCTCTCCTTTCTCACACAACCTATTTAATAATAAACGCCGATATTTCAAGCTACATTTCGCGTAGTGTAATAAATTTGGTACCGATGTTTAGCTCAGGTATTCGACTTTGTATGCGTATCCAAAGTTTGGCTTACTATCATACCTTTAAGGAATGCCAGACCATTTTCCCATGCTACTGCTCAACATGGCCATGATCAAGCCCGCTTAATATGCAAGAACAGTGCCCTGAATCGAATACTGCCTTCTCATTGGCCAACTGAAAATAAGTTGTAAACAAATGCAGGACGTCATTTTCTTTTAACAAATCAGAGGACAGTATTCCATTCAGTGGGATTTTGCTTGCATATTAAGTGGGCGCGATTATGGCCATATCGAGCAGCAGCATGGGAAAATGGTCTGGCATTCCTTAAAGGTATGATAGTAAGCCAAACTTTGGATACGCATACAAAGTCAAATGCCTGAGCTAGACACTGGTACCAAATTTATTACACTACGTGAAATGTAGCTTGAAATATCAGCATTCTTAAATAGGTCGTGCGAGAAAGGAGAGAAGTGTCCTCCCTTGTAGTTATTATATAGTACATGTATGACAGGTAAATTGTAAGTAACGATACGAGCCCGTGTGCAAATCAAGAGTACCAGGTCACATTTCATCAATGCCATAGTTTTATCTTGTCTTTCAGCAGATTAAAGACATAACAATTTTAATACAATGTCTGAGAAAATCAGTAATATTCAGATTGATTTCATGCATGTATCACTCGATCTAACAATGTTTAAAGTTTTCTAGGCCATCCAGTAAGCGGCTACGCTTTGCCACCACCATGTTGGCCTCTTGAGATGCTAGACTGGTTTTCATACCTTCCAGGTAAGGAAGATATGGATATCGAGCTGACTTTGAAAATAAAAGTCTACTAGACGAATCTAATCCACTGAGCACTTGGACTGACTCAGCATATAATGTTTATTGCAAGCACCCAAATGATCCATACTGAATCCTCCGAATATTTTGGTTAGAACTCAATAAATTTAACTCACGATCAGTTTAGTTACGTCTCAATTACGTGATTGTTTTGGGCATCAAGTGGTGGCAGAAAATTCCCGGGTTTTTCCCCGACTTTCATCAATATTTGCGAAATTCAAGGACTTTTCACAGTCAAGAAAAAAAGTATAATTTCTCCCGACTTTTTCCCGATTTCCCGGTAGCATGGGAACCCTGAGAAAAGTTGTATCTGAATAAATTTTTATGTGAATAATATTTAGACTTGTTAATGGAAATAATTAAGCAAATCAGTTAATTCAATTGTTTGGTTTAAGTTATATATTCATTGTAACCAGTAAACTTAAATTTTTGCAGACCGATTTACCTTAATTAAGGTTTCTCAAGAGTTTCCTCCATTCCAATCCACAATTTTAGACAACTGTCGAATTTTTGCCATTCTAACTCAAACAGCTGGTGTAAAATCAACAGTTTTGAAGCAAATGACAAAGTATGCAATATGGCTATTTCTAGCATTTCTGATCTTCCAATCAGATGACACCTTGTCCATACCAACCAGATTGTATATGAACTGGTTGAAGCAAGGTCATCAAGCATACATTCATTTCTTTTAAGAACATCTTGCCTATTATTCTGAGTAATTACAAATCAGAATCTCTTTTATTTGTCACAGTTCATCACATCATCAAACTCTAAAGATTCACATGTGGTCTAACTCATAATCTTACAGATGCTTGAATGAGTCCAGTAAAGCATTCTCAAGTACTTTAGTTATAGTATGAAAATAATACTTTGATATAAAAGCACCTATTGTTTTTTTAATAACCTTTCAAAACTATTGTGAAATCAAAGCAGTAAACAGCTCTGTTTCACATATTATGAAATATCTGACCATATCCAACTACAACATGTTAGACTGAGCAAGACAGTAGCAAGTGACACCATTGCAAGGTTAGATAGCTACTAGCAACACAACCTTGAAGAGAAACAAGCCATGGTAACTAAAAATCTGCAGCAAAATATATTTTCCATGTCTAAAAATAGTTCAGTTTCTGTTTATTGATTTGGGTAAAAAATATTGTTTCTGCCACTAGCACACTCCTGCAGGAATCTCTGGCATAATGATTACTTTTTATTTCCACGTGTAAAAAATACAAGGTAATATGTGAAAAATATGATAAATATTTCATCAATAAATTTCCAAATTCAGCCATTAAGTATATAACAAAATAATGTCATTTAACTAAATAAGAAGTTCTAAAGTTTATGAGTAGATAAAGATAATACATCTGAAAGTAAATGAACCGGTCAATCAAGCAATGGTTGTGGCATAGTCAAACAATTAATAATTATAGAAAAAGTTGGAAATATATGTTGCTGCAATGTCTTCAATCAGCTCATGCATCAAGGGGTGAAACATCCCTGGATCCATGTCATCAGTGAGCATCTGCTGACAGATCAATGTGGACTCATTGATGACTTCTTGTGTGTTGCTGCCCATGCAAACCAACCCCACAAATGTTTCTAATTGATCCACTAAGTCATAAGGATTACACAATCCACCAAAATCTTCTCCATCCTTTGATTATCTCAGTTATTCTTTAAGAAATATAATATACTGTAACACATGTGGCTTCATATGTGCACTATTTCTTCTTCTTCTTGTTCCAGTGTGAGTGCCAGTCTCATAGGGAGTGCTACATATCTTTACTGTGATTGTTGTTTGGGAGCAGATGTTTGTTGCTCTTTGGTTTGAGTTGACACACGTTTTCATCATTGTATACATGCATGTCTTTCTTCCTGTTGTTCCAGTGTGGGTGCAGATGTTTGTCGCTCTTTGGTTTGAGGTGACACATGTTCTCATCATTGTATACATGCATGTCTTTCTTCCTGTTATTCCAGTGTGGGTGCAGATGTTTGTCACTCTTTGGTTTGAGGTGACACATGTTCTCATCATTGTATACATGCATGTCTTTCTTCCTGTTGTTCCAGTGTGGGTGCAGATGTTTGTTGCTCTTTGGTTTGAGGTGACACATGTTTTCATCATTGTATACATCCATGTCTTTCTTCCTGTTGTTCCAGTGTGGGTGCAGATGTTTGTTGCTCTTTGGTTTGAGGTACCACATGTGTGACACATGTTTTTATCATTGTATACATGCATGTCTTTCTTCCTGTTGTGCAGATGTTTGTTGCCCTTGAGTTCGGTGTGATACACATTTTTGTTGCTCCATGTTTGGGATGACACATGTCTTTGTTACTGTTACTGTTGCTTCATACATGCATGTTTGTCTCCCACTAGCTGCATGTATATTTCTTTTTGTTATCTTAGAAATTCAACAAATTTTGGTTTTGTTGTTCCCATGTGGGTGCTGGTGTTTGTTGGGCTTGGAATGAGTTTTCAGATTCTGGCAAATCAAGGAATTCAGATTCAGGCTCATATAAACATTTGGGTGTGTCTACGTATTAAAATTTGGGTATGTAGGATGGTCCAGGTTTGGAGTCAGGTCTGTGTGGAAGTATGTTCTCTCTCATATATTCTGTCCATAATTCCTTTCCTTGTACTTGTGTCTGTACTTTTGCACGTACTTGTCACATCAACAGACTTTATATCAGAAACCTCTAAGTAGTATCACAATAGTGGTTAGATTAGTTAGTGATCTAAAAGTCTTCTACTCCACATGACTTTCCTCTGGCACGAGTGCCTAATGGTAACTTTGCTCAGTGGGTATGCTCACGTGCACTCATGATATATGGACAAAGTCACTGGGGTAGAAGCAGAGCTGCCAAGCCTCCAGACTCACAATTTGTGAAAAGTGGGATAAAAATTAGTGAATTTTGAACACAATTAGTGAAAAATTATATCATGACACTAACTCCATCCACTTCAATGGTCAGAACTGTATTATATGAAAATCCCAAAATAAAACTAAAACATACTATTTACACTGATTACATGTACTACCCGCAGCCAAATTTACTGATATACACAAACTTCACGCTATTTGTCATGATAGGATGCTATGGCAGTCTTAACTTCCTCAATCAGGCCATAGTAAATTTGTTTTCAAAACAGTTCAGGCTTCTCGCCTGCTGGTTAATCTTGGTGACTAAAATTGTTGCAAATTTCCAGCACCTATGGAAGCACTTAAAGTTTGTCTTATTTTTCCTCACAATAAGAAATAATCTTTCACTGTCACTGTTGCTGATCTCCAAATGAGAAAGACAGGTTATGTTCAACAAGAAAGCT
Organism: Megalonaias nervosa; assembly: GCA_016617855.1. NCBI lineage: Eukaryota > Metazoa > Mollusca > Bivalvia > Unionida > Unionidae > Megalonaias > Megalonaias nervosa. The sequence continues at coordinate 438,274 of JAECUM010000007.1, forward strand.
CACAAACAATGCTTCAGCATTGGTAGCATGCAGGACGTGAGTGGGTGGCTTAAAGTACTCCAAAACTGAAATCTGCTGGGGGTGCTGTAGCAGTGTGCTTTTTCACATCGTTCTGTCACATGCCCACTGGGGCTCATATTATTGCTTACAATTTATCTGTCATACATGTACTATATAATAATATTACTACATGGTACATGTATGACAGGTAAATTGTAAGCAACAATACCAGCCCTTGTGCACATTCCCAACTGTAAAATCTGTGGTACACTACTGTGTGAAAAGCATAATGTACATCGATGTTTGATGGCTGAATGCTAGGCTAGATTTTGGTGTACTCCAATCTGTACTTCACATTTTGTGGAATACAAATCTTTTACCTTGGAGGTGAATTTAACATTTTTACTGCAGTGTAGCTTAATTACAAAATGGTATTAATCCAGAAGATGAAACATCAACGGTGAATGATTAGTGGTGTCGGCACATGCATGGAAAACTGTGAACTCAAGCAAATTACGATATATGCTAATCTTTCAATCTCAAAAATTCCAACACTCAAAAAAGCTGTCTTCATGTAGTTTCCCAACCTCGATGTGTTTTTTGCTACCAATGTGCTTCCTCACATCGTCTCTGCCACCATGCCCAATGCTAAAATTTGTGGCACACTGTGTGCAAAAAGCATGATGTATATCGGTATTTGATGGCTGAATGCACGGCAAATGTTTGGTATATTCCAAACTAAACTTCCCTTTTTGTGCACTACATTTCTTTTTCCTTGGTGGTGCAGATGTTTTCAAGATGCGATGCCAAATGGTAATTCAAATCAGTGTTGGCGGCACATGTGTGGAGGAAAATTCCGGTTAGGCCCCAGTTTCTATCAAAAGCATTTGTAAAACTATCTTATACATATAGATTAAAATTTGCTAAAATGCTTGTTACTGGGCCAACTGTACCAATCGGCTATAGTTCTACTAATATCGCAACTAGCAGTACCAGACCATTTCAGCAATGGCCAATATCACGACTAGCACTTAACGGGAAAATTTAAAATAATTGAGAATTGGGGAATTTGTGATTTTTCTGCATGTGGCATGAATCCATAAATCGCTGTAGAAAGTTATGAAATTCACACCATAATCGTGAGGGTTGGCAGCTATGTAGAAGGCTTCGACCTAGACCAGTAGCAAAAATCTCATACACTATTATCATACTACTCACTGAAAAATTTTGCAATATTTAGCAATAATATCCAGATTCAAATGCAGACTTGCCTTACTTGTATTTATTTTTTTAAAAATTTAAAATACCCTGAAAGCCTTCATAAAAGGATAACTTCTGTCAAATTTTGTCCAATTCTATTATTCAATTTATTATAAGAAATTGTAAAAAAGTTTTCTATTTTAGTAACAGCAGCCACATGTGATGATGCTTCAGCATTATTTTTAAAACTTCAAACATCTCAATACAATAATGGCTTCTGTCACATTTGCTCAAAATTCTGAAAGCAGTTTTTGACATAAGGCCATACCATAATTTATTTTGGCCTTACAGCCAGGTGAGCTTTTGACCTACCTGCACTTGAGTTCTCAGGTAGCAGCTGTAGAGCCAACATGCCATTTCTTAACATAGTAACAATCCCTGCCTCATGACTGTTGATGATGCCCAAGGATTTTTCACTTGTATCATAATCAGGAGGGCTCTCACTATGTCCATCACTTCCAGGCTCCTGTGAGAAAATATCATACTTGTATTTCAACTTTATCTTAAAATGATTGTACAAAAAGTTAAAACAAAAATTTTTTTAAAGTTCTCACAACCTGTTTAATTCATTAACCAAGCATACCACATTTATGCATCATGAAGCTGTACCTACTTCCAAGCTATGTAATGTCAACATCATTTATTATACATCAATGTAGGTGGTATTAATGACAATGGGAAAGATGTATAATGCGATCAAAAAATGTTGACTTTTTACTTGCATTAAAATATACAGCTGAAGAAACATCATTTTTGTGACCAAATTTTTTCAGGCCAAAACTGCCTGGTTTTGGAACTGGAGTTTGTGTTTGTGTTTTAGACTTTTTGGCCTTAGATATTAATCAGACTTGAGTGAACTGCACAGACAGATAAACCTTTGCAAAATGTAGGTTAGGTTTCAGAACGGGTATAAAATGGGCCAAGATGTGAAAATCATGGTCCAATATGCTAAAAAAGTGAAATTTTCACAATTTCTGCCCATGCACAACCAAAATAGCCAACTAAAACAACATCTTTTATACATCTTAGCATCCTGTTACATGAAAATCTCTCGGAAACAGATGTGTTTGGATCCATTCAAAAGTAACCCCAAAAATGTGTTTCCTACCCTGATTTCAGGTGAAAAATGAAATGAACTTCCAGGGAATAATGAGTTGAATTTTCTTTTGTTGCCTGTAAGCAGACTACACTTTTGCAATATTTAGTCTCTAAGACTTCAATGTTCACAAGTCACAGTCTTTAAGGTGGTGGCACCCAGCAAATCCTCAAATCCTCAGTTGGGCAACTAATTATATTACTTGCATTATCTGGGGAAGACTAAGACTGGTTTTGATTTGACATCTGACATTAGTGCTAAGGTCCATAACATTATAAAATCCTACAGGTTTCCCTGATCATTTATTTCTGGAGGTTTCCAATAAGACAAATGTTGAAATAACATGTATGACCAAGAAACTTCACATCTACGTTTGACAACCACTTCTCAGCCCATCTGGATATGGAGACATTACAATTCCTTATTTATTAGCACTTGTGCAGTTCAATAGACTGGAGTGTCAAGCTCTCACTATTCATTTTTGGAAAAGGATTGAAGAACATAATCATAATCATGTTGGTGCTATGTTATATTAATGACTCTGTTCTACATGAAACTTCCTGATCTGAGTGATCTGGGAATTCTGTAAGATTTAATTATTTGTGGTGCTAAGCACTAAAATCAACATCAGAATGAAAAAGTCCAAAACCAGTCTTAACTGACAAAGAATCAGATGGGCAACTAGTTACTCTGGCTTGTAAAGCTGCACCAAGCTTTAAAGCCAGATAATCTATAAATATACTGGAATAAACTTTTACAAGGCTCTACAGGTGCAGTCATATACCAGTTTGGGACAATATTTAACTGCTAATATATTCTAGGTACTCAGTACCGTATGGCCAATAGTATGGACATAACACAAAGGCAGGCAGGTATATGATACTGTTATCTGTTCCAAAGAGAGTGTGTGCAAAAAATGATAACGCCAAAAAGTATCACAATTTTGGCCCAATGGCACCATCCAAGGACAGATTATTTCAAATGCTATACAGCAGTGCTTTGTGAAAGTGTCATCTTTAGTAAAAGGGCACTCATTAACCATATTGGATAAAGACTGAACCAAGAATTTTATAATGAAGACATAGCCAACCATAATCAGTAAAGGCCATAAAAATATTATAGAAGAATTGAACTTATTGAGTCAATGACTTTTACATTGATGACTGAAAATGACTTTCATCATGATCAGCAGTAGATACTGTAATAATGATAAAATTATATGCATTAATAGTTATATTTTTTCACTGATAAAGATAACAATACAGGTGAATCAAAGTATAATGACAAATTCACAATTAAAAAACAAATACCCTTTCAAAAGAAGATAAACAAAACAACTGGGAGACTATTTCTTTAATTACTTAATCCCCTGTTTCATTATTTGATGTCTCAGTTGAAAACTTAGTTGAACTTACCAATAACTGAATAGCAAGATATCTTAAAGAAAAATTTGAACATGAACAGTATGCGGGACAAAAGAAATTAAAATTGTTCAATTACAAGCAGGTATATAATATCTCTAACAAGTTATACAGTTCTCCCTTATTTTAAATGTACTTTGTTATAATCAAATTCCAAATATAATGGACCCCATGGCCAAAATCATACCATTTTATAACAATGTGTGTTGAAAGAAGACATGGTGAAGCTTAGTGTTATAACTCTTATTTAATTTTTAAAAACATGATTATTTAACCAATTTTGATAGTTCCTGCCATACAGTAGTTTGGTATATCATGCTATTCTCAATATATCAAAATTCCATACATACTAAGGTTCTCACTATAACAAAGTTCAGTATATAATGCGGTCAGCAGCTATGGACCCCAACTACCATGGGCTTAATGCCATTGTCAGCACATGATAGGTTACACATGGTGGCCAGTATATCTGTTAAAGAACCTGGAAAAATCCCAAACAGAACCATCAACCCATGGGAAGCTACTAGCAAGCTCTCTCACATACCCAAGTTGGCTGAACCTGAAACTACTGTGCAATAATGTGAGAGAGGTGTAATAACTATTAAAACATACTGCATGAAGATATTGGTCCATCTGTAGAACTTTGCTAAAACTAGATGCCATAATGGATTCTAACTCAACCAGTCTCTCCTTCATCTTTGCCAGTACACTGGTAACATTATCACTCTTTAATAAGATCCCCTGTCCAAGCACCTGCAAAATATGATATGTGCATATCAATTTGTTAACTGAGTAGTTAAAAGTATGCTTTTATTTATTGAGAAAAAAAAACAAACTCCAAATAATGCTATGCTTGCTCTCGTGGTCCATAAAACCTAGTCACTGTAGCATAAGAAGCAGGATAATGTAATCTACTTGTGAACTTGGTGGATGAAACTCGTGAAGATCCTATGTAGCTATGACCATCCATTCATGAGTAGAGAAAATAAAATTTTCAAAATGGACACATCCATTCATGAGTAGAGACAATAACATTTTCAAAATGGCTACTGTAGCAGCCATATTAGATGGAATATCATCACCACTTTTATTCAGGACCAACTAGATATTAATACATGCCAACCCCTGGTGAGGAAAAAGTGGAATCCAAGTGGACAAAAAGAGTAATCTGAGCAGAAAAAGAGTAACCCACATATAACATGATAAAATTCAATGTGCATATGTACAAAATCATTTATTTACCCCTCTGATCTTCTAACATCAGTTACTGCTTCAAGTTTTTATATGTAGCACTTTTAGCTTTAAAAAGCAACAGACTCTCAAAACACTTGTACCAGCTGAGACTACGAATGTTTTGCACACCAGTAGAGCACTAAGTGCTGAGTTACTGAGCCTGGATCTGAATTCAGTTTTATTTTTGTTAATGATACTGAAATAATCTCTCACAGTCAGCATTAGAATGGTAAAGAAGCAATATTCCTTTCATAACCTGACAAAGATGAGGAAATTTATATCTTCCAGTTACTGGGTCTTTTAGCTGGGAAATGAGGTGCCATTGCTCATCAACTCTGTCTGCATGAAGTACTTTGTCAGGTAGAATGCCAACTTGATACTTCAGGAGTTCTCCTTCTAATTTATCGGCAGCCTTCCTGCAGCAAGGTGCATTAAATGACAGGGACACTGATGGAGACATTTTTCAAATACAGAATGCAACTCCTTTATGAATTCCAGTCATCACTGATGCATTATAAGCTGTAAACCTCGTACAGTTCTGCCAAACTTATGTTTATTCAAAGCATTATCAAGCAAATCAAAAATGTTTTCTCCAGTGGAATCTACTGTTAATTCTGGTAATGAAAGAAGGGCACTATGACTTTGCCCTTTTCACTGTCAAAGTCTCTTACACAGACTGAGTACAACTTTTTGTTATCATAATCACTACTCCTGACTGTGGCAATACTAAATGACCCAATTTTCATGGCTTCTGCAATTTTAAGTAGTATCTTCTGCTAAACACCAAACAATATTAGATGATTTTGTTCTTGCACATGCATATTTTCTGCAATTTTGGAATCAAGAAACATTCATTTGAACAAAGGACCAACATAGTCTTCTACCACTATGGCGCTAGGGGTAGTCCGTGTTCTATTAAGAACTCGGTAAATAACGCCTCTGCTTTTATAAAATTCATGTCCACAATTGAGTTCTGCTGTAAAAAAGAAGTTACCTTAGTAATGGAGTTAGTAAAAAGAGCTAATTCAAGGTTTCTTTGTTTTACCACCATTACCAATATTAAAATCCTTTCCACACAGTCTGCAATGGGTGTGAAGCTGCCCTAGAATGGAATGCTGTATTATGTAATTTATGTATTCATCTTTGAATTGGTTTTTTGTCTTTTTCTAATCCATCTGTGAAATTATTTGAAAAACATTTTTGCTCTAACACATGCACTGACTATAATAAATCTGATGACTTTTAGCGCCAAATACCCCCAGAGTGGTTCTGTACCAGATATGAATTAGAACAAAGAATCTGCGAGCAAAGATTAAAATTAGAAAACCAGTCTGTTCTCTCCTAACTAAGCCATACAGCTGCTATAAATAGAAACCGAGGTCAAAAGTTTGAAAGCAGAAACCACCATGTTTCTTGGAAATAAGGCAGCTGCTATAAACAGAACATAATGCTGTTAGGAAAGTACATGCAAGTCTACAGACAAGCGTACTCTTATGTCATAGTTACAGAGAAGCCATCTTTTCTAGAATATGGTCTGTGGGTTTAATGGGATGTTAATAAAACTTCAGATAACAAATTATTAATTCTTTTGGGAGGGGGATATATCGAAAACACATAGGCCGAATATGTTTATGCGTAACGCGTAATTTTGTGGAAAGAAAATGTAATGATTACGCCAAAAGTGTAATGGTTGGCATGTATGAATATTATAAGAAGTCTTTTGGCGAAAACCCAATGCCGACAAGACCATCCATTCAGGACATGTAGCTTTGAACCTCAATATTTTCAAGATGACTTCCATAGTGGGCATATTTGAGGTAAAATCAGTGTTATATTCATTTATCACCAACTAGATACAATACAAAGTCCTCTGGTAAAAACCCCATATTGATATAAGTTTCTCTTTAGAAGGAGGAGCAACTAGATTTTCAAGATGGCTGCCAAGGCAGCCAAGTAGAATGTTAAATTGACACCATTTTCATTTAGTACCAACCAAACATTACAAGAAGAAAACTGCCATGTTGATATGACCATTCATCCAGGATGCCAAAATAACTACTATATCTTCCATCAAGGCAGGCTCAACAATATCTCCAAATGACAAACTTTGGGCAGAATGGTATTGAATCCACCCAAGTTCATGTCTGCACCCTGCTGCATAACACTCTGACCAATAGTGGACTTGAAAATGGCACAAGTCTAAGAAACATAAAATATAGATCATAGTGATGTACTTTTGATATACAGGTGCTGTATCTACCCAGGCATGTTGACAGATCAATTTCCATGAATCTGTGGCTAACAGTACCCATGAAACTGACAACACAAAATTTTAATAAAGTGTGAGTGTAGGTCAAACTGGACAGATGGATGTAATAGTTATGCACACAAATGCCAAACAGAACACTGGCAACACCTGGATGTCCAGCTGGCTCATGTTATGTAAAAAGAACCATATTAGCATCTTTAAAAATTCTTTTACAAACTTTTCTAACATTTGTGATAAAGAGATGAGTTTTGGATTTGAGGATTAAAGGACATCACTGGTTGTATTGTTTATACAGGATGGCATTAACTTACAATAAAACCATCAATGAAGGCTTCAGTACATGAATCAATTTCCAACTGAAGCATACAAGATCAATCATTTCTTTGTTTAAAGTATCTTGATGACTTATTAAGCTGAGTAAAATACAAATAAAATTAACAAAATGAACACAAAGGGTGTAAATCCCATATGCTTACCTGGTTGGCTGTACAGAAGGAAACAGGTGTGTAGGCCAAAACAGTGATTATGACATGGGGAGATAATTTAGCTGGATTATCTGGCAAATGAAACTGAAAATATCAATAAAAGCAAACTGAATTACTCTACCAATGTAGCAGCATCATTCTATACCTAAATATGCTTTAAATCAAGTTTTTTCTTCTTATTTGCCACTAGTGGATTTCATAGATCTTGAAGGATATACATTTTTCAAATAGCAGCCTCACTCACAAAATGTTAATAATGAACTGATCTGTTGAATAACCTACACACCTTAAGAAAGTAAACTGTGCTACGCTGATGCTTTTTAAATCGTATCCGCTGCTGTAAGATCTCTGCTTCATGTTTTTATCCCATAAACAAATAATTTTATCATGTAAACAATTATAACTGCCTAGAAAACTCAGTTATAAATGTATTTGTTCCCATGTAATTTACATATCAAATTCCTGAAATTAGTTTCAGTGCAGTAAAACCAGTCTTGTGAGACCACCCCTACTTTCAACAAAAAGTGGTCTCTCAGGACAGGTGTTCTCCCATAACAGGTTTGAGTCAGATTACCATTTTTCAAAATCAAAATGCAGCAGGCTTAAGAAGGGAAAATATCCACAATTGTTATTTATAGATTGTATTCATTTTTCACATTTATTGTCAAAACACTCCAATTATTTCATCTCAAAGAAATTTGTCTGACAATAAAGGTATACATTTATCATAAAACATTTAAAATTATATTTGAAGATAATATGTACATGTAGGTTAGCATATGAATTGCAAACTTAATAAGGTAATATTTATTTATTATTTATCCAGCGCATAAGTTAACCTGACCTGTCCATAAATTTCAGATTCACATCAAATGTAGCATAAGAACTGCAATTAGCTATGAAAATCCTTACTCATCCTGCGTATGAAATAGTGGCTTTGATCAGGCTTTGATAAATATGGAACAAAATGTTTACAACTGATTGAATAAAAAGACAGAATTAACCCATCAAGAAACAATAAATTTAAAGACAAAACAAAGTGTTTAATTCACTGACAACATAAAGAGATTAACTAAATAACAAAGGGTGTCAAGGGCCCACACTATGCTCTAATAAAGTTACGTTAAAAAAAAATCAACAAAAAACACAAACCTATTACAATGAGAATCAAATATTGAAACGATAATCACTTATTAAAGACAAACAAAGACATTCACACCAGGCATTACCAATTGACTCCAAAGTCAAATGAGACACATGACCCCTACAATGAAGCCCTTTCAAAAAGAGTTCTCATTGGATATTACCAGGGTTTTGTGGTTTTTCACAAAAGATAAATAAACAATACAAACCTCTGAAATGACTATGTACATCTGTGACAGCTCATCTTAATGAAGCAATAGTTAATAACAATGGGTATTTACAGGACTTTGGCACTGCAATGGTGATTAGTGATATTTACAATAGTCTGGTTTACGGTCTGTAGCATATAACGGCTATCTGTACCACCAATAGTAGCAGTGAAAAGTGGGGTTATGAACACATTTCCATCATTTTCCTTAAAATCAAGTACGATTTTCATGAAAACAGGCTTAATTTTTTTTTAAATTTCCATTTTTAAAATCACCATCGAAATATACTTGTTTTCCCAAACAAACATAATTATAACACATATTTACTAAAGTATTAAAATTCACATTTATAACTAATTTTCTTGTAACATTTTAAAACACTTTTATTACTTATCAATGACGGAAATGTGCTCAGTAACCCCACTTTTCACTACTACTAAAGTAAGCTATATTTTATATTACATACAATTTATTTAATTAACTAATTCACAAATTTTTCTGAAAATTATATAAATAAATTTTTACTAAAATATAATGGGATTTGGTTATGAATGCGATTTCATGTTTAATTGCATTAAAAGTTTTGCAAGATCTGTTGGACAATTCAATACTGCACCAAGCACAACAAAAGTTTCTCGCAGTAATATAAAAATAATTGCCTTCAATTTATTAACAAAAGAAATTAAAATATTTAAGTCAATAAAAGCTGCCGCAGCAACATTTAAAATTCATGCAGATAAAATCACTCAAAATAATTATTTTCAAACTTCTGATGGCTTGTATTGGATTGGATTTTGACAATTGCTCGAAGTAATTTCCATGGGTAATAACCCTTTGTAATTGGATGTCAAAAAAAGTGCTACTATATTTTACGGTAGAAAAAAAATAATAGCAGTAAAAAATTTCTCATGGACCAGCACAAAAATAATTATTTTTTAAAATCTTTCTTTGACGTATCCAAATATTTTTGTTACGGTCGTTTAGTATCTAAATTATCAGTAAAAAATTAGATATCAGATTGTCCAAATAATTTGTTCTATCGAGGCGCCCCATTAGGTGTCACATATTTGCGTGAATAATTTTACAACAATCATAGATACCTCAGACTGACCAAATAAATGTTCTCTCGGTGGTGGAGAATCGGGACATTTCATATAAAAATATATAATGAATGTCCAGATTCTCCACTGCCAATAGAGACCTCAGATCGGTCAACGAGCATTTCTACGAGGGCATCCCAGTGGTTGCCACATACTCGCATGAACAATTTTACAACAATCATAGATACCTCAGATTGATGAAATAACTGTTTTATCGCTGTTGGCAAATCACCACATATACAATATTATTATATGATAAATGTGGTGATTCGCCACCACTGATAGAGGTCTCAAAATCAGTCAACAACATTCTACGAGGGTGCCCCAGTGGTTGCCACAGTTTGCGTGAACAATTATAGAGATCTCAGATTTATGAAATAAATATTCCTGCTAATTTGAAATTATTTTTTTTATCTTATTTTTATAGCATGCCAAAAATTACAAACTTAACACCCGAACAAGAAAAATTAATTATTTCATCGCAAGGATTTGTTCCTGCAAATGAGATCTGCAAAAAGTTTCATATCAGTTTAAACAGATTATATGAAATTTGGAGAACAAACGAATTTATAAAAAATATTAATCAAATTAATCAACTAAAGGTTGATGATGAGATAAAATTTAGTTTTGATGAGATGTTGGAAATTACTACTGATAATATTTTTGATAAAAAGAAAACTATTAATGACAAAAATTATTTAAAACAAATAAAATCACTACAAGATGAAACAGCTGAGCATGAGAAAGAAACAAAATCATTACGAGATGAAACAATGAAATTAAGATCTAAAAATGAAAAACAAATAAAATTATTACAAGACGAAATTTCAGTAATAAAATCAGAAAATAAAGAGTATAAATCACAAATAAAATCACTACATGATGAAATATCTAGAGCTCCAGCATTAAATTATCTTACTCATCAACAACAACAACAACGTAATCTGCAAGAACAGCAAAACAAATTGAAACAAGATCAGCGACGTGAAAAACAAGAGCGACAATGGAAACAAAAAAACAGCGAGAACGGCGGCAAGAACAAAAATTAGAAAAAGAAATGAAAGAGTTAGGTGATGAATATATTAGATTTTTTGGTGACCTTTTGATGACTGGTTTAATATGCCGTAAAATAATAATAATAATAATAATAATTAATTTTTACTGATTCGTTTACGCATGCCACTGCCTGATGTTATAGTGACTGGCATAGTTAATTCATCAACAATTGTTTTAGCTGTTGTTTCTTCTTGTGATAATGGTCTACTGAAATATTTTTCAATTTCTGATATTGGTAATTTCAGTAAATTAAATCTTCTATCAAATTCTTTTGAAAACTCGTTCAATATCTTTATCAATGAAAATGTTAAATCAGTTGTTGCGCAAATCCAAGGTACAATCACGTCATGGTTACCATTTGTCATTATTTTGACAGTAATTTGAGAACCGAGTGGCAGCATGAAAAATTTCTCACCGTTTGGTCCATATATTAGTTTATCAGCGAAATAATTCTCATTACTTTCAGTGTTGTTGTGATTATCAAGAATATTTAACACTATTAAGTCGTTTACTGATATCATTATTGTTTATCTTCTAAAATTAACTGTTTATCTTTGTTTAAAAATTCATCTTTGGTTGGAGCTACTAATTTTGTAATGTGATATTTTAGCTTTCATTTGTTGTAATAAAATTGTAGCACACAATAATTCGATCCACTGCAATTAACACAAATTTGTGTTCGCCCTCGCACTCCGCGTTGGCATTTCAAACAGGGTTTCGGACCAGTTGTATTATATTTTGTTGAAACATGTTTGTGAAAGCTGCAATACTCATCATAGCATCTTTTGCCGCATTTTGCCATTAAACCTTGCAAGAGCCATTTGCAATAATTACCACCAACAGGGAATGGCATTATATATTATCTTACGATAAAATTTTAATTTATATTAGACATAAATTTTATGTGAATTATATATATAACAAAATGCCAACAAAGCATACATGTCATGTAATTGTTACATTGCTGATGAAGCAATATGAGACACTTACAGGTCAAACCGTTAAATATCCAAAGTCTAATGCTGATTTGGAACATCTCCGCGATGAGATTAATCAACATTTAATATAATGACAGCATGGACTGTTCTGGTCAGTGTTAGAAGAAATCAAGCATCATAAAGGTTTAGCAATTAAAACTAAATTTACCCGCGATGAGATCGCTAAAGGGTTAATGCATGATTATACGTCATTAACCAAAGAGTGTGTTAAATATCCAAAATCAAATGTTGAACTTAACAAAATTAAAAATGATCTCAAAGACGTTCGTAAAGGAAATATTTAACATAAAAGAAACCCAGTCATCATTTGCCGGTTTCAACAAAACATACAAAATCAAACCTGATGATACAATAATGTGACCACTGCACGACTCGCTGGAAAAAGCGATTAAGTATATTTTGCAAACAGAACCACGGGTTAAAATACTTGTGGAATTACTTATTGTATTTTTACATTCTACTGAAGAAGATAAATATATAAGCGTTTAATTAAAAATAAAACCTCGTGTTGTGTTTGCTAATGATGATATTGATGAGCTCGTTCATGAACTAGTACAAGAACTGGATTTACACGTTGACGAGTACATGTCAGGTGGATCAGGCTGGGTTGTTGATCATCAAGTACAGTTACTTATACACGTCAACAGATATAATCCACTTCGAGTTGGAAAGTTTGATGAACTACCGCAGAGCATCAAAGACAGCCAATGCTGTGTAAACGTTATCAGCGATGATGATGCTTGCATTAAATGGCAGTTACTAGCAGCGTTATTTCCCGTTGAATGAAATCAAAACAGAATGTCAAACTATAGGCAGCATGAATCAAAGTTGAATCTGACTGGGATAACTTCCCCAACTCCAATTTCTCAAATTGTTATTATTGAACATAATAATGTTGATTTATTACCAGGTGGAATTAACATTTTTGGTGTTGATGACAACTGTAGTATATTTCCGCTGCGAATATCAACTCATGCTAATCCTAATACTGTAAATTTATTGTTAATTAAGAAGCATTATGCGTGGATCAAAAACTTTAGATGCGCTAGCGAAAAACTGTAGTGAGTTCATCTCGCTGTCAGAGTATTTCAAGGACAGTATTAGTTTAATGACAAAGAAAGGTATCTTTCCTTATGAATTACCTTAACGGTATCCAACGGCTTGATGAGACGTCATTACCAAGCAAAGATAAATTCTACTCGTCGCTCAACAATGAAAATATTTCTGACAGTGAGTATAATCATGCATGTCAGGTTTGGGATAAATTCGGTTGTAAAACCATCGGAGATTACTTGGATCTGTATCTGATTCAAGATAGGTTATTGCTTGATGATATTTTCCAGAGTTTTCGCCGAACAAGCATTAACAAGTAGAAGTTAGATCCATGCTGGTATCTCTCATTGCTGGGTCTGTTGTGGGATGCATTGTATAAACTTACTAACGCACAAACAGAACTAACAGAAGAAGCCGTCGACATGTATCATTTTATCGAAAAGTCAATTCAAGGTGGAATAAGTGTAATATAAAAAAAATACGCGCTCGCCAACAACAAGCATATGAGCGATTACAATCTTGCTAAACCTTCCTTGTATATACTTTATCTTGATAAGAATGCGTTATATAGCTGGGCGATGTCTCAAGCAATGCCGTTTTGTTGTGAGCACTGGATGCATCTACAAGAGTTCCTCGATGATATGAGTAATCTAACAAAAGATTTGTCTGATTCTGATCACACTTACTATCTTGCGGATGATGTTGATTATCCTGATACATCACACGATTTACATAACGATTATCCGTTTCTGCATATCAAGATGATAATACCGGATTCGCTATTATCGCAAGAACAATTATCACACTGACGTGGAAAACCTTGCTCAATCGAGAAGCTAGTGCCGAATTTATTACATAAATGCAAATATATTCGTCATTATAGAAATCTCAAACAAGCTCTTGATCACGGTTTGATCTTGAGAAAAATTCATCGAATAATGTGTGTCAAACAATCGCGTTGGATGTCTGATTATATCAAATTCAACAATGACATGCAAACTGCGGCAACAACTGATTTCGAAAAAGACTTTTTCAAATTAATGAATAACTCTGTTTTCGGCAAGAGGATGGAAAATATTCGTAACAGAGTTGATATTGAACTCGTCAATAGCATCAAACACTGTAATAAATTAGTTGCGTAGGAGAAGTTTGCTGGAATGATACACATAAACAAAAACCTCGTTATGGTAAAAAAAACATAAAATAAATTCAGTGTTGAATAAACCAATATTTGTTGGTGCAACAGTGCTAGAAACATCGAAGTGGCTCATGTATGATTTTCATTATAATTTTGTAAAGCATGTTTGGCCTAATTCGAACATGCTGTTTACGGATACTGACTCAATCGTTTACGAAATATTGGCTGACAATGTTTATCAAGACATCTATGACAATAAGGAGCTATCTGATTTATCAGACGTCCCACGGGATAATCCTTTCCATGATCCTACTAATAAAAAGGTAATGGGGTTGATGAAAGACGAATTCGCTTTTGGTATTGTTTGAGAATTTATCGGACTTTGAAGTAAAATGTACTCGCTGAAAGCTGCTGCTGGAAAAGAAACAAAAAAATTAAAAGGTGTAAAAAAAATCAGTTGTAAAAAATAATATTACTCATAATGATTATCTGTCAGTGCTATTTAACAACGAAAAGCATCTTGCTGAAATGACCACTATAAGGTCGTATAAGCATCAAATAAAAACTGATAGAGTTATCAAGCAAGGTTTAACTTATTATGATGATAAGCGTTATTGTGTTGATGGCGTGAACACACTTGCTTTAGGTCACTACAAGACTAGAAAGTAATTGTTGCCGCCGTCGTCGTGGAAGATTATATATCAAGTACGTGTAGATGTCCGTGAACGGATCTGACATTAAGTCATCTATGCATTCTTGGTCAGATTTATGCTTGACTCAAAATTCAATCCAATACGAGCCATCAGAAGTTTGAAAATAATTATTTTGACTGATTTTATCTGCATGAATTTTAAATGTGCAGCGGCAGCTTTTATTGACTTAAATTTTTAAATTTTTTTTGTTGATAAATTGAAAGCAATTATTTTTATATTACTGCGAGAAACTTTTGTTGTGCTTGGTGCAATACTGAATTGTCCAACAGATCTTGCAAACACTTTCAACGCAATTCAACATGTAATTGCATTCATAACCAAATCCCATTATATTTTAGTAAAACTTTATTTATATAATTGTCTGAAAAATTTGTGAATTAATTAAATAAATTGTATGTAATATAAAATATAGCTTACTTCAGTAGTAGTGAAAAGTGGGGTTACTGAACACATTTCCGTCATTGATAAGTAATAAAAGTGTTTTAAAATGTTACAAGAAAATTAGTTATAAATGTGAATTTTAACACTTTAGTAAATATGTGTTATAATCATGTTTGTTTGGGAAAACAAGTATATTTCGATGGTAATTTTAAAAATGAAAATTTTTTTTTAATTAAGCTTGTCTTCTTGAAAATCGTACTTGATTTTAAGGAAAATGATGGAAACGTGCTCATAATCCCACTTTTCATTATTACTCCAATAAATTTAGGAACTGGAAGCCAGACTCAAGCATTGTTTTTTATCATCACTTAAGCACAGACATTCTCATAACTGGACACGGCTGCAAAGGATTAAAAAATGTCAGTGGTATATATCTGTCTTTGCAATGCACTCATGCACAGCAGTGTTGTTTCTGAATAATCTGCACTTTGTCTGCAGACACTCCTAAGTGGTCATGGTAGACAGTAAACAGTGGTTACAATGGATTAAATAAACATCAGCAGTAGTCGTTTGTTTTTGTGAAATGGTAGTTCACAGCAGTGTTGAAATGCATTTTTTGCCAGAAAATAATGTTCACTGGTCGTGTTCTGCAGGTGATTGCTGATGTTAGTGTGTTGATATCATAAAATCAATTCATCCATGACGATTGTTGTTGTAAATGACAAGTGGTTGCTCAGAGCAGAGGTAACTCAAGAGAGGTTTTTACTGTACAGTGTGACCTTGCTATAATGCACCCTGCGATAATGCAAATTTGGATATAATGCAGTCGTGGCATGACTTCCGAAATTTCATATACTCATTCGCATATGAATAAATATTTTTTGTTCAAAGTACGTGAAATAGTGTATAATAAATTTATTATCATTTTGGGGAAGAGATCGCATATGAATTTGAATATAATACGATTGTGGCATGGTTTCTGAAATTTTAAATACATGTACGTGTATTTTTCTCATACCCGGAATTTTTTTTTTTAAAGTACAAGAAATAGTGTGTAAAACATTTATTATCATTTTGCAGAAGAGTTCGCATATAAATTCAAATATAATACAATCGTGGCATGGCTTCTGAAATTTAACAATTTCACCAGGTTCTTTAAGTGTTATGCCAAAATAAACATTATCGGAAATGTTACTTATTACTGATCCATGAGTAAAGTCAATAAGTCGTCTTTGTGATTGTCTTCAATTAATTCTGCATACAATAACTGCTCAAACAATAGCCAACATGTGTTTCTTCTTTAACTGCATACACAACCAAGCTGCAGACAATGCGTCAAAATCCTCCAACTCAGAAGCATTCTTGACTTTGCTAGAAGCCAACAGTTCGAGGCAAAGAAGCAGACCCCACTATACAGATTTTTTAAGAAACAATGAAATTTAAAATTTTGGAGGCATGCAACCAGATTGACTTTGCACTCTGTGCAATGATTAGTATAGTAGCGTTCACATGTTTCTTTTGACATTCACAAAATCTAAAGTAAAAGTTACATGCACGCTGAAAGCCTGTGTTGATTGTTAATTATTCTTGCTGTAGTCATTCAAACGAATAGGTGTATAAGTGTTAATTATTGGGAATTTACAATGGATAAAGGTACACAGAAACGCATATGAGAAAATTTTAGCAGTATGAAATTTGTATAGACACCATAATAAACCGTACATATGCTTAATCTTTCTTAACCTAATTTTGCTGTACATTTTTCCCACTGAATTCAGACACATAATTATCTGTGACAAAATTACTGAATAGTTTAAATATGTATGCAATTTTTGCAATGGAATTACATGTATTATGGATTAACTGCATGCCACGATGGTACGATATCAGACAGTAAGTAAACGGTGTTAATACTCTGTTCAAGCTATCTTATATGCTGATTTCAGACACAATGATCTGTGACAAAATTATTCAATATTTTAAATCTGTGTGCAATTTTTCAATGGAATTACATGCATTATGGATGAACTGCATGCCACGATGGCATGATAGTAAAAAGTAAAATGCTGTAAAACCCTGCATTAACGCAACCCCGCTACTAACGCGATCCAATATTTTGGACCCCAATTATCACGTTATAGCAGGGTTCCACTGTATATACAGTAGTCCCCCTCTTGAACGGCACCCCCCCCACCAGCGGCCACCCGCTCCTTACGGCCAGAATCCATTGGCACCGACGAGTTTGTGTTCAAAAGTACCCCTCACAAAAGGCCACCCTGCTAATGCGACCAGCGGCCAGCATATTAGTGCAAAAATATAAAATTTACCCCTCACAAGCAGCCGCATTTTATTTTGTAATATGTATCCAGACCCAGTATTTTATTCATAACGTGTGTTAAGTAATCCGATTTCTGTTTCCTGATGTCAGGTTTTCGTTACTGAAAGAAGTGTTGACTAAAGTACGAGTACCACTAAGGTTAATGTATCATTTACGCCACACGAGAAGCAACATTTATTCCATAAAGCCGAGAAAGACTCAAATTTTAATCCATACAAAAAGGTAAGTACATGTAATCCGATTAGCCTTACTGCTGTGTTATCACAAGATGTCTGGTTTAGTCACTCTGATAATTGTTAAGATTACAATTATAGAACAGTAGTAACAGCTGAGAAGTGGTGGTATTGATGTACATTACACAAGTCAGCGGGAAAATGGTTTGATAGCCTTTATGGCTTCCCTTAGTAGGATGCTGAGCTTGTTCACTTTCATAATTAGTGGCTATTATTACTGACAATAATTGTCAAGTTTACAAATCCTAACGACCGCAAGGTTAAATCTGCGTACATATCGAAGCCATTTTGGCTTCCCTCACTTAGTGTAAAGAAATGTAAACACAGTAGGGTACCAGACTGCAACTAATGAATCATGTGACAAGATCGCTACCTTTAAAAACACATGGCATTTTGTTTAAATGCAGAAATTTTTTTTAATCAGTCTTGTAGTTGGCAACACTGATGATTACAACCAGATGTAATTAACAAGATTATAGCAGGGTCAGCATAGGCTAAAAATAGATTTTGTGCAGACACACACAGAGAAATTAAACTTGAACAAAACAGGATACCAGACAAAGACCGAAAATCACATGACAACACATTTATCGCTTCCTTTACCAAGAAGGCATTTCGTCTGCTCTACAAAAGTTTCTTCTGCATAATTAAATCGCATACAGTTAGCAACATTCGAATAAATCATTACCAAACATTAACATGTCATCACATAAACGGAGACGATTATTTTAGAAAAAAAAGTCGGTTATTCTACTGGACAACATCGGGTGAGGTGGGAAGGGGGGACTTGCTGAACAATTTTAGGTAGAAAAGACTCAAATAAAACAATTTTATGTTGAAAACACTCGAATAAACAACATCATAACCGATAAGGAGGTTATTCAGCAGCAGTGGGAAAATGGAGCAAATAGAAAGAGAATTATGTATGTACCAAGATTTAAATGACGTTTTTGAATGGTTTTGCAATGTGCATGACAACAACACCTGCTCACATATCACGCTTACACCAAGAATAAGAACTATTAATGCATATTCAGTTGAAATAAGTCTATTATTATAACAAGAAGAACCTTTAATAATTAATGTTACTTTTAAACGAAGATATTAAATGCTTTGAAGAATGTAGCTTTCTTACTAAGTACATGACATATACTTCTCACAAAAAATTTAGTCCCCCTCTGGAAAGGCCACCCGTCTTATAAGGCCACTCTCCTGGTACAGAAGGGGTGGCGGTATAAGAGGGGGACTACGGTATAGTGAAACCTCTATATAAATATGAAGAATAGCCACAGAACGTGACAAAGTGTCCTTTATATGCAGCATCAGTACACTTGATTTGCATCATAGCTCATACAGTTATGACTCTGCAAACAGGTAAAGGTTCGTACCAAATATGAACATAAATCCACCACTCAAAATGTCAGAATCCATTAGCAGTGAAACAAAACAATGAAATATTCAGAACAAGCTAAAACTTAATTTGAATTAAGACCTGAATTTGTAATGAAACTGTTAAGGCACTAACACACACAAGAATTTTTAATTCTGAACTTCAAAAAATAATTCTGAAATAAAAATTTTTTGGAAAAAATTCATTTTTACACAGTGAGCCTTCTGTAAAGTCAGACGTTGGCATGATATAACTGGATTCCAGCACTTGAAAGTGTCATCAACAGTTATTTTGGGTCAAAACCTAAATAAAAAATTCTCATCATTTATATAATCTGCACTGATTTGTAACGTAAAATCTTCCTTCATGAAGCAAACACTGCACTAACATAAAAAAGCATAGTCCTTTTAATGCTAAATGACCTTAGCCTAAAGCAATAGCTTTTGTGTGTTACTGAACTTTAAATTTTCTTCGCCAAAGTCAGCAGTATCTGTTGCACCTTGTCATTCAAGGATTTTAACTAAGAACACAATATCCAGATATAGTTACACAACCACTGAAATTGCATGATATTCACAGCCACCATTTTGTTTACCAGTAGAGTGCACATCACTGTACCTGTACTCTTTATGATCTGACTGAAGCAAGATCATATCAATTCTGCAATACATGCTAGGAGAACTCATTAAGTAATGAGACAAAGTGGAGAATGGTAATTGTGAATGGAGTAGTTCACTGTCAAAACATGCAGAACTTTACACAAATCTGTTACATTCAGTAGTGGCTGTGATTAACTGCAAGGAAGGCAAACTTTGCAAAACAAAAAAAAAGGTTCACTGTCCACATTAGAAATGTGTACATTATTTAAAGGACATTTAAAAAAGAATTTGTCACTAGCAAACCCCAACGGTACATATTATGAATAGCATCTGCTATATGGAGATGCCCACTATAAAATTCTAAAATTTTGTTAGCAATTATTTAAGATGGATGACACTCTATTAGAAGTTATCCTTTTTTTTTGGTACAGAATAGTCTAGTTTCTCCAGCTTTCATTTAAGATGGATGACACTCTATTAGAAGTTATCCTCTTTTTTTGGTACAGTATAGTCTAGTTCCTCCAGCTTTCATTTAAGTGACTTTTGGTATTATATGACATATGAGTGAGGTGAATGATTTGATGCATTTCTTAAAAACCTACAAAAAGGGTTGTTCCATCAAAACATAAATGGTACCCTGGAAGGGCAATTTTTACAAATATCTACCAAATAATCATAACATAAATTCACTGGATCTAAGGGTAATTACCTCAATTTTAATGTGCTGCCAGCAAGTCCTGTGTCACATAAATGTTTCAAGTGAACAGACCTAAGTTTATGTAACAACTGGGATAATCCAAGTTTTTTGGTATATATATATATATATATATGAATGGATTGCATTCAACTGATCGAGTCAATTCTGTACTGGCAAGTTAAGGAATAAAAGAGGGTACAGACCGGCTGGACCAGGCCGAGCAGGAATCGCTCCAGAGTCTTGTACACTTTCTCATAAAGTACTTCACCAGTTGAGACATCCTGAATAATAATTGGAAAAAAGGTAAAAATTTATAAAACAAAATTACAAAATATCAACATTTTTTCTTTCATTTGACATCAATTGCTACCCCACTCCTCCACACACAAAGATTGCAGCCATGCTCTAATTCTCTCATTTTCATCACATTGTAACAAATATGACCACCATCTCTAGATTTGTGTTATGTGGAACAATAGTTACATGGAGATCCAAATGAAGAATAAAGAAATAAATGGAATGATGGATGAATACACCTTTATCAAGTATAAGCTATCACAATATTGTTAAGACAAATATTGAAAATATTGTGTTGTATACAGTCCATCTGCTGTGCCCTGACTAGTAAAACATTTAAATCTGCACCAAATTTTGAATTTCAAGAAAATTAAGAGCAAATTCTCTTTTCATATTATTCTTGACACACACCTAGAGAATCTTTTTATTAAAATGTGTCCAAAATTTCAATAGTTCAAGGTCAAGCACTTGGATGGAATTATCACAATGGTGTTACGCGGTGGATTAAACAGCAGAAGGACAAGATTTGATAGGCTTTAACCCATGATTAGCCTTTTATGTTGTGTTAGCCCTAGTTATTGTGTCAATTCATCCGCTAAAAACATAATGTTACTATTATTAGATAGGGTTATCCCTGTTATTGGCAGTTCCTTCCCTAAGACAACTATTTGTTAGATGGATCTAAAGAACAAAATTTAAACTTGAAATTTAAAAATTGGAAACTGCACATGCCTAACTCAACCAAGTTTTAGCACTTTTAGAGCTGTCCTGAAAGTTTTACATCTTTTAAATTTCACATACAATCTAGACACAGCAAACTGACTAAACAAACATGCATGATGTTGAACAAGATATTTAAGAATGTGAAAGAAATACCAACTTATTTCTACCATTAGCAAACAAATCTGTTTTGCATGCTGCATAAACTTTGTTAAGACATTTCTACAGTATTTTACCTTTGCAAATGTAATAATTAACATTTGTGAAGACTTTCAAAGTAATTCAGACCTTGTGGATACACTCTTCAATTTTAGGAATAAATACCTTAAAAGACATATTTTCTTAAGGCCTAATTTACAAAAGCAGGCCAGGGCCTGCATGTTGAGCCCACAATTAAAATATTGCTGCAAAACATATGACCTTGATCTCAAGGTAAAAGTGGGAAGTGAGCATGTTGCAGATAGAATTATCCAAGCTTCATAATGATTTACCAAATGTACAACCAAATTCATCAAAGGGTTTAGGAAATATAAGCAGCACCCAAAAAAAAAAAAAAACCTAAACCCATAATTCAGATTTTCTATGATTCTGATTTTAACCACCAACATCAATGGACCAGAACACATAATGTGGAATTAATGTAATGGTTCATTCCAAGTATAATGAAAATCCATCAGGGAAATATAAACAAATGAAAAGAATTGAACTAAAACCTTAACACATATATTTATAACAGTGAATTTGACCATAAGTTAAAAGGAGCCACTCAACATGCTGAAGAATGATCAATCTTAGCTTCATAATGATTCAAGTCAAGTATGAGGAGAATCTATTCACTTGAAGCAAAACCTTAATAAACTGTTGATGCCACTGACACTAATGAAAAAGTGACTGCTGTGTCTTCTTTCCCACTAAAGTGGGCTTAACAAAACGTTTTGGCATGCCTTTTATCAACCCACTCTATTAGGACTGGGTAGGTGGGTAGGTTAATTTTGTATATGTGCGTGTGTTTGATTTTGATTTTTAATGTAGCTTTAACAATTTTTCAGTAACATCGCAACAATGCTTGCAATATGGCAGTTTATAGTGATGTCTAGCACTGGGGCATTATGCCACAGACATGTAGCATGATGTCCCACCCAGCCACATTGTCCTGACACCAGGCTGACCAGTCCTAACACTAACCTCTTAATGCTGAGCACCAAGCAAGGCAGCTGCTAGTACCATTTTCATAAGTCTTTGGTATGACTCAGCCAGGGTTTGAACCTGTGACCTCCTGCATCTAAGGCGGACACTCTAACAACTTAGGCCACTGGAACAGTCATTACTTTTGTAAACTATTTTCCTGACTTCAATTAAAATGTACAAGGATCATATATGGTGCCACTGAACTCCTCAAATATTTTAATGACGTAAACACACTGACCAAGTTTAACTGAATCTGGATGAAAAATAAAGTCTCTAGATCTAGAGGGGCAATAATGCCTATATTCTCTAAATCTTGAAAACATGAACCTATTTACCAAATTATATCAAAATCAGGTCAGAGATACAATCTCTCAAGTGGCAAGAAGCTTAGATAATGATCTGCATAATCACCTTATTTAACATGCAAAGATCTTGTTCATAATAAACACATATATTTTAGGATATAAGCTTATTTAC
Source organism: Megalonaias nervosa (assembly GCA_016617855.1). Lineage (NCBI taxonomy): Eukaryota > Metazoa > Mollusca > Bivalvia > Unionida > Unionidae > Megalonaias > Megalonaias nervosa. Next base: position 461,768 of record JAECUM010000007.1, read on the forward strand.
CAAGTTTGATAAAAATATGATCAGAAATGTAGTCACTAAAGTGTTGACAAACACAGCAAATAAATGCAAAATTACTTCATTAAATTAAATATGCACAATCTAGTTTATAATTATATTCACACAGGAGCTTAATCTTTTAAGCCTATTCACCAAGTTTGATCACCAGTATAGCCTTTTAACCAGCTCCTCAAATCACATTGCAGATCATCTCATTAATATGTCTGAATCTTGCTCAATATTGAACTTAGCTGTGATATAAGCCAAATATTCCAAGCTGGATCAAAGTCATATCAGAATTATGGCTTCAAGAGTGGTAACACGATCATTCATGGAAATACAAGATCACTGCATTAATAAGTGTTGATCTCACTCATTATCATAACTGTCCAAGATACTAATGTTATAAGCATATATTCCATAGCTAATCAAAAGTGGACTTTTGGGTCACAGTTTTTTTAAGTCAGGTCAATTGTTACATGGTAAGCAAACAATTCTAAGCAAAGAAACTTTAAAGGTGCTTAATATTTTGTGCTGAGACTTCTGTCAAGGGAACACTTTGCATAAAAAACATTATTAAAACTTGTCTGTAATATGTATGTGCATTATCAATACCAAAGCTAAAGATGGTATCTACATGTCACTGCAGATAACACTCTTGTACTAGAAGACATCAATGATGATTTACTGTTGCAAATTGAGTTTTACCTGTGACACAGTATCCCCATTCTAACACTGATGGAAAATTTTGAGAAAAGTACCACAAATTGTAATTATCCATGGTACTAAGTAACAAGGTGAGTAATGATTTCAAAATCATGTTAAAATTTCAAACAGTATATCGCATATTTACTGCCAAATAATTCTTATGTTCAACCAGTCAGAAATCATCTTATATTTGCCGGTATGTTAGAATACAATTATTCTCTATGTAGGATTTTGAAAACAAAATTAAATGACCGCTTAAAAAATGAGTAGTTTCAATGGACTGATGCTCTACTGGATGAAAAGAATGTACAGGAATACAAGATAAGACCAGTTCTATTATTAACTGCCGAGTGTTGAAACCATCTCTAATACTGTTGAGCAATAATGAGATTTTCAAAATGGAAACATGCTGTTGTGACCATAATGATTGTAATATTGGTACTATTGTCATTCAAGACAAAAAAAAAAACAACGTATTATGATCATTCACTGTTGAGGACTTGCAAATAACAACATTTTCAATATAGCTGTCATGCCAGCCAAGCTGGATGTAAGATTGGCACAGTTTTCATTAGGACCAACCAGATACCTTTAGGTGAAAAAAAAAACATATCAATATGGTTATTAATCCATTCATAAGAAGTCAAGGTTTTCAAGATTTCTGCCATATTGGATGAAAGATCAGCACCATTTTCATTTAGAACCAATTAGATCCTATAAGAAGTTCTCTTGTAAAACCCTGTGTCAATATAACTTTCCATTTAGTAGTTCCAACATGGTTATCAAAATGGCCATAATGGCAGTCACACTGAATATCAAATCAGCAACATTTTCATTCAGGACCAAAAAGATATCATAATAATACTTTGTATAAAAATTTCTTGTCAATGTAACAATCAATCTGGAAGAAATAGCAATAAAAATATTTTTAAGATGGCCATCATGTCCAAAAAATCCAAAACGTTGAAATATGTATACAAAAATTATCAAAAAACTCCTGTAATGACCTGAAAATCTAATCAGATAATCTTCATGTGAATACAGATTTCATGTGGCCTGCAAATCTAATCAGGTCAAATACCTGTGACCTTGATAAAGCGCATAAAATTTCATGACTTTAAGTCCAATAGCTCTAGTGCTATCATGTTAAAATGGTTTTGAGACAGGCATATAGACTTACATAGACAACAGAAAAACAATAAGCTCCCATGTGCTATCACAGTATGGACATAAAAAAGACTGGGAATCCAATATACAGAAAACTTGATGACCTATTCTGGTGACTAAGAGTCCAAGACATAAAAATGTCAGTCATTATAGCAGAGACTCTTACCACCTAGTGCTATTTAAATCCTGCAAAAAATGTTAATACATTTCGCTAGTGTTGTTCAATTATCGATTATAATCGAAAATCTTCTGGTTCAGTGAACCAATCAGATAATCAATTGTGAAACTCCATAACTGATTGTGCTGAAAGGAAGACTACTCTGAAGTACTCGGCACAGACTACTTCCTTCCCCTTGTTGTGTTTGGAAAAAAAAGAGGATTCCAAATGACATTTTACAAAAGCTACTATATCTGATATACATGCCATGGATCAAAATGATCAAACCACAACATACTCATATCCTGGTGGAAAAGCTTGTTCTTGTGTTTGGACTTACTTTGATTTTTACAAAGATATGAAGAGACCCATCACCCTGATAAAGAAGAATTTAGATATGACAAAAGTTGCTGGCAAACTCCACAGAAAAGAGTATGCAAACAAAGGTAGGTCTAGCTATTTTCACAGAATTTTTTTTTAATTTTCGGTAAACACGTACTTCAGTATGTACTCTCAAAAAGACCAGTATCCTAATTTTGTTTCATAATTTTAGCTGCTTGCAAAACAAAGTTTAGTAAAACTCCTGTGTAAATGGTAAGATTGGGGACTTCCAATCGAATACAGTCTAGCAGAATTATTTATCTCTTCATAACAACACCATACTTCGTAGGTGCAAACTTTTATAATTTGGAAAAATATAGTTATGATTACATGATTTGCTGTTAAATTGTTCAGTTAATAAATTTAAACAAGTTTTGATGATTTGTTTCAGTTTTAATGTAAAATCCTTTCATTGCAGTATTAGTAAATAATGACAAACAAGAAAAGCATGTCCTTCTATACTGTAAATGATAGACACATCACATATGAATGAAAGGGTTTTTGGGGACTGCAACAGTATTTCAGTTATACTGATCAGCCATAAAAAGTTGCTTTCCTTTAGCAAAGCTGTACAACAAAAATAACACAACAGAAAAAAATGTAATATTTTTATCAGGTTAAAGAATACATATATTTAAAAGAGGTTACACCTGTACATTTATTATCATGAACTCTTGACCAAATATTTAACTATAAAACAAAAAATTTAAAATTTGCTCTTAGTAACCAATTATAATCAATTATCAGTTGGTTATGCGGAACTCATTATTGAGAGATTCACATATCTACATGCTGCTATATAGAAATATATAAGTACATACCACACAGGCTACAGATGGACTGAGATCCAGAGTTATAACCAGTCTGTACTGGCATGACAAGAAGGTCATAATTGTACTGGGGGTCAGTACCACTTGATATTTTTGGCCCAGATCCAATTCTGACCCATCCTCAGGAATAACAGAGATAATCTGTAGCTCCTCGTCACTTCCAGGCTAAAGATGAACAGAAAGAAAGTCATTTTTACAATACAAGGAAAACAAACAATTTACCAAGAGTTCACGCAAATGTCAACAGTAACACTACAGAACTATGACATTATTTACATGCTGATGCCCAGGGTAGTACAATAGCTCTCTTGTACTTCAAGAACACAAGCTAAAAATGGCGTATACATGTAGAATGGCGCTTGTACTGAAACCTAACTTGTGCTAAAAATAGACCATGACATCACTGTGCCCTGCTACCGCCATATTTGTTTCAGACAAAGCACCGAGAGATCCTTAGTAACACATAGTAATTCACGACATATAGGCAAAAATAAAGTTGTTTTTATTTGCACTTCCCTCACTATGTAATGCTTTGATATATTCAACTATAATATATGAGTTTGTACAGTAACAATTTTGTACATTTTATCTCTTTGTCATCTTTTTGTATTGTTTTCAAATCTACGTTGTGTAAAACTCTTGTATGTACACATTAAAGGAATGTGTGTGTGTGTGTGTGTGTGTGTGTGTGTGTCCCAAATAAATGTATTGAAACCAATAATATTCATTTATATCTATTTTATTTCCCTTTCAGTTAGTTTGTGTGTGTAAAAGGTGTATTATTTTAAGGAAGGCTGTCGTCATTAGGGACAGCTGTTTTTGTATTGCTTTTTCCATCAATACATGCATACAATTATACTTCCCAACAAAATGTAATTGTATATCTTTTAATTAAGGAAATGTATTATCCACGTAGTATAAATATAATCAACCAGTGCTGCCCTTTTAAACACCGTAACCCTAATAAACATAATGCATTCTTATATGTTCTAAACTGTCATTCAAAATTACAATTTGTTTGTAAAACATACACTGAAATAAACATATAAATTTTCTCTCCTCTTTTGCTAACTTTGTTACCAATTAACACATCAGAATCAGAAAAAGTTAATAAAATCACTACTGCATAATACAAAAAAAACCCCAAAAAACAAACAAAAACAAAGAAAAAAATAAATAAATAAACATTAATACATTGTTTTTAAATTTTTGGAATATTTATGCAACATTTCTAGATTCTACATGCGTAATATCACATCAATTAAGCAGAGTGAAATTTTATGTGCTAAACAAAATATAAGAAATAGTCACTTTTCTACATACATTCCTCTCTACTTGTATGTTAAAACATGAATCACATATAAGAATACTTCATCGACATTGTTTAAGGGGGGGGGGGCTGGTAGTTCCCTTGGAATTTTCATCTCAAAATATTCAGGGTATATCTATCGGTGATGAAATGCAACCAACTTGTGTATTATACTTTTCTAGAAAGATTCATCAAATTTGATTTTATCATTTATACAGTCTGCAGGCTCAAGCACCACTGTAACTAAATATTGGAATGCGCGTATATATTCAGATGAACAAATTTAATGCCTGGTACATGGTTTTCAGTAAGAACAATAATAAGACCAATAACACGGAAAAGAAAACTGATCGCCATTACGCTGGTTCGTCTTGTCCGAATGGCTATTGTTAGAAACTGATATCACTGCGTGTGATGTTTCAAAGTGGTAAAAAGTACAAGTGCCATTCTGAAATCTGACATAATTTGCACTTGATAAATTTGAGGACATTTTTTTATAAAACACTTTACTACTGCTGCATAGTGAATAAAACAAAACAAAAAAACTTACATTCTTAGACTCTGCACACATTAACAAAATGCACTGTTATATGTACTACGTTTTCCCCAAGAACAAGGTTTATTTAAAAGGGGCAAAACAATTAATCAATATATTCATACTGAAAAACAATGCAAAATTATACTTACTCTATACAAGTTACTTTAATCTTCAGCAACCGTGAATAATTATTATTCATTTGCCTTTTCATTCTTTAAATTAAGAATTCATTGAGACAGCCCTAGCAGGAACATGCACTTATTTCTTTCAGTAAGAAAGAAAAACTATGGCCAATGACTATTCATCTTCTACAAATTAACACAATGTGGCTTACTCACAAGGTTTGAAATATGCCCCCAGGTCCCAACCCCAGTAATTCCATGATGATTATTTTATCCCATCAGCATGTTCAGCAACTGAATGCAAAGAAGACATTCAAGATTTGTTCCCTATCTATGATTTGCATACTTTACTACTTATTTACTAACCACATTACACAAAGTTTCTTGGTTACTTCAAATCTTGTCGACTTGCATTGAATTTGAGGCCACATTAAATTCTGATTGGTGGATGCTTTTTGTTAAAGTCCAGAATTAAAAAATAACCACCAATCAGAACTAACTGTAGCATATTCACTATGTGACACACCAGAAATACTGGCATCCAAACAAGGTCAATTTAGATACAAAGCAACAGAGAAACTTCATGCAAATGCACCTATTAAATGATCTTTGAAGTACTTAAATTGTACGTGGGAAACAAGTTTGCAATGTCTCTTTTTATGCTGATATATATAATCAGCAAATGAATGTGCCAAAGAGATAAAAAAAATTTTTTTTACAGAATCAGCAAGGGGACATATTCCAAACCACAGAGTCATAGTCACCTTGTTAATTTGTAAACAGGTAATGGGTGTTGTCAACATTATCTTTTTTACTGGCAAAAATGACTGTAACCACAGCAGTTTTTTGCATTGCAGGAAGTACAATGTGAAACATTTGGTTGTTAGTCACACAACAGGACTTCTAGATAAGATTTCCTTTGCATGAGGAAATTGCACAATTTCATTTTTTTTTAAGACAGTGCTGAAATGCCTCCAAATTTAAAGGCATGAAACTGGGTAATAAGATGTTTTAAAAACATCCATGCAGTGCAAAACAAAGGGCATGGTGACAAATACGAGTCCTGCAAGTGATCAAATATACCCCATTCTGCACAAGTTATTGAAGGAGCAGTGTAATGAATTGCCATCCATTTCAAAGTCAGAAGCATGTATATTAATAGGTCAATTAGCAGCCACTTGCTGTAAGATTAGTGACTTCTCACAGGCTTAACTGCATTAATTATACTAACAGAAAATGAAAGGGATTACCTTTAAAGGGATTAACAATGTATCAATTGATGCACATCAAACTGTCACAAAAATTAATACAGTGCATGGCCTTGACACAACATCAGTATGCAGCACCTTAACTTGGATGTGGGCAAATCACTCTCTGGTGGCAATGTACAAAAGGGTTTTGTAATGTGGTCAACATTCTGTTCGTCATGTGATTCCAGTCCAGAAGTCATTTCTCTGATGAAGGCCTTGTGATAAGGTTCAAAGCTAAGGAGTCATAACCTATTAGGAGTCATAACTTATTATGCTACGGAAAGGTATGTATTCTCAGTTTCACTGACCGCAAATGTAACAACAGGAGGTAGCAGGTAAAAATATACATTCTAGAACAATTTCATTGACTAAGTGTATTTTTTTAATTGCCTTTTTGTTCTTTACTCATGCTTGAATGAACAGAGAAATTGTCATCTGAAAAACAATGGAATATTAAATATTCTAAATTGAACATTTATCTTTTCACTACAGAACATGTTTTTGTTTATCTTTTAATGAGGCATGCAAAATTGAATTAAAAATTAGAACAAAAGATTGCACAATTGTCCCCAACATTAAGTTTTATTCATTTGGAACCTGTCAATTGTTACAACTCTATGGTCATAAACTAAATAACAGAAAAGAACAAAACCCAACAAGTTTAGTAAAATTCAACAAATAATTTATTTCCCGAGAACACAAAGCAAAAATTTAAAAATAGCTTATAGTATTGTGAATTAAATCCAAATAGTCCTAAAAGTTTCATCACATGACCAGAAGTATGGAGTTCCAAATGAATTCCAGTGGTTATCCAAATGAATTCCAATTTTGAGATGGTGATACACCAATAGCCTGGAATGGCAATGTGTCAACAGTCTTCCTGTATCTCAATGATACACTAAAAAATGGCCTTGAATGAATTCAGAGTAATGCAAAAATAGTAATACAGTCCAAAAAGTATTAATAAGCACTTTCTAATTCCAGTGAATCATCAAAATAAAAAAATCCTCTCAAATAAAAACTGAACACAACAATAAGACTGTTTCCACTTCAGATGATAAGATAGGAATGAGTAATCCTGCAGTAAACAACTTTACATACCCCTCCACTTCACCTACATCACAATTACCATTTTCTGAAAATAATCTGTCACCTTAATGGAAATTTGTTTCTGGAACCTTCTAAGGTCAAAATTCAAGACTGAAGCTTTAACTCAAACTGAAGTAAACATGTTTACAATTAATAATTATCTGAATACATAACCTACCATGACAGAAAAATATTGGCTATGTATTATCTTGCTTACAAAATAAATGTCACCAATCAGACAGGCCCTTACAATCTATAATCATGAACAAAAAAATTAAACACACACAATAAAAATTAAATATTTATAACACAATGATGCAATTATTTGTGATTAAGGGCTTTTACAAATAACTTCATTGTTAAACTGTTCATTCAAAGCATGATGACACTTGAGATAGTTGGTTAAAGTAGGATTAACCAGACTCCTGCTAAAGCTAAGAGAAACCTTGATCACACCAATGAACCAAAATCTGTATCTAATGATAAGAATCAATCTCTGAAAGTGAAAAAATCTGTAAAAGGTTTGTATCCAGTGTCATTTTAATGGTAAGTGCAAGATGACTCTGCACTATGGCATAGTGCACCATGCAGAAAAGCCAAATTTGACTAAGCTTATTCATTAGGCTAAAGCAACAAATCATGTGTAGCATGATAAATGTAAACAAATAGTTCAATATATCTGGAGTAGCATTTACTTTTGTCAATTCATTACTTTAAAAATAAAAAGAATAAAACTGTTCATGCCATTTTCAAATATTAATGTATTTTCAAATATTAATATTATCATTTGTATCAATCACAATTTATTAAGAATGCCCTTACATATGGAACATGTTTTAAATGTTACATTTCATAAGTTATTAATGATTAAAATGATTCACTGTATTATATATTAGTTTTGTACAAGATATAATGTTCAATTAACTTTTCTTTCATACAATAATATCCAAAATTTTCATAGGTTTTACATTTCCAATGATTAAAAGGTATCTAAGAGCAAGTAAAATATACACTCTTATTTTAGTTTCAACTGAGTAGTTGTTGAACTAATTTTATTTCTAGAATCTTTTAAGTGTAAGAAGTGTAGTAGCAGTAGTAGAATTAGTAGTTGTTGTTATCGTGATATTCATCTGTTTAGTAGTACTTGAATGTTTCTTTCATACTTCTCTTAAAATACACAAGACTACTTAGTTTTTTGAAAAGTACTCTCTCTCTCTCTCTCTCTCTCTCTCCTTGTTATAACTGTTCAAATCTGTTATGGATCTCTTCTGAAATTCTAAGATAAATTCTGGCTCAGGTACTAGTCCTATCAGAGATAATTTTAATCTGAATTAATTGCAACTTAACACAAAGTGATGTTAATTCATCAAGTTATGTAACATTTATTATTTTATTCCTGTTATTCTTCAGCTTCCAATAATGTTGCACAAATGGAGACATCTACCCTTGGATAAAAAGAACCTCTGAAGCAAGCTGTGGAATACCAACTTTCAAAGGATGCAGGAAATCTTCTTGGTTACCTGAATGGGGCATAATATCTGGCCAAAAGAGAATTCAAGCAAATTTTTAAGCTGTTGGACAGTCTGGGCAAGAAGCTAACTTGTAGTGGTGTATTTGAGTACAGAAGCCATGTGTCTTACTGAATGTCTGGAAGCCATATTTGTGGAACAGAAAAAGATGAATGAGATAAAAGAGTCTTAACCCTTTTGATTCATACCTGATAAAGCACAGATGTAGGAAACTCTAGAAGAATATTATTCTATCCACATTCCAGTTTTAGCAAAGCCTACCTTTCCATTTGTGAAATAAGTAAATCAAATATTAATGCCAATGTCATTCTGGAGAACTCATAAACTAAGTAACAGAAATGAGTGAATACCAACATGTTTTGTAAAATTTAACACATTATTTACTTCTCTAGAATACAAAGTGAAAATTTAAAATGAACTTACAGCATTGTGAATTAAATCCCAAAGAGTCCTAAAATTTCTATCATGAGTCTAAATATATTAAGTTCCAACTTAATTCCAGTGGTGTTCCAAATAAATTTCAATATTGAATGTGTTGATGTGCCTGTAATCTCAAATTTTTCTAATGTGTCAATGACCTGGAATGTGGTTATGTGTTAACAGTCTTTTGATGTATCACAATAATATAATCACAAATGTCTTTGTCTGATTCACTATAACTCCAAATTAATGTTTTAGACCAAGAATATTATTGAGCATTTTGTAATTCCAGTCAATAAAAATTTGAATAAATAAATTCATCCAAATTAAAAACTGAACACAACAATCAGAATGATTCTGCTTTGGATGTTAAGGCGAGAAGAAGTAATTCTAATGTCAACAAGATTATAAACCCCTCTACTTGACCTAGGTCGCAATTTACCATTTTCTGAAAATACTCTGTCAACGTAATCATAATTTCCATTCTATAAGTTCTATGGTCAGAATCAAGACTGCATCTTTAACTCAAAATGAAGAAAACATATTAACTATAAATAATGAACTGAATATAAAATCTATTTGTATAGAGAAATATTAGCTATGTATTATGTTGCTCACAAAAAAAATATTACTGGTCAGGTACACCACTAACTTATTTTGAACAAAGGTCAACTACAAAATACAGATGTACGTAACATAAAATCATTAAGAAAAGCCAACAAATAATACAAATTAAATATATATAACACTTGAGAAAACAATTAAGAAAGACTGACTCAAAAGTCTTGAACTAACAATGCAAGCATCATGACGGAAATGAGAGAAAGTGCTATTGCCATGATGAAATAGGACTGTCCATCCCTAACTGGAATTCACCAAGTGCACATATATTGTCCCTAGCAGCACCCCAGGCAGCATGGCATAGGTTCCAACTGGAAGCATACACTTGCAATGTACAAAATATCTTATAATATTTAGCAAGTCAACCCTCTGTTCCAACAAACTACATTCAATAAAAAGATGATATAATTGCCAAAATGAAGTTTGCTAAGCTGCACTCATTGAGAAGGTTAGTCAAAAATAGAATACTGGACATTGTTGCTATTGGGCCGTGAAAATAAAGGATTTTCAAAACTTGTAGCAATGGACTGCTGATGGAAGTGAAGCAGTACACAATGCACTGGATACTGGACATCTTTTTTTAAATAATGAATAACAAAGACATTATTTTTGAAACAGAGAATACTAACTTTAGTAACAACAGACCATGATCAAGCTGGCTCTCCAGAGTCTGAAGGACCTAGCTGAGCATTAATTAGATTTCCTTCCTAAATTAGCCTATTTACTTACTAAATAAAAGAATATTAAAGTGGAAACCTTTGATGCAAAAACATTGTACTGTGCAGATGTTTTATGAGTACTTCTTGATATTAAAGATACGTAGTTCACTTGTTTGTTATTTTGTTTGTAACTGAAAATTACAGTAGATTAACTCCACTTCTTCCTCTGTTTCCCTAACTTCTTCCTTTATTTATCAGTAGGGAAAGCTCATTTCTCTCAATTTTCAAACCCTAGTTTGAGCTCTGATTTCCTTGGATCTATCCACTTAGTATGCTAGTCTCACATGATGATCAGCCAAACTCCAGGTAAATGAGAGTTGCTTCCCCTGACAAAATGGCAGCAATTTGTTTTGTTTTGTGGGTTTAGCACCATTTTCAGCACATGATAAGCAATACATGGTGGCCAGTATTTCTGACGGACGAAGAACCCAGGGAAACACCAGGAAGAACCACAGATTCATGGAAAGCTATTGGCAAACTTTTTCACATATGCAGTGGCTGAGCCTGAGACTCAAACCCATGCAGGTAAAAGTGAGGTGGCAGTGATTGGTAAAGGTAAGTATCTTAGACCACTCAGCCATCCAAGGCACAGTCAGCAATTTTATTACTTATCACTGACCACTTCAAACATCCTACCTGGGGAATATTACTTACTATTTCAGCTTTAGGTGTGAAGCTGATAGGTGTTGTGAGATGCTGGAAAAACCATGATGCTCTAATATTTCTTGATATTCTGTATTCTTTTTTCATCAACAGGTATACATCTTTGGCTCTCAGAACCTGCAATTACAAGGATGCTGTCAAAACTTATGTCTTCTTAAAAATGTTACTACACAAACATATATGTAGCCATATCATTCTTTCATGTCTTTCTGCATCATTATTTTGACAATATATTTAACTAGATATCGGTAACAAAGTAACATATCCCAACATTTTTAATAATTATTAATTCTATCATTCCACAATCTATGCCCAAACCCCAAAAATCTAGCCCTTAAGTGCAACATGCTCAAAAGGAAGAAAACATGGTCCCTACTAAAAACAGGTACCAGTATACCATCATCTGCTGCGGTGGGATATGGGTTAGATTTGGGGTTCTTCTTCTTAGGGCTAGCCTGCGATGGACTGTCATGTACTTTCAGCCAAGACAGCTTTGCAACATGATGCATGCTCAAAAGTCAGAACACATAGTCCTAATTCTTTCCATTCAGCTTAAAATTTTAAGAGTCAAAACTGAAATCTCGATAGTCATTAGTTTTTGACAGTCATTAGCTCATAGCTGGAATTGTATTCATGGAGGAAACTAAGGTTTAAGATTTCTTGTCTCATGCTGAATAAACAGAAACACTTGAATTTTTTAAGAGACAGACAGGCAGAAAGTTATACAGACACAGCCATTACTGATTTTTTTTAAACAAGTATTATCTTTCTAACTATGTATGAATGGTGTATATTTGGTATAAGAAACAGAAAAAGAATTATTTTATAATTTATTTTTGAAGACCAGCACTGCTGTCAATGATAAATAGGTTTGATTTTCCAATGTCCTTACACCAGTCACATATCATCACTGTACTACCATCTTTCACAACATTTTTAACCAAAAGAAATTCAACTCCTCCTTAAATTTTCTTAGAACTTTAGGAGATGCATTCTCCTCCTCCTCAGAATTGTTACTTTCTGTTTCTTTATAGAAAACTGGATCAGAATGATAATCACTGGCACATCAATTCATTCTGATCATCAATGGCCGGTCATTTCTGAGACTAAGACAGAAAAGACGACATACTTGAGATATTGTGATTTAACAGTTCACAAACATATCAGATGTAACAAAATTATTCCATTTCGTTATTCAATATCCAGTAATTCCAAAGAATAAAATGAATTCACTGAGCATAATGTCTGGTAAATTCATACTGATTAATGCATTAATTAAAACAATCAAATTTAAATGTTTCACCAAATGAAGCAAATTAATTGCCAATAAAACAGAATGTAAGTTCATCCCCTTATCATGGACAATTGGCCTGATCATCCACTGTATCTTGCAGTTTTGTTGAATTGTACAAGAGCAGAAACCACAGATGATACTCCTTTTGCAAATGGTTAACCAAGGCTAATATAACTACAAAGTTTAGTGAATTTCCACCAAGAAGTCAAGAGAGGGTATTACAATATCCACTTCTAAAACATGGGGATAAATATCAAGGGCAAGCAGCTACCCCATCAAGCATATCAGATATTTCTCTTTCTTTCAGTCTTTGTTTTCCACAAATAAAAATATCTGCTAAGATATTAAATCTATTTCTAACTGATGAACTGTTTGATCAATAATAAAGCTAAAGGGATTTTTCTTAGCAATTAAGCTGAATTCCATCAAATTTCAAAATGCTATTTACATAGCACTTTTGTAAAATTGGAGAGTCCCAAACATATTGTAATGTATTTTTTTGGAGACCAGGGACTTGCCCTTTCAAGTCAAGAGGAAACCCTGAGGCATGCATGAAAATGATAAATGCAATGAAATATAACAAATGGTATGATACACATTAAGTGGCCATTAAGCAGTTCTCATGTCTGAAAATTCTAGACTTCCACAAAAACAACATTTTTTTAAACATTGCAAAAGTTACTAATTCTATTTTGATATTAAGCCATTGCATGTAACCAAATACTCAGCATATCCAAAATGTTTTTTTCTGTAAACTTCTGATAAAAATATCAAGTTTTGTACAAGGAATATAAACCCTTTACAACATTTGACAAGTAATATTTCAGTGACAGTATGTTTAACTACCTTGGTTTATTCTAAATGAAGCAAAAATTAACTTTCAATAATTAATTTCATATAAGGATTTATATTGAAAATCCATATGCCAAACGATTATAAAAAAAACTTCTACTGTAATAATTTACTGCAGAAATCTAGGGGCTTGTAAAATGTGAGACCTTATGTAAAACTGTATATACTGTGTAACCTGAAAGAATAGCTTTATAAAAATTATGTTGATCATGCAGGGGTCACGCTACCAGATCAAGTGGGCAACTAAGTTGCCTAAAAAATGCAAACTTCGCCTTCTTCTGTTAGGAAAGTGAAAACAACTTCGCCCTCTTATTCTTTTTAGAGGTATATTGACTGACCATACAGGGGTCACGCTACCAGGCAAAGTGGGCGATAAAGTCGCCTAAAATATGTAAACTTCGCCTTCTTCTGTTAGGAAAGCGAAAACGACTTCGCCCTGTATTTTATGTTTTGAGGTAAACTGACCGATCATAACCTTTTTTGAGATGCCCCCTCGCCTTAGCTTGGTTAGTTCTCGTGTTGTAGCAAAATGAATTCCTCAAGATATCAGTAGCTAGACCTAGTTTTGTTGTCAATTACGTTGACAAACAAACTCTTGCACATTCACAGGCATGTGTTTTGATAGCTGATTCACCCTTTCCTAAGTAAGTTAGCAACTATCACTGCCCGATTTCCGTATGTTATCCTTAATGATAAAATCATATAAACTTGTGTTTTGAAACTTTAACAATAATTTGTAAATAGCAGTTTGTGTTTTAAGAACAGAATCGGTGATCTGGATATTTTAACTGCCTCTTGTACACTATTTCGTCATAAAATTACTTTGAAACTTTAAGTGAACCAGTAATGGGGAAATGCATTGCTGTGTGTGGAAGTACCAGATTGTTTCTTAAATCATCGTGCAAATATATTAATAATAAATACAATTCATAGAAAGCAAAGCTATTGTATTAAGTTATTTGAAATTCAACTTTAAAATTATGTAGGTCAGAAATGTACAGGACAATGCTATGTTGTGGAATTTGCAAGAAGCACTGTATGGTAAAACTTGTTTTCTGACTTGACTCGCATTTGTGAAAATACAGAAAAAAACAGCGCAGCTTTTTCTATTTAATCAATGCCAAAAATTACTATAAGTATGTAGACAAATAAATAAACCATAAATCTGCAATCCTGTCAATGGGCTGTTGAAATGAAGCTATTTGAAGTGAGCGGTAACATTACGAAAATCCCTCCTTCTGAAAATAGATGCACTCACATGTCTGTGTTGATTCGGTAGAAAAGAAGGGTGTAGTTCATATACCGACTATAAAGGAGCAATGTCTGTAATTTTTTACATTTTAGTGTGTTATGTACGAATAGCTAGGTAACGTTTTATTTGCAACAAAAAATTAGGACGAACAGTATGATCTGGACACGTGTGCATTTGCCCTCATGTACATGGTACTGGGGTTGTTTCAAAGGGTTTTAGAAATCTTTCAAAGTGTCATTATTGTGAACTTTTAGAAAGTATCTATGGGTAGTTGATAAGCATTTTTACTAATTTGCAATTACAATAATGGAATCTGGTTACTCAGTTAAAATTTGTTACAATGTAGTTTCTATTATTCTCTTGTGAAGTCATATGGCCAAAATAACTCGGAAAATTTTCTACTTGAAAATAAAGTACTGCTTAAATCCAATGCTAAATGCAAATATGAATACTGGGAAATAGAGGGCATAATTCAAACAAGATAACACATTATATATATATATATATATATATATATATATATATATATATATATATATATATATATATATTGAGTTTCTTGCTTTGTGTCCACTTCTCCCTGTTGAGCTCTCACTTCTCCCTGTTCTGCCCAAAAGGAGAAGTCACTTCTCCCTAAAATTCAAGTCTAGCTTGACCCCTGCCATACTGCCATATATTTTGAGATGCCCCCTCACCTTAGCCAGGTTAGTTCTAGTGTTGTATTGTAGCAAAATGTATTCATCATGCCATCAGTAGTTAGGCCTAGTTTTTATATAAATTAAGCCAACAAACTTTTGCATATTCACAGGCATGTGTTTCGATAGTTGATTGACCATTTACTCTTTCCCAAGTAAGTTAGCAGCGGTATCGCAGCCCAATTTCCGCATGTTATATCCCTCGATGATAAAACATACAAACTTGTTTTCAAAGCTTTAACAATAACATTAGTATGTAAAAAGCAATTTGTGTTTTAAGATCAGAATAGGTGATATGGATATTTTAACTGCCTCTTTTACACCACTTCATCATAAAATTAGTTTCAAACTGTAAGCGAACCAGTAACTTGTAAATAATGGCAAAAATCACTATGTCTGGGAAGTACCAGTTTATTAAATTGTCTGTTTTTGTAAATCACGGGGCAAATGTATTCAGAAAAATGTACAATTCATAGAACGCAAAGTCTAGGTATTATGTTATTTAAGATTTAACTTTAAAATGCAATTATGTAGGTCAGAAATGTATGGGACAATGCTATGTTGTGGAATTTGCGAGAACAGAGACGTGTTGTAAGGCAGGGGTCACGCTATGATGCGAAGTGGGCAATTAAGTAGCCTAAAAAATGTAAACTTTGCCTTCTTCTGTTAGGAAAGCAAAAACAACTTCGCACTGTGATTTTTTTTAGAGGTACATTGACAAATCATACCTTTGAGATGCCCCCTTGCCTTAGGCAGGTTCATTCTAATATTGTATTGTAGCGAAAGGTATTCTTCAAGCCATCAGTAGCTAGGTATAGTTTTGATATCAATTACACTGGCGAACTATTGCACATTCACAGGCATGTGTTTTGATAGCTGATTGACCATTAACCATTTCCCGAGTTGGCAACTAAGGCCCCTATCACTACCTGATTTACGTATGTTATCCTTCGATCATAAAAACATACAAACTTGTGTTTCAAAACTTTAGCAATAGTATATATATAGCAATTTGTGTTTTAAGAATAAAATCGGGGATCTGGATATTTTAACTGCCTCTTGTACACTATTTCGTCAAAAAATTAGTTTGAAACTGTAAGTGTACCAGTAACAGGGGAAAAATGGCGGACATCGCTATGTTTGGAAAGTAACAGTTTATTAGATTGTCTGTTTTCCTAAATCATCAAATATATTCAGAAAAATATACCATTCATAGAAAGCAAAGCCTAGGTATTATGTTATTTAAGATTTAACTTTAAAATGCAATTATATAGGTCAGAAACGTATGAGACAATGCTATGTTGTGGAATTCGCGAGACGCGCTGTAAGGTCAAAGTTGTATTCTGACGTGACTCGTATTTGTGAAAGTACGGAAAAAAGCTTCGAAGCAGATAATATTTAATCAATGCCTAAAATTAATAAAGGTACGTAGACAAATAATTAAACCATAAATTTGCAATCCTATGTATGGATCATTGTAATGAAGCAAAGTGAGTTGATTACACATTACAAAAATCCCTCCTTCTAACAATAAATGCATTCACGTCTGTATTGATTCAGTTGGAAAGAAGGGTTTAGTTCATATACTGACTATAAAGGAGCCATGTCTGTAATTTTATGCATTTTAGTGTGTTATGTATGAAAAGTTACAGTAACGTTTTATCCGCAACAAAGAAATAAGGAAAAAGAGTATGATTTCAAGACACGTGTTAATTAGACCTCATGTACATGGTACAGGGGTTATTTCAAACGTGTTTAGAAATCTTTGAAAGTGCCGTTATTGAGAAAAAAATTAAGACATTTTTTTAAAAAATTGATTAAGGGTAGTAGAGTAAGCATTTTTACTAACTTGCAATTACAATAATATAATCTGGTTACTCAGTTAAAATTTGTTACAATGTAGTTTCTATTCTTTTAGAGTCATATGACCAAAAGAACACGGCTAATTTTTGACTTGAAAATAAAGTATTGCTTAAATCCAATGTTAAATGCAAATATGCATACTGGGAAATAGAGGGCATAATTCAAATAAGAAAACACACATTATATATATATATATATATATATATATATATATATATATATATATATACTGCATTTCTTGCTTCGCATTCACTTCTCCATATTGAGCTCTCACTTCTCCCTGTTCTGTCCAAAAGGAGAGGTCACTTCTTCCTAAAATTCAAGTGTAGCTTGACCCCTGTCATGTCCAAGAAATTTACAAACAAAGCCTATCTACCTCAAGCCCATAAAAGTAACTGATATTCCACAATTCTCAATTTCTGCATGACATCAAAAACAACTGTTATTTGGGTTTCCAAAGTTAAGGAACCTATTGAGCCCTACCTGTCCAAAATCAATAAGAATATTTATCTTCATAGACATGTGTGTCTGTGTGTGATTGGATTTTTAACAGTTTTAACAATTCTCCAGTCATATCTTCATAGACATAATAATTTAAATATAATCCTAACTTCAAGAAGCCAATATATGAACAGATTATAAAGTATTTACAAAAACAGATTCTTCTCCATGATGCTGCATTGCTTAGCTACATGTTCTCCAAATGTTGCTGCCCACTAATCTGAACACAAATTATCATCAGCCTTTTCCTGTCATATGTTACTAGCAACACATGATTGTTTGAGCACTGATACCAAACAATAATGTTGGCTGTAGGTTTCTGGATCACATGAACAAACTGTGAGAACTGGCCAAGCACCAGGTCCAGCTTGTGAACAAATGTATTATTGGCTCAAGTATTAGCTTATTAAATTGTCATTATGTCTGAGAAAATCATCATCCAATCAATTTTATGCAGACAGAGCTCAATGTAAGGATGCTTAACTTTGCAAGGCCCAAAAGCTGGTGGCTACCATATGCCAATACCACTCGGTTTTAGTGAATTCCAACTTTTCAATTGGGAATGCACTCTGACTTCCCACCTAAACATCAAATTTGGGCTGGGAAAGGTTCTGAAAAAGCTTGAACTGGATGAGAATTAAAGTTCTAATGATTTTCTAGCAATTCCAGCTGATTGAGTTTTTACTGTCAATCTGACTGAGCTTCCTCTGTCAATAAATGAAGCAAAACAGGATCAAGTGGTTGACCTGAAAGTCAATAAATCTAACATGTGGTCAGCCTGTAAACATTTATAGATGCTGCATACAAAACTAAAGATGAGATGGAAACAAAAGCTGAGAAATACAGAGAAAATGGAGAGCAAATATACACCCTAAATATCTATCCAAAGAAACTGATTTTTTTTTAAACAGTTAAAAGTGAAAAGTGTAGAAAACCCAAGAGAAAAAGAATCCCGATATGAAATTTCTACAGGGACTATATATACGGGGGCAGGGGGTATGGATGAGCCTATGCAGTCAGATGCTGTATAGTACACAACTTTACTGTAATAACATTCAATACTATCAGGCATTTCTGCGCACTTAAGGTTTCCGCCACCAATACTAAAGCAAAATGCATTCCAAATTCGACCGATTGACAAAAATAAAATACTGCAATGCTGACCATTTGAAAAGGCAACTGTCAACAGAATATTCTGTTCAAAATAATATTAATTTTGGACACACAGGATAACACCCGTGTTTTCATGACTCATGATATGTCAGCATATTCTGCATATAGCTTTGAAAAGATGTAATATTTACCCATCGGACTATGGAAATGAAATACATTACTTTGGGCTATTTCTGACAGCATTTCAGTCAAATAATTTGGTCAGGTTTATAGCTAGTTTTACAAAATTCAACTTAACACTGCCATTAATGTCAAGAGATATTAAGCAAATCAAACAAATCTTGTAAAAAAAAAATTAGTAAAGTTCAACATTTTATAAAAAAAAAAAAATCAAGCTATTATGTTGAAGAGAAACAACAATGAATAAGATGTAATAAGTTTATAAAGTATTCATAAAGTGTGCAAAAATATCCCACATTTCTACCCTATTTTTGTACACTTTATGAATATCACTTTCCTTAATTAAAGGACGATCGTTCTTTATTGATACTAACTGGATTTTCGACCAGAACCAACACGTGATTCAATGTCTACAGGAATGTCGAATCGTTGCGCAGAATTGGCCGACATAGTGGTACATCTAGTACTATCATGGCCCATGACATGGGACCATTCAGTTCAATAAACTCACTTATCTGCCCCTTAACTTTACTGACAATAAATGCTGACTTCTACATTTTATACCTTTGCATCTCTTTCCGACATTATCTTGTCGTGAAATACTGGATGTTTTGGAAATTTATGATATCATCATGGAATTTGTATCCAGTAGGACTCGCATCTCCATCACGACTGATTCTCATGACCAATTGAAACGCCAAAGTATTCCGAATGATACGGCCGCAATTTAAGGGGACGCTCACCAGTTATGTACTTTGAGAGAGTGCCGTATGTAAGGTGGAGTTGGGGATTTTTTGCATTTAAAACATGCACATTGGAGAGAATGTTGCCATACGTCTATGCTACTCTGATGTTATGTGGATGACATTTCTTTGGATATTTGTACTTTTGGAAATTGTACATGATCTTAGCACACTGCTAACTAAAATGACTGTTCCCTTGTGCTCAAAAAATCAGCCTGAATTTGTCTAAAGTACACTATCTTCAGCACCTATTAAAAGAGGGAAAATAAATTTTGCCACACTAGATAATACCACCAAATATATAAAATGTAAAAAAAAAAAGTTATCGGGTCTTTTTTTTTTTTTTTACAATTTGCCTCTGAAGTTCAGGAAGTGAAAATGACCAAATGGAGCTAGCACTTTTTTTTTTTTGAAAGATGTACATCTGGAGGGAGGCCAAGCTGTATACTCTATAACCCATATTACAACCATCAATCATACACCAAAATAAAGGGAATTAAAGGTTCTTTGAACAATACCTAAGATATACAAGGTCTTTTTAAATAGCCAGTATAACCAGTGAAGACACCCGGGGAAACTCTTCTTCTTTAAAATTGTAACCTATGCAAAATACGAACCTTTAGAGCGCTACCTATTGGTGAAATATTTGGTCTTTTTAGAATACAACTATAGTTTTTTTATCTGATCTATTCAACTTGACCTAAGGTGGTTATTAATACGTAAATCATTTGCTCAGATTTTTTGCTGTATTTGAAACAGATTAGCTTGGGGAAAACGCACTTTTTGTAATTTGTTTCTATTGACGGTAAACATCATATTCGGAATGTCTGATGTTTTCTACCTTCTCGGGTATTTTGGGGGGGTGGGGTGGGGAGGGTTTTGGTCTTTGCTGTGGACATTTTATTGCATCAACCGAATCGGCACTCACCAGAGAACCATATAGAAACTTCGCTTTTAAATACATGAAACGGTCTTCCTGACTGCTTATATTGGTCTTTATTTGGTTTAACGACAATTAGAAAAGAAGCAGCAGGGAGGGTGAACCCTACAAAATTGGATTCGAGCAAACATATCCAAAACAAAGATTTCACACACAAAAAAAATTTAAAAAAAACGTCAATAACGTCAAATTTAAACCTCTAACTTTCCGTAGTATCACCAGTGAT
Organism: Megalonaias nervosa; assembly: GCA_016617855.1. Lineage (NCBI taxonomy): Eukaryota > Metazoa > Mollusca > Bivalvia > Unionida > Unionidae > Megalonaias > Megalonaias nervosa. Next base: position 482,927 of record JAECUM010000007.1, read on the forward strand.
GAGATCACCGGGAGTTAGTTCGCGCTGTTACTTCGCCGTTGACTTCGTGTTTATAAAATTTTGTGAGTGATCGTTTATGTAATCGTGCACGCAATTTTTGTTAGCCCACCCTCCCTGCTGCTGTGGTTTTTATCCAAATATTGTATCAAGTCCGTTACGATATCTCGACCTAGGGTCGTGCAAGTTTATTCTTATAAAACCAAACGGGGTAGCTTGTGCTTTTGAAAAAAAGGTGTTTGAACTTAATCATGTCCATGTCCCCTGAACACCAAGTGTAACAAATATTTTGCAGCGTATGATTATCAACTCCGTTAAACACAACTAAAATATTGCAGTTATCTCTGATCACTTTTGGAATTTGTGTATAACGCTGTGTAACATAAATCACGTCTGTATTTGTATGTCTACCTCGAGAAAATATCCTAGCTGGATTTGATTGTTTGTCCAGCATAACATCATCGTATACTACTAAATTATTAATAATTCCATCAAGATCATCTACAGATGGCGCTTCATCAATATCAGTGATAAAATCAATAACGTCACTGTCTTCATTTAACGATTTCGCATTTTCATTAAAATCTTCAAGTACTTCATAGCATCGCTGATCATCTACAGATGGTGCTACTAAATATAATTTATCCCACTTCAGCCATCTCATTATCAAATTAAGCAATAATTGTGTTTTGCCTGATCCAGATGGCCCAATTATTATCATTCTGATAGAATTCGGTAGCGCTGGGTGATGTTTTACTGGCTCTTGTTTTCGTGTCGCCGAAATGTCAATTATATCCATATAATAAATAATATGAATTTATATTGTGTTCGATGCCGTGCAGCCACGTCCACCACTGGATTAACAACAATAATAACAAAAAATAAAAAACGCGCACTGACAGGTAAATGTAAAAAGTGTGGCACAAAAAAATATAAATTTATTTCAAGTATAAAGACAGGTGGAGATATTGCTGCTTCGTTGGGAAAATTACCAGGATTACCGTGGGCGAAATATCCAGGGGAAAAACACTTACCGGGTTATAATTATTGTGGGCCTGTGACTCGTTTAGATATTCGTCTCGACAATCAAGATCAACCGCGACCTGGAGAATATCCCGTAAACAAGATTGATCAAGCGTGTTACGTTCATGATATTGCTTATTGAAGTAAAGATTTACAACAGCGACATCTCGCCGATATCAAATTAATTCATGCCATAAATAATATAAAAGATAAATCGTTTCGAGAAAAATTCACTGCTTTTCTGGTAAAAGCTGGTATGAAAGGTAAAATAATGTTAGGGGCTGGGTAATTAATTATATGATTATTATAATGGAGTCCATTTATTATTCCCCGAGAGGATATTGGAAGGGCAAAGCAGCGATTAGTAAACTCGCCGAAGCTGCAAAGGTTTCACGTGCTGTTGCTGCAGCGTGGTTAGCACGACAAGCAATATGGCAAATTTATCTACCACCACCTAAAAAAATTCAGTATGCACATTTTGATGTCAGCGTTCCCAATGAAGTTCATCAGGCAGATATTTTATTTTTGCCACATGATACTATTAAAACACGTGGACGTAAATCGCGCACATACAAATATGCTTTAACTGTCGTTGACATTGCAAGTAGATATAAAGAAGCAGAACCACTGTCAACAAAGACAGCAACTGAAGTTGCATCTGCGTTTGAACGAATTTATCAACGTGGTGGTCTACGATGGCCACGGTTGCTACAGGTTGAGCCTGGCAAAGAATTTCTTGGTGCAGTATCATCGTTGATGAAAAAACATAATGTCAAAATCAGACGAGGACACACCGAAATTCATCGTGATCAGGCAATCGTTGAACGATTTAATCGAACACTCGCTGAGCGGTTATTTCGATACCAGTATGCGAAGGAAATAATTTATACAGATACAAGATCTCGCGAATGGGTTGCAAGATTACCAAGTGTGATAGCTGCGTTAAATAATGAAATTACTCGTGCAACTTCTATGAAACCTTCTAATGCGATCACAAAAAAACATATACCAATACGCCGACGTGAATCTTTCTCTCAACCAGCATTAGGTAATGTTACCGTAAGATATTTATATGAACCTGGTGAACTTGAAGGTGGTAAAAAAAGAGCAACTGATCCTATCTGGAGTGTGACCACACATAAAATTTCTAGCGTAATTAGATCCACTGGTAGACTTGCCATCTACAGACTGGATTCAACTGCTCCTCAGCGTGGATTTGTTCGCGAACAATTACAAATAATTCCTAAAGACACACAATTAACACCGCGTTCACTTTTGTAAACTAGCACCCCTGCGTCGATTGCATTCAAGACAGGTCAGCATCACATTATCACGTGTATGACCAAGATCACTCTTAATTCTATCCACGGTAAATTGTTTTGGATTATTACAAGAATACTTCCACAACATGTGACAGTTACAAGTTACACAACGATTGTTGTTGTTTTAACGTTATAATAAATTCAGTATCAATATCAAAATCGCGATTATTTTTTTTTCTCACATTGCTTATAACCGGATAATTTTTTTCTTATTACGCCAATAACACCTTCGGTGTCACTTACAGTTTGATTATTATTTTCTGTGGAGTCTATGACAACTCTATGCGGTTGAGATATTCTCCTGACTCTAGATACTGCGAGATAAAATAAATTTGACCATTCTATTCTATCATCGACAATCCAGATATTTGTATCAGCAATAGTTAGTTCTTGTGACGAGTGAATCGTTATAGCATATCCTAGCTTCCACGATGAGTTATTCATACTCAACGCGCTCTCAACAACATCAACATCGACCAAAACAATATCATTCAACACAAGATTTTGTTTCTGGACACTTTCAGTGTCTCGTCCCGGAATTTCAGCTTCAATATTCTGTCGTAGAGTATCCGCTGGGCGATAACATAATGGTACAGGTAACGTTGGAAATCTTTCCTTGTGTAACATAAACAATTTCTCTTGCAATTCATCACGAACTATTTTTCTACTCGCAACTATCAAATCATTTGGTCTCCATAAATTCCAAAAATCATTTACAGGAGTTTCCAGAATTACTTTGCGCATTATCATGTATTACATTTGGCTGTAGTCTGATTAATCTTTTAAATTCTTTCAGGGGTTCATCAATTGCTCTATGATCATCATTTATTTCTTCACAATAATCCACAAACGTTTTTAACCACTCATGCGGAGACTGACCGACGAAGGGTGGTGGTTAACCATGATCGCCACACATAATCACAGCAGTATTTTTTGTCAATAACCAATCAAGAAATATTTTTAGTGTTTCTAAAGATACTGTACAAATCTGACCCCAGATGATGATTTTCGGAATATATTTCTCACCCATTTGCTCAGGTGTCCACGTATCTCCACACCATCTGAAGAAACTATGGTATGTACACGATTTTACTCCTCGTTGTTTTATTTCTCTTGCTAGTCTGTGTGTAGGTGTCAACACAATCATGTCTGCAGAGTTTGAAGAACTCTGCCGAAATAATTCAATCGCACATGTTGTTTTACCAGAACCTCCAGGTCCATTGAGATAAATGGTTTTATGTCTAGCCACGGGATCGAATACAGATGGTGATGTTGATACTGGTATTTGATTGTCATTACCGTAGTATATTTCTTTGATATCAACGTCGGCTGTTTCAGAATAATCAAGTATACTTTCTTGTTTTATTCTCCATGATCCCCATTCGCCGCTACCGAGTAACAGTTTTACCAAATCTAAATATTTTTTATTTATATAAAATGAATCCGTAGCAACTCTGACAGCGTAACAAGGAAATCTATTTATTCTCGATAATAAATTTATAGAAACGTAAGCGAGCATAGAAGATCTTAAATGAGTAAATTGCGGTGACTCACCATCAATATAACTCACTACTGTACCTAGTTTGGTTCCATCTGACAAATAAGCATTGTTTCTGCTTATAAATGTTCCTTTGTTCGTTGTATCAGTAATTATAAAATCTAACACAGCATCCTCTATGATTAATCTTGTACAATGTCGTTTATGATCATACGAACCGCCTTGAGTAAATTTACCGATTATTTTCCTACCGAGATCTTTTGCAACTTTATTTTCATAATCGATTGTGTCCCAATCTGTCAGCGGCGAATGTTCCTTAAGTTGTGGTAACCAAATTTGTTTCTGCGAATGATATGATACAATAGTTTCACTGACCATCAGCGACGTTAAGATTCCAGCATCAAGCATGTATCATAGTAATACTATTGGAACCCAATGTTTTTCTGAAAAATGTCTACCAAACCACGCATAAACGATCGGATGAAGATTACTACGAAACTTAAATGATTTTACATAAGCGAATCCAGTTAAATCAAAATCAGGTAATTGTCCATTTATCGCAACTCTTGTCATCTCGTGTGTGTGATGGCCGAATCTATCAAAGTATTCAGAACATTCTCCGTATCCAAAAAAACTTCCAGGATAACACCCAACCATATCAACGGATATAACTTTACGATGATCGTATTTTGTATTCCATAATCCGTCATGGCCATATTCGACACAACTACGTTGAACATCTTCAAGAAATTCTGATCGTGTCGGCGACCATGAATTTTCCTTCTGAGCAAAGTGAGCTGCAACTGATGGAACTGTAAAACAATTATTTAATAATTGCTCAACTTGACGTTGTCAAAATTATATTCACACCAAAGGCGCTGTGCAAGATTCTTCATTTCTTCATGGAGAGATTCTCTACGGTAAATCTCTCCGTTAGATTTTACAAATTGATCTTAATATGCGGATTCTGAACTCTGAAATAACCAAACAGATACAGGGTCGCTCTTACTGATATCACCAATAGCATCAAATATATAATCGTCATAAAATTTAACTGTCCGATCTCGTGGAAATATTGTTACAGCATCGGTCCATGCATGCGCGTTATGATCGATGATTGTTATTGGAGCTCCATTTTTTGTATATTTCTGTTTGTACAAAATTTCTCCGGTTAGTGTTTTTACTGTTACTGGAAATCTTAATTTCTTTTCTAGCTTAGCAACGTCACTGATAGATGCTCCGGTATCTCTAACTGTTTCTGCCCACTCGTTTATTTTTGTGCGTCTTATATCTGTTAAACCGTTTCCGCGTATTGCTTTTGAGAAATATTCCATAACTCGTTCAGCTACACAATTTATTCTTGAAATTTTCATTGGTTTGAGATCCCCAACGCGGGGTTTATTATTTAGCGGATATATTGCATATACAACTGCAGTAACAGGATATGCCCGCTCATAATATGGTTTATCAATACCAGTCAATATTCCTGGTTTTGATTGTTTATTTAATGTAACAGTATTATTTCCAGTATGAAGTCGTACAGGTTCGCGTTTGTCACGAATAATCTAAGTATCATCATCTGTCTGAACAATAAATTTTACTAGAATAATATATCTCTGATTGTCGAGGTATTTAAGAATATTTTTACCTCGCTCGTCACTCATTCTAGCGTCAACAACAACACCGCTGGTGTCGTTCATAATCCTGAATGTCGACCAAGTATGAGCCGCACAATCGTTGCGAAATTCTCTTTTACCTTCACGGATACGATCGGTTATATCGCTATTTATCAAAGCCAGATCTTGCATCGAAAAATTAAATTTAGATTTTGGTAATTTGTCAAGATCAAATCTTGCGGTGAAAGGTTCAATTGTGGATAATCTCTCAAATTCCTCCATACTATATTTAAAGCAAATATATATGTTTAATTAAACTTTAATTATATATATAATGATTCAAACAAACAACCGATGTCGATGGCTTATGATTGGATTTTCAACACCTTGTAATAAATCATGCTTAATGAATTTTGTGGTCAACACATGCAAAGCTTTCGCAGAGGTAGTCTAGGACCAAAACCGTGTTTACGATGCGGTGTTGGAGTCAGAGAAGAAACACGGTTATGTGTAGCGTGTGGTGGTAAAAGATACAGAGAGCTGAAACGATATTATGATAAGAAATCGTCAGGTGAGTCTCCGTTAAAAACCGCTGAAGACTATCTGGCCAGATTTCAAGATTATCATTTAGACAAATAATATTATATATAAAAATGAATTTTATCAAGCATCCAATATTTAAAAATTATGAAGCTTCTCGTGATGGTGTCATCAGACACTGTCAAAAGATAAACCCAGTTGGTTCTGATAATGGTATTAGTTATCTCAAATTCCGTGCTGGAAATAAAATGTATCTATCTCATAGGTTCATATTCGAATGTTTTCATGGGGTCATCAAAGAGGGACTTGTTATTAATCACATTGACGGTAATAAACAAAATAACTCTTTATGTAATCTGGAAGTTGTTACACCAAGTCAGAATTCTTCACTTGGAAATACTGGGAGATGTAAAATATTTGGAAAGAGAACTATTAAATCCATAAATACAGAGACTGGTGAAGAGAGAATTTTTAATTCTATGAATGCGGCTGGTAAATATTTTGGTATTCACTCAAATTCAGTACAATATGTGGCAAATAATATTACTAAATCAGCATATTCAGTTAAATACGATCAAAAAATTATATTCCGGTATATATAATGAAGAGAGATAAATACGTCATCGCTGATAGAGCAATCAAGTAGTTGTCTCCCTTTTTTTGTTATTGCTTATACATATTCAGTGATAAGAATCCGTCATCACTGATAGAGTAATTGAGCAGCTATGGTACTACAGTCTAATCTTAATGCTTAAATATCTCTCCAGTCCAGACATCTCAACGTTGTGGAAGTATTATTTGCAGAAAATATATCCTCAAACAGAACATAAAAACATCAGCTGTGATATTTTATTGTACACATATAGATCGCAGCAGACGACATGTGCATCACTGTAGTAGGCGGAATGTACTAGAACAATATCGATCCTACACTGTCACTGGTGAGACAGTGTGAATATTTATATACTTAAATTTAACTGTATATTTATAACAGCTCCGATAGCCGTGTGGTTAAGGCGTCCGAACTTTGTTCGGAGTGCAGATCCACTAGTGTAGACTCTCTGCGTGTTCGAGTCTCCAAAAATGCTAAAGATATATTATCTTGCAGTTGGCGACAGACGCTGTTATAGTGGGGGCGCAAGCAAGCCCCATGAGATTTCATGTACCCTCACCATGTTGAACAACGTGGTGGGTGCAGTTTTGCACTTACCCCGAGGTTTGATTTGGTGGGGGTTACATGAAATCGATATGCGCTTGCGTCCTCAAAATAAACAGCAGGGTGATGTGAACTCGTAACCACTGACAACGTCAGGGAAGGGTACACCACATAGGGACATTCAGAAAGAATGTCCGCTGGACCAAAAAGTCTCAATAAGGTGCCTGTGTACCATAAGACAGGTTTTAACCATGAAGAGTCTAGGAAGCCTTGAAGCCTTTACCAATAAGATCCTAAGAGTCCCTTGTTGGGGCTTAAGGCCCCAACAAGGGACTCTTAGGATCTTATTGGTAAAGGCTTTACCGGCAAAAGGGACCCAGTGAAATGGGAGACTGAGCGTCATCGCTGCTGTTTATTTTTGAACTTATAAAATATATATTTTTATTTTTATTTTTATTCAGAAATAATATATTTTTATATTTATCTGATTCAGAAATACTTTTATTATAATAAAATTTTATTTTTTATGAAATTCAGTCAGATTTTCTAAATTTGATAGGTAATCTACCCATCAAAATTGTGACTTTGGTCAGATTTTCTAAATTTGACAGGTAATATACCCGTCAGCGTTGGAATTTTGTACAGATTTTCTAAATTTGATGGGTATATTACCCGTCAGCGTTGCGAATTCTGTACAGATTCTGTAAAATATTTTATTTTTTATAAATATTTGTTCTGATTCAGATTTTTTATAAATATTTATTCTGATTCAGATTTTTTTATGAATTCTGTACAGATTTTATGAATTTGACGGGTATAATGCCCGTCGGCGTTGGAATTCTGTACAGATTTTATAAATTTGACGGGCATAATGCCCGTCAATGTTGCGAATTCTGTACAGATTCTGTAAAATATAAATAGTTATTATGATTCAGATTTTTTTTATGAATTTTGTACAGAATTTATGAATTTGACGGGTATTATATGTAACTTTGTTGCGAATTCTGTACAGATTGTCTGAATTTGACGGTTATAATGCCCGTCAGTGTTGGAATTCTGTACAGATTTTCTGAATTTGATGGGCAATATACCCAACAATATTGTGACTTTGATCATATCTTCTAGCGTTGACGGGTAATATACCCATCAATATTGTGACTTTGGTCAGATTTTCTAAAATATTTTTATTTATATTCAGAAATAATATATTTTTATTTAAACAAATAATTTATAATATAAAAAATAATGAATCACGAAAACATCACATCAATTATTTCTGCTATTTAGAAATTACAAAACAGCGGCTTGAAAATATCTGACCAGCTTGATCCTGAAAAAATAATGAACGATTTTGAATCATTACAATTTCGGAAGTCAGAAAATAGATATACCTTGCCCTCCGATTATCGATTTATAAAGATAATTCAGCAGGCGATGTTACGATCGCGGGCGGCAATCACGGGTGCGCAGATGAAATTATTTGTGCCGTTATCACGGGCCATCGAGCGGGTTAGGTTAGAATTATCTCACGAATACGAAACGAAAAGACTCGTACACGCTCGTATAGAACAGCTGAAAGATATCATGGCAGTGACTGAGTTGATAAACGAAGACGCGGAAGAATTACTGGCTAAAGATAAAGACAACGAGTGTGACTGGAGTGTCTGTGTCACTAGTGACTGTGTCACCAGTGACGAAGTCACTGACAACGAAACTAATAGTGTTGTATCAGAATAATTCATTTCTGATCCTGATAAAATCACGAGGGTAAAAAAAAAATTAATTATTTGATATTGTTTTTTGTTTCTCGTTGCGAAATCAATCTAAGATCTCACATACAGGTTTACATTCAGCGACTCCGACCTAAGATCGAGCAAGTGGCCATTTTGGTCAGTAAGTTTGAAATTTATCCGTGATAAGAGATGACTGTGACATCGCAGATAAACAACGTTGATTGGTTCTGATACAGTCAAATAACCTGGAGGGACATGAGGGGCAAATGAGTAGAGAATGTATCCTTGTTGGGCCTGGTTGGATTTATCAGTGTCAACTTGATAACTGCCGTCGACGACGTCACATACTAGATTGACAGCGATCGTTGATGTGATATTGACGATACCCGGTGAGACATGACGGCCGGGCCGATGTAAAAATGGACCTTGTATCATCGTTGTGGAAATTATACATATTTCATATATTTATTAATGAAATGTATAATTTTCACAACGATCATACAGGCCTTAGATCAATGAAATAATCATTGTACGGGCCGCGGCACAATATTATTTTTGATCAGGAATTCCTCAACGGTGGGCGGGTTTTCTTTAATGATGTGATATTTAGGGTGTCTCTGTTTGTAATAAATTAATAGCGCCCTATAATTGTTGCCGCCGCATTTTTCACATAAATTAATTTTGCTCCGTACACCGTTGCCACATCCTAAACACGGATAATTTCCTGGCAATCCTCTTCTTCTTATTATGTCGCTGTGATAGCCGCAGTATTCGCCGCGGCATCGTTTGCCGCATCGTTGTGTTGAGCTTTGAAATAACCACGGACAGTAATTGGTCCCCATTTGAAATGGCATTATTATACTATAGGCATAATTCATCTTTTCAATTAAACATAAAGACTTACGAGATAAATAATATATAATGGCTGAAAAAAGAACGCTCCACGAAAATGTGAGTGATATATCATCGATCGTACGCGATCATGATATATGTGACAATAAAGTTCTAAATGATCATGTCTGTGACATTTTATGCTGGTTAGACAACTGTCCACGGGCCGATCCTAATCTATTTCGTTATGAACCGCGGCCTGTAGAACAAACACCGGAACTCAGCGAAGACGAATATGTTGATCGTCACGATGAGAAATTGTTTGATGAATTCCACGTCGGCGTTATCGACAATTTCATGACGTCGCCGCAGGACAAACTAACCGACGTCGCCAAGTACAGTTATTGGCACTTGTACGACTATTATTCGTTGTTCGATGAGCCTGTTTGGCATCCAAAGAAAGAATTCGCCATTAATAATTTTACTATGATTGGCTGTTTTCATCGCAAAGCCGCACAAGGTATCATTGTTCAACATTTTGATAAATTGTACGTGTTTACGAGCGATGATTGTTTTAATCGTTTTGCTGATAGATTCATCGGCCAATCGTCCGTGACAGAAATAATTCCAAAATTCAGATTAAGATATCCAGTATTTGATCTTGATACGAAATTCATTCGTGAAAAATTAACATACCGTCATAGAGAAACTGAATTCAGATTCACCACGGAAAAGATCAATATTAATGATATTATTGATTATTTCTCAGCATTATGTAATTGTCCGCGCGATCGTATATTTGTGTTTGAAACAAATAGTGGTTATCACGTTCTTTGTAAATCCGTCCCTGTAACATTTTATCAGCAACAAGAATTAACCGATCGTGCCTCTAAAGATAAATCCTTGGAATGGTGCATTGATAGTCAAGCGGGTCTACACAGTATTAAGTTGGCCGGGACAAAATCACATAAACCTGGCAAAGACATTTTGTATAAACGATTAATATCTCACAGCAACATTTATTCAGCGTCTGAATTACTAACATGTCCTTGTTCGATTCAGCCCCGATATGTTCGTGTCGATAATGATGATGATGCCGACGACAACGTCATTACTGGTTGTGATGAGATTTCTGCAGAAAATATTGAACGAATTTCCCTTGCATTAACGGATGAACCAGATCAGTTACTGACTGTTGTAAATGTTTCTCAGAATCGATTTACGATATCGCGTCGACACGGCCATTATTGCAGTATTTGCGAGCGACGACACGGATACGATGTCGTTCATAATTACATTGAACCTAAATGCGACAAATGCCTTGTATACATCAACGATGATCATTATTCGATATGTTGTCCACGATCGACTGGGAAACAAATAACGCTACCTATCGACGGTGACACCGTAGAAGAACAACTCAACAAAATTATCGCTGGAACATCAAGTAATGCTGAACTTGTACAAGTGGCCGAACAATTACCGAAAGATCAAGGAAAAAGAATCCTGAACAAGAAATATTTGAGATTTTTAATATCTGTCCGTCGCAAAAATCACTGTCCTGGCTATCTTCGCGAATGAAATCCCGATTATTCGTATACTGCACTGCCCCAACATGAAAGTGGACCAGGTTGTATGATAATCCCCGATGAAGATTACTTGGATGGTTCTGCATGTGGCATGGGAAAGTCTGAAGTGGCGTGGAGGTCGATAAAAGAACACCAATCCATGGTTAATATTAGCTACAGAAAAACATTTACAGAAAAAGTAAAGGCCGATTATAATATTGAATCTTACGCTGATATCACCGGCGATATCATTTTCAAACCGGGCGAAAAACGGCGCGTTGTTGTACAGTGGGAATCTTTTCACCGAATAAAAGGTGTTCCTGACGTGGTATTTGTAGATGAATGGCATGATATTCAACGACAACAATTTGGTTCAGTAAAGTATAGCCGTGAACGCTGGACTAAATTTGCTGGATTAGTCATTGCTTGTAAACGATTAATTGTTCTCGATGCCGATGCCAACGATGACGATATAATATTATTCCGCGACAAATTAGGACGGCCTGATATGAAATTCTTTATTAACGATTATAAGCCCGATCATGGAAAGAAATTCATCACTGAGACATCACATAAAAGTAATCTCGATAAATTTGTAGAAGCGCTGAACCGTTGTAAAGTTACCGGTGAAAAGATTGCGGTTTTCACTCATAATAAACACCATACAGACCATTCCGTGGAAAGTTTAGCTAAACTAGCACAATATCATCTAGCCCGTGTTAGGTATTATCATGCTGATACTGATCCGGCCCAAAAGAAGTTTGATTTTATCAATATCGATATTGCATACGATAACATTGGCGTTGTTATTACCAACCACACTGTTGAGGCTGGTATTAGTATCGTTGATGAAAGATTCACTACGATGTTCGTGTTTTCTGACGAAGTAGAATTGGTCGAAGCAACTAAACAGGCTGTTCACCGATTTCGTTGCGTCAAAGAAATTCACTATTCAACGGCAAGAAAACAACGCGATTGTAAACTACCGTTGACCCGTGAAGATGTTGAAAAAATAATCATAGATCGTGAAAATTGCATTGACGATGAAACAATGAAACTAAACAGGTGTCCAAACGCTGATGAATTACAATCCAGTTACGGATTTGCTTTTATTAGCTACATAATCGATGAAAATAATTCCAAAATGTACTTTACTCCGCGGCTAATAAATGCAATGGCAAGTACCGGATATGAGATTGTAGAACAACCGCCGGACGATTGCGATACATGGTGCCGCAAAAACAACGTGAAATTCCCATCAAATAACGACATTAAGAATAATCCGGCCGTTGATGAATTTCTGAAGACGTCTGTTGGTGAGCGCATAAAACAAGGAAAATCTAATGTTGTAGAATCTGAAAATCCTAAATATTATAAATACAATCCCGATGATAAGTTAGAACCGTACGAGGCGAAGAAATCGTTTCTCAATCACATGTTCCAATGCGATGTTGGTAAACTGCCGCAAGATTGCGTTGAAAAGTTATATAAAGACGCGCCACGTTTACGAAGATGTCACGAACCAATCCTTGATAAGTTCAACGGCGACAGTAGCAATATAATCGACAGTAAGAAATATCGTTCTGATAAGATCAGTCCAAGAGAAAAGTTAACCGCGGTTAGAAATGTGTTAGATGTGTTGCATTTACCAGATGTTGTTTCTGAAACATTATCAACAACAACCGCAATAACAGTGCCTGTATCAGGACCGGATTTACGAGGCCACATCAACGACATGATAACGGACAAAGAACGATTATCATCGTATAATGAATTACTGTCGAATTGGTCCAGCATATTTCCTGAAACGAGACTACAGACAAAAAAATTAACAGTAACAAGCATCATTGAGAAAATAAAATTAATTTATAAAGGTCACGGGGCAGCATTAACAACGGATAATAAAAATAATCCGTTAAGATCAAACTACACACTAACATATCCTGTGTGGCCAAAATCAGATTTTATTGATGATCCTCGCTGAAGAAATTATTACAACGACAGCCAAGGATTCAACGGCGGCAGTGATATAGATGCTGTTGACGATCACAGTGTAATGTTGAAGTTTCATATATGGAGTGCCAATAATTGGTTTAGCAGGTACGACGAAGAGTATTCAGATCAGTAAAATAATTACTCTATCGTTGTTGTTGAAATTATACATTTCATTAATAAATATATGAAATATGTATAATTTCAACAACCATCATACAGGTCTCAGAACGGTGAAATAATCAATGCAATCACGGCCCGTGGGATAAATTATATTTAGTAGCACCATCTGTAGATGATCAGCGATGCTATGAAGTACTTGAAGATTTTAATGAAAATGCAAAGTTGCTGAATGAAGACAGTGACGTTATTGATTTTATCACTGATATTGATGAAGCGCCATCTGTAGATGATATTGATGGAAGTATTAATAATTTAGTAGTATACGATGATGTTATGCTGGACAAACAATCAAATCTAGCTGGGATATTTTCTCGAGGTAAACAAAAATACAGACGTGATTTATGTTACACAGCGTTATACACAAATTCCGAAAGTGATCAAAGATAACTGCAATATTTTAGTTGTGTTTAACGGAGTTGATAATCATACGCTGCAAAATATTTATTATACTTGGTGTTCAGGGGACATGGATATGATTAAGTTCAAACACTTTTTTTCAAAAGCACAAGCTACCCCGTTTGGTTTTATAACAATAATGTACATGATCCGAGGTCAAGATATCGTAACGGACTTGATACAATATTTGGATAAAAACCACAGCAACCGGGAGGGTGGACTAACAAAAATGACGCGCACGATTACATAAACGATCACTCACAAAATTTTATAAACACGAATGTCAACGGCGAAGTAACAGCGCGAACTAACCCCCAGTGATTTCATCACTGGTGATCTCATCACTGGTGATACTACGGTAAGTTAGAGGTTTCAGTTTGACGTTATTGAGGTTTTTTTTTTTTTAAATTTTTTTCGTGTGAAATCTTTGTTTTAGATATGTTTGCTCGAATCCAATTTTGTAGGGTTCACCCTCCCTGCTGCTAAAGAGAAGTCTTTATTTTGGTTTAACGACAAGTAGAAAGATAAATGGCTAAAATAATTCATATAATAAGAGGGAATACAGGAATCTCGATTATGATATGCATTATATACTAGTTCAACAAACCAATTTTAATGCTTTCAGAAGTCTATTACTAGGTAAAGTATGCCGCTTACTTCTGAAGTTGCACTGTACTAACCAAGCGACAAGCTCAACAACTACGTAAGATTTTACATAGCTGGATAAGCCTGGGGGTTACTAAAAATAGATACAGACGTCTATTACTTAGTATATTAAGTACATTAAACAAAACAATTAAACACAAGCAAGTATTATTTCGCTTAAGGCAAGATACAATATATTGTACTTTACATCGGTAGCAAATTTGACA